>JAJHSJ010000006.1:4787918-5027059 GCA_021015155.1 Magnolia officinalis | reverse complement strand
AACAATATGAGTAAGATGTTGTAGGAGTTTGATTGGCTTGTGTGCAGCTGATAAAGAAAGAATCTAATCAAATATGTACTTAGCCAAACAACTTTAAAAGTAACTCAATTTTGAATTTCAAATGTATACTAGGCCAAACAAATTTAAAATGAACTCAATTTTAATTTCAAGTGTCGGGGAGAGTGTGACATGGTTAGATTTGATTGAATGCCCATTGTCATTAAAGATGGACTTCATTACATACAACTTTCAAACTTGTTTGGTGTGGCCATCATAACATTGACCTTCATCAAATCAAATACCACCATGTCATGCTTGTATTGGTGGGGTATTGGTGGGAAGCAAATCATCAACTTTGATGGCGTGTTGCATTACCAAGTTCTATGGGCCCTACCAAGATAGGTGTGTTGTATCCACATTGTCCATTTATTTGGTGAGATCATCTTAGATTATGAACTCAAGGATAAGATAGATCAAAACCTCCAGTGGACTGCTCCATTGGGATAAAACAGGAGACAATGATTCCAACTGTCGAAACCTTCCTAACGCCCGTCATAATGCTTATTTGTCATCAATCTTGTTTATGAGATACTACAAACCTGACCTACATTTAGGGAAAAAAAAAAAACAAAGAAAGATAAAAAAAAATATATATTAGATTGATCCAAAAATTCGTGGCTTCTAAGAAATATCAAGGGTAGGCATTCAATCTCTACAGCTTTAGGTGGTTTGTTCCACTTGAGCTTTGGACTAACTTTATTTTTATGTTAATATCCTAAAATGAACTTGTAAAATGGATGGACAATGCCGAAGCCCACCATAACATTTACTTTCCATCCAATCTGTTTATAAGGTCACAAAGACCTTAACAAAAATGAAAGACATGTCATATTAATCCAAAACTTCAGTTATCCCCATTAGGGTTTCAATGGTAAACAGTTCAAAGTCCCATTATTTTTTGCAGTGTGGTCCACTTAATCTTTTTATTTATCTTATTTCTTGGCTCAAGCTTTAAGACAAGCTCGCCAAATGGACGGACAGTTTAGATATACCACATACCTCATGATGAGATCTAGGGAACTTGGTGACATCAATACACCGGCCAAGTATTTGGTATGTAGTACAACACCCAACCCGCTTCCTTTTATGTTATTCCCAGCTTCCAGTCCATCTAGTTTATCTGCCAAATAAATCCCTAATTATTATCATGCATATACCACTATTCTTATACATATATGCATGGCTTAAGTATTGCTCTTGCCTAATGAAATTGATTAAATAATAAACCTTTGTTGAAGATGAATACTTAGCCAAACAACTTTCAAAAATGTTTTACATGGTTGATGTCTGATAATTAGCGTATGTTTTACATGGTTGATCTCTGATAATTAGTATTGTGCCATCGAATTAATTCTGCCAACATGCTTTGTATGGGTTGATCTTTGACAATTGACTGCTGTTTGATCAAATTCTACTAAGAAGCTTTGCATGGATAATCATTTACCATACAATCAAATTCTGTCAATGGGCAGCCATTCAACATGCTAATTTGTATGTGATTATCTCTTACAATGGGCTGCCATTCTATTAAAGTCTATATATACCAACAAGAGTAGTACCCAGTATCCCTGCCGTAGGTTAACTGTTAAACCATCCAAACCCTATAATGATCCAAGCTGTGTGATTACTGGTCTACAAATGGACATTTAAAATGAAAAGTCATCATCAATGATTGAAATTGAATGTTAGAATGATCTCAGCCTTTGGAGCTTGGCCATATTTCATCTATAGCTGGGCCTAAAAGTTGAAGGATTTGTATGAGAATAAGCTTGACACTGGTTCAGTGACAGTGGACACTAATGGATTGTGACACTGCACAATACCACCAGCGTATATCCCTCTTCAGTAATGCTGTCGCCCCTCTGAGTCTGACAAGTGTCCCTTCCTGGGGCATCTAACTGGACGGACGTAGCGTGCGCAAAATAGATGTACTTTGGGCCACTGTAACAGCTGTTTAACATCCAGTCCGTTCATTACTTGTAACAGCTCATTTTAGGACACTACCTTGATAACCACCCCTATCGAAAAATGAAGTGGACAGTTACCAAAAAAAACGAAAGAAAGAAAAATCAAATGGACCAAATTGGAAGGTTTTGATGGTGTTCGTACTCTCCTTACCATTCCCTGTGCTTTGGCCCACCAAAGCTTTGATCCGTCTTATATTAGGCTTTTTCATGGCCTGGGTGAAGAGCATGTCAGCATAACCTGATTTTTGGGCTTGGGCTCATATTCTACCATGTGATGCACTATCTGATGTCAGAGCAGTTTCCAGCAGGGCGAATAATCGTGCAGACGTGGAACGTCAGTACAAATCCAGGCCATTCATCAGACCTAGCCATGTGGCCCACCTTGTGTTGAACGAACCATCCGCGTAATCTGGTTTTAAATCAAACTATTGTTAACGGGAGGTTTGCCAAGCTCACGCTCATGCATGAGGTAGCTCTTTTAGAAGCCATGACATCTGCAAGCGCGGAACAAAAATGAGAGATCCAAGCCGTTCATCAGATTTCTTTGTTTGTCAAGCTACTGGTACAAAAATCTGATTGGTGAGCTCGCCATGCAACCCAAGCAAACGGCTTATAAAAACTTTCCTAAGTTTTCTGAGGTTGCCTCTTGATTAGTAAACTTTGGCCCACTTAACTGGCCAACGAGGCTGATTTTTGGTCTAATATATCTACACTGTTTGACTGGAATGATGGACGGATTGGATCTGTAACCATGGTGCTAAGAATATGAAGTGGAGTGTAGGTGGGCTGCCTTAGGCACGCTCCTGTACTTAGCAAAGTTCTATTGCATTACAGTAGTAACCCCAACATAAAATAAGGATACAGCTATATACCCTTGGACGGAGGAGAAGGGCCAAAATGGCAAAAAGGAGAAACTGGAACATTCTCGTCAAGGCCCAACGGACAAAGAGGATTTGTATTTTTTATGGGACCGACATCCTCGTCAACGTCAATTTTACGCAGCTGCACCTAATACACCAAAGATTTGCGGGGCCCACCACGCTGTATATGTAACATCCTCTCCGCCCACTAGATTTTATCATCGATTCTGGGTCCATAAGAAAACAATCGGCCAGAGCCAAAACTAAGGTGGCCACACCACAGGAAACAATTGCTATGGAATGTCAACCATAGGTTTGTGCATGGGCCACCATACCATGGTGGATATCTTTCATCATGCCCCTTAATCAGGTGTAACTCGTGAATATACAAAAATAAGCCGGCTCGAAGCCTCAAGCGGGCATCAAACAGTTTTATGAGCAGTTCTACATTGTTCCCATCAACATGGCCCACTGGAGTTTTTCTATCAGGATTTTTTTATGTACGGTTCAAATAAAGGTTCCCACCTGATGGGCGGAGTAGATTCAGACAGACAACTGTTGGGGCCCACATAAAATAGGTGTTGTAGAGAACTCCATCATTTATACGATGAAGTAAGTAAATTATACTCGGGTTTTCATGGTGACCCAATGAACGAGTGTACTCGCGTTTTCAGTCTGCACAAGTAGGAGCGAGTCCAGCGACCCAGACCATTGATTTGATAGGACAACGAGGGCTGGTCCATGCTAAAAAAACCTCCTCCTTGCTACTTTAGTCTTTCAACTCTCCATCTAATACTAAGAACATAATCTGATTGGCCTGTCTTAACCATCTGATGGACGGACGGGCACTATAAGAAGAAAAAATCCCATCCGTCTAAACGTTTGATCTTTCGACTAATGCCGAATCACTGTTTCATCTATCAAACGAACGGTTCGATCAAGTCCATGTACGCCAACGGCTGAATAGATCGAGCCTGGTTCTCAAACGGCGATAAGACCCCACTCCCGAACGGGGAATTCTCGCCTTTCGAAGCTCTCTCTGCAATCTGCCGCTGCTTCTTAAATGTGAATTCCCCTTGGGTATCGGTGGAGTGGGGACTTTTTTACTTGTAGCGTCGAGTCTCGTCTCCAGTCGACAGGGATGCAATCTGTCTCTCCTGCGATCAGAATCTCTGACCTCGACATGCATTAGGCCCACATGTCCCTCCACTTCCTTCTGCACGTGCTCAACTTGCGTGTGTGTGCCTCCTCCGGTTAGATGGTCTGGTCCATCCATCAACAGGGTTGGTATTAATGTCAAACAGCCACTTTAACAGGTATGTTGTTAGGTTGGGCATGAATGCTTTAGTTTTCTACTACAATGGATGGTTAACGAGTGTAATTATCATGAATTCGAGCTCTGTAGAGCACATCCATGCAGTCTGTATGTAATCCAAGCCGTGAATCTGGTTTACCTAATCATTTTCACCTCACATCCAGAGAATTATCTGGATCCAAAACTCAGGTTGGAGACCACCACAGGTAGCAATATACAATCACGACTAAAACCTATATAATCAACTGACGTGGCTCACCATAGCTTTCTAATTCCTAAGTTTTCACATATGTCTTTATAATATTTAGAACCCACCTGATGGACGGTTTAGATGGTACGTATCCCAGATTCCATCTAGAAGTTTCCACGGTGGGCGTCACCCTCCCCAGTGTCCCCCATTGTTGCAGTTGTTCAGTAACTGATCGTTCTGCATTTGGGAAGTCACACAAGACGGTGGGCCCCACATAAATTAAACCGACTAGAGTACACTGCATGAATCACGAGCTCAACACCATCAATGAAATAGACTACTGTGCACTAAAAAAATGCAAATTGTAGCTCATGTCTATGGCTACGCTGAATACCTCCGTTACGTGGTGTGGTTCATCTTAAATTTGGATGCGCTTCATTTTCGGGCTCTTGCCCTAAAATGAGCTGGAAAAATGGATGGACGGCGTGGATATACAAAACATACATCAAGGTGGGACCCACGGTCACGGCTGACCGAATTCGCTCCCCTTGTATAAAAGCAAGCGACGTTGGGATCGTACAAAGCACAGATACGGCCAGCAACACTGTGAACTGAGGCCCCACATTTGCTTATGGACGGTTAACGGGAATATGATGGGGTCCACCTCATCTCACGGGCCAGAGACATGTGTGCCAGCTGCGAACATGGGGCAGCGAGTCCGGATGCGTTGCTTACGGGCCGGAGTCGTCTACAACACCGGTTGTACACAGCTTGTAAAACACACATCTCTGTGGGCCCAATCATCATATTGTGCCTGCATATCCTCTGACGTAAATAAGGAGGTAAACCTTATTTTAACCGCACATACAAAAGATCGTTCATGTAGAAAATCACTTTGTGCGACAAAGGCGGGAACGGAATAAAATTTATTCTTAAAACCTCTATGTTCATTGGTTGTGGCCCACCCGAGTTTTAAATCAAGGGAGTTATTGTATTTTCATTTTCTGATAGTGAGTTACACCTGATTAACGGATTTGATGAAAGATACACATTATAATAGCGTACAAATAACCAATGGCTGGCATCTCTTCCCCATCGTTCCCTTTTCTATGGCCCACCTCAGTTTTTGATCTAGACGATATTTTTTGTATGCCATGTAATCGAGTATAGAACCTGATAAACGGAGTGGATTTTGCATATACAATATGGTGGACCCCACAGAGCATGGGTGTTTTAGGTACTGTGGCAACAGGTATTGTGGACGATTCCGGTCCGCGACTTACCGGCTTCTGCGTGTCTCTTTCATCTCAGTCAATCCAAAAGCAGGCAACGGTCCTCTTTTTTCCAACTGACGAGGACGAGGACGAGATGCATCAGCTAGGGGTCAGTAGCCTTAAAAAGCAATCGTGGCGTAATCGCAGCCTCTGGCTTCCCCTCACTTTCGGCCCGATGTGACTAAAAGACCATCGAAATCTACAATTCATACATATCCACTGTACACGTTGCATCCAATATCCATATACCTAAATCCAAATTACAGGGGTGAACAGATTAGGTGCGGCCCCGGCCTCACCCAAGACGGGTGTGTTCCATACCGTGTATTCTATATCCACGCTGTCCGTTCGTTTTTGGCAGATCATTTTAAGGTATGAGCCCAGGAATGAAGCAGATCCAATTCTCAGGTGGACCAGGGCATGGGAAAGAGTGGTGATTGATCAACAATCGGCCACGAAAGTTTTGGATCAAGATGATACTTATTATAACCCTTCATCCTGGTTTATGTGACCTTATCAACAGGTTGGATGGAAAATAAACCTTAAGGAAAGCTTACATTGAGCCATAGGAAAATCTTAATGGTAGGTGTTCAATCACCACTATTTCCTGCAGTATGGTCCACCTGAGATTTGAATCTTCTTCATTTTTGGAATCATGCCCTAAAATAATTTAGCAAAACAGATGTGGGGCGTGGATATAAAATACAAACATCAAGATGGGCCCCATGGTAAGCGGCGCACCGTCTTGGGTGAGGCCGTGGTCGGACCTAATCAGGGGGGAAGGGAAATTTGAATAGATGATCTGACCTTATTGGATTCGTTTGTTGGCCTCGGACTGCTGGTTATTTATAATTTTGACCCTTTCAAAATGGGACAGTTTGGGGTGTTTGTTTTCAGGGAGTTATTTCACACTCCGTCTACGCAGACACTTGATACGCAGGCGCTCGGAAATCATATAAGTAGCATACAGGAATTCGGTTTGAACTTTGAACTGGTTAAACTAAGCAAGTGACAGTTCGGAAATCAGATAGAGTGAACGATCTTAACCTATTACTAGAGGATGCTTGTTTGTTGAGGTAGGACCATGGATATTCTTTATCTTTACCTGTCCATAGCCAGAGAACCAAATAATTGTACTTTTTTGTTCACGGTACGTTTAAACTATATCTCCTAATGGACATTAAAATATATATATATATTATATATATTATATATATATATATATATATATAATATATATATATATATATATATATATCTTATATATATATATATTATATATATATATATTGGATTACTTATATTCCACCTGTCAAAACTTCTCAATAATCTCCTAGTGCTGGCGTATCATCCATCACATTCTGCCATAGTATTAAAGTTTCCTCACTTTATATAGTTATATTGGTTTGGATACGGACTGGCTACCAGCCGGACCGTAAGGAGTTCCGGCTAATGGAAGCTATGTCGTGCGTTCTGTGATGTTTGTCAAAAAATTCACCCAGTTCATCTAATTTCCCGTGTCATGGTAGTACATGTTCCAAAAAAATATATAAGTAGATCCAAAACTAAGTGAGCTATGTGATATCAAAACTGGGGTGAAAAGTGCCTGTTATTTCGACTTTCGCAGTGTCTACCAAGATGTTTATATGTCATCTAAGCTGCTCGTAAGGTCTTTGTGATTGGAACGAACTGAAAATACAATAATATTAACCTTGTCCAAAACTTTGTGGTTTGATGAATGTTTCAATTGTGGATGTTCAATCTTCGTTAATTTTTTGTTGTACATCCCACTCAAGTTTTGGATGTACATCATTTTCTTTTGTAATGCCCTAAGATAAGTTAGCAACATACATATGACGTGCATTCTTGACAAACATCACGGTGTGCCCACCTAACTGTTATGGATAAGGAACAATATCTGCATCCCATTTATTGGAAGCAGATTGGCTAGTAATCGAAGCACCAATGTTATCTTTATTATTTTGGTAACCGAATGCTACGTGCGCGATGCCGTCAAAGATAACAATCACATGCAGTGTGTTTGAAAGTTATTCGATCAAGTATAATGATTCTATATCTGATGACGGTATGTGACCTCATGAAATTAGGCCAATGTTATCTCTATTATTTAGCATAAGGTCAAATGGTGCTGTCAAAGATGACAGTGACATAAAGTGTGTTTGAAAGTTATTCAATCGATTATAATGGATCGTATATTTGATGTTGGCATGTGGCCTAATGAATTTAGGCCACTTTGGGTTACTAGAGTTCTCTAGTGAGTCACATCATATATGTGTTTGATCATGGTGTTGAAAATACTGGACAGAATTCGAAAACTTAAAGAAAATAAAAAAACAAAAATGAAGTAAAGATGACTTAGAAATTTTGAGTAAGTGGCTATCCAATTGGTTCAATCACCCAAGTGTGAGTACTCTCAGTTAACGGTGTGCGCGGGTGGTAAAAGTTATAAGGGGGGCTAAAGACACAACTCCCAACACGAACAAACTCATATACTCCTCGTGAGCTCCCTCTTGTGAATATAAAATATTTGTAGCTCATTTTTAATGTACGACAGAGAATCATAAAAAGAAAAACACCTTTTTCAAAAAAAAGAAAAAAGAAAAAAGAATCTGAAACACTATTTAATTAAAAAATCCTTTTAAATATAGCAATATATGCCTCTTGCGGATTAGGTGTTAGGTGTTTTGGTGGTTGTCACCATTATTATGTGCGGCTGACCTTGATGAATGTGTTGTATATCCACCTGTACATCCATTTTTATAGCTCATTTTAAGATTTTATGCCGCAACTTAATTAGATCCAAATCTCTGGTCGACCACACCACTTGGAAAAGAGGTGATTTACCATTAAAAGCTTTTCCGGGCCACGAAACTTATGGATGAAGTTGATCTTTGTATTTTCCCTTCATCCAGGTCTCATTGGCCTTATCAACGGTTGGATGGAAAAAAAAAAAAACCATTAGTGATCCCTTTATGGTGGGCATTCAATCACCACCCTTTCCTATGGTGTGGTGCCTGAGACTTGGATCTGCTTAATTTTATGGACCATGTCCTAAAATGGGCTGAAAAAATGGATGGACGGCATGGATATAAAACACATCGTCAAGGTGGGCCCCACGGTTAGGGTAACTCCCGCTACTGTGTTAGCCGGTTAACACTTAACCCCCGCTCATACCCGGCTGAGTCGCCGGTGTAGGACGGCTTAGATAGACGTGCACATTTATCAGGACGCGGATGTGTCCCGTGCCCGGCATGGGCAGGGACTCTAGCAGCCACCGTGATCTATGGGCTTTATCCACACCGTTCATGCATTTTGCCATGTCATTTTAAAAAGTAAGTGGAGAAATGAGGCAGATCCAGAGCTCATATGGACTAAACAATGAAGACCAAACGCTTACCGTTGAATATCGGGGTCATAGAAGTTTTGGATCAAGCTAATATTGGTGTTTTCCCTTCATCCAGTTCTACGTTACCTTATGAACAGGTTGGATGTCAAATAAACATCACAGTAGTCCCACGCAAGGTTTCAACGGTAGGAATCATTATCATTACTGCTTCCGGTGGTGTCGTCCACTTGAGCCTTGGATCTTCTCATTTTGTACTAACAGCCTAAAATGATATGAGAAAATTGATGGACGGTTTGGATAAACCCCATACATCATGGTGGTCACTCAGAGACCCTGCCCGTGATGAGTTGGTACGAGCAGTGGTACTATCCAATCCGCGTCATATGAATCATCATGCTCTGCGAGAGAATCAATGTTGTTGCTCGGTTTCACGCACTTCACACGCATAAGTCAACATAGCACGTGTGCAGATGTTCTTCCATTCTAACAGGTGCTGCTACGCTGGGGTGGCCAGGTTGTTACGTCGGGTCATCTTCATGAGAAGCGCACCTTACTCAACGGTCACAAATCCTACACAGGTGCCATACTGCCACGTGTGCTTCGTGGAAGGTGCGCGTTGGAACCTGCAGACAGTAACGGCTACGTACAAAACAGGGTGTAATCGAGTGTACCGTTTCTCTCCTCTGCTTAAAAAAATAATACGGCAACAATTACTTTTGGCTTTTCATATAGCGTATAGCAATGAGTCAACTCCTTTTCTTAAAAAGCGGCCTGTCCTTTGTTCAGACAGTCAGTTCATTGGGTGGGCCTTATCATGGAAGATCCATATCTCGAAAAATCCCATCATCGAACGACCTACCAACTGATCAGATTGCTTGCTACATATGGACGGTTATTTATTTCTTATACCGTACCATTTTGTAGGACTTGATACTGACGGTTAGGATCGTACAGCTATGTTTTGAGCAGTTGAGCCTACTAGCTGATGGGAGGACGCGGATTACGTGAGGGAGGGGTAAGGTAATGGACGCAGATCAGGTGGTGTTGCTAGCACCACCCCTATCGGTCGTGTGTCTATGTGTTAGGTGCTGTCGGGCCAAGGTAATGAATGTGTTTTATATCCATGCCGTCCATCCGTTTTGCCCCTTCATTTTTGTATATAACCTCAAAAAATGAAGCAGATCCCATGCTCAAGTGGACCACACCACAGGAGATAACGGTGATTGAATGCTCACCATTAAAAACTTCTTTGTGGCCATAGAAGTTTTGGACGAGGTTGATATTTGTGCTTTCCTTTCATCCAGGTTTGATTGATCTTATGGACGGTGTGGATGTCACATTGGTATTGAGAAGCCTGGATATCATTGTAACGCTTTTTCATAGACTGGAATCATCAAAAGCATCCACTTCGTCCATCAGGTGAGAAATCTTATGTTGACCGTAAATATAAAAGATATGCCCAATGTAAAATAAAGACGGGCCACACTAGCGGGAATAATGTAAAATTCCTATAATTTTTATCATGCTAATTTTTGTAAGCTCCATTCATCCTGGTAAGTCATATATTGATCAATCATGTTTAATGAAATACACACACCATGGCTCTCAGGAGTTCACCTGATGGATGGAGTGCATTTCACATGTACAACATGGCGGGCCCCCAATGAAATTAGATGTTCTACCCAGCCTTAGTGAAACAAGTGTTGTAGAGGATTTTGATCCCTTTTCAAGTAGCAACGGTGGCAGTGGGTCACGGAGCCTTATTATTATTATTTTTTTACACACACCCAAGGATTTCACCACCTATGGATACTCGAACCCGTGACCAGGTGTTGAAACTCCCGAGAGTCTACCACCGGAGGAAGAGTAAGGATCCTCGGGGAGCCTGCCTCACCCACACTTGAGTTACTAGCTTGGCCGGTTTGCTAGGCTTGGACATCACATGTATGGCTGGATTAATTTGTGTGAATGGACTTAGGCTCAACTACTTTTAGCCAAAACCTGTGCAATGGACTTTATACATCCATCATCCATGCATTATATCCCACAGATATGTTAGGATGCCTTGCACAAACCTTAGGATCTAGCGTCCCGAAACAAACCAGAATTATGGATAATAAAGCAATGAAATAAATCAAAGCATAAATCACACACCACACAAGAGATTTTTACGTGGAAAATCCTCAAAGAGGTAAAAACGACGGGACCTCGTCTAGATCAACAATCCACTATGAAGTAGAACGTTACAATCTTCTTCATTCACGCATGAGTGGATAAACAATAAGAGAAATAGAGAAAACGGAGAGATCTAACCGATTATGAGGACATAGAAGCGCTGAGATATAAATTGCAAAGTAGAAAACCTCCACGAGCAGAACCTTCCTTCTATAAGCTTACTCTCTCTCTTTTTCCCTCTCTCTCACCTTTGATAGCCCTAAACCCTTTAGCAAATCCCTTGTAACGCTTTAGGAACCCTCTTGCTGTGCCTAGAAAAACCCTAGGCAACCCCTTTTATAGTTTAGGAAACTCCTTTCCGCATCCCTGTTGCGAAAGGACTTAAATCCGCAGTTTCGTGCAAAATCGCGGAACAAACTGCGTAACCTTCGACTAGTCGTAGGACCCATTCGACTAGCCGAGACATCCCTTCGACCAGTCGTAGCTACAGTAAAAAATAGCAAAAATACTCGCTGGACTTTGAGTCGAAGTCACGACTCGAACCTTTGACTGGTCGACCACCAGCCTTCGACCAGTCGAGCAGGGCTCACGACCGGTCGAAGATGGGTAAAAAAACTCATCAAATCTCCCCCTTTTTGACCCAGGAGGGATCTACATTCTTCAAGCCAGTCAGGTTTCTACAAACCTCAAACTTGCCCTTGAGCAAAGCCTTGGTCATCATGTCTGACCCATTATCGTCCGTGTGGACCTTCTCAAGTTGTAACACCTTCTGTTCCAAAGTATCCCTTATCCAGTGATACCGAATCTCTATGTGCTTCGACTTGGAATGCTGACTTGGATTCTTGCTCAAGTGTATAGCACTCTGACTATCGCAATAGACCACGTGTTCCTCCTGCTTCAGGATAAGTTCCTATAGGAACTTTTTCATCCAAAACATCTCTTTGCATGCCTCTGTGACTGTAATGTACTCGGCCTCTGTCGTCGACAATGCTACAACTGACGCGTAGGGTATCTTCTACATCTCATCCACATCTGCCTTCGTCTTAGGACAATGCCTGTCGCTCAATCTGAAGTGACCATCCAGTGGAGTACTGACTAGCTTCGCTGCATTCATATTGAACCGCTTTAGGACTTTCTCAATATACAGCTCTTGTGACAGCCAAAGCTTCCTGCTGCTTCTGTCACGGGTTATCTCCATTCCTAAGATCTGTCTAGCAGGGACCAAGTCTTTCATCGCAAAAGACTTGCCCAACTCCTGTTTCAGCCTGTCAATCTTCTTGATGTCTTTTCCCATGATGAGCATGTCATCAAATATAACAATAGAACTAAGAAATCATCATCTGAGAACTTGGGCGTGAACACACAATGGTCCGACTCCGTTCTGTCATATCCATGCTTCAACATAAACGAGTCGAACTTCTTGTACCATTGCCGTTGAGCTTGTTTCAGCCCATACAAGCTCTTCCTCAGCCTACACATCATATGCTCCTTGCCCTTGACTTCGAACCCCTCTGGTTGGTGCATGTAGATCTCTTCTTCCAAGTCACTATGGAGAAAGGTAGTTTTAACATCTAACTGCTCTATCTCCAGATCCATGCTAGCCGCCAACCCAAGCAACATCCGTATGGATGTCATCTTCACCACTGGTGAGAATATTTCCTCGAAGTCTATGCCTTTCCTCTGACCAAACCCTTTCACTACAAGTCTGGCCTTGAGCCTTGCCTGTGAATTCTTCTGCTCAACCTTCTTTCTGAACACCCACTTGTTGCTCAAAGCTTTCTTTCCCTAAGACAGTTTCACCATATCATAGGTGTGGTTCTTATACAAGGATTTCATCTCCTCTTGCATAGCTTTCAACCACTCCCCTTTATGCTCGTCGGCTAGGGCCTCAGAATAATCTTCTGGCTCTTCCCCATTAGTCAGCATAATGTATTCATGTGGCGAGTACCTCTTGGACGACTGTCTGTCCTTAGATGACCTCCTCACCTGTGGCTCAACAGGTGGATCAAGTGGGGGATGCTCCCCTGGTCCATCTTCTGAAGGAACTCCCTTGTCCTCTGCACCTTGCTGCACTCCCCCGTCATCAGGCATAACGGGAGGAGTAATCGGATTCATGTCCTCTAGCTCTCTTGAATTAGGCTGATTCTTCTCTGGCTTACCAATGTCTTCTATACGCTGATCTTCAAAGAAAACCACATCTCTGCTCCTGACGAGCTTCCTCTCGGTCGGATTCCACAATCTGTAACCGAACTTTTCATCACCGTACCCTAAGAACACACACTGCCTGATCTTCATATCGAGCTTGGACCTCTCGTCCTTTGGTACGTGAACGGATGCCCTGCATCCAAACACCCTGAGATGACTGTACGATGGATCATGTCCATTCCACACCTTCTCAGGTACTTCTCCATTCAATGGGGCTGATGGAGACCTGTTTATCAAATACACCGCCGTGTGCATTGCTTCTCCCCAGAACGTCTTGGGCAATTCGCATGGGATAACATGCATCTGATTCTCTCAATAATGGTGTGATTCATTAGCTTAGCTACACCATTATGCTGGGGGGTCTTGGGAACCATCTGTTCATGTCGTATACCCAGGGACTTGCAGTATGTATTCACCACCATTGTCAATGCGGATGCACTTCAATGGTCTACCTGTCTCTCTCTCGACCATAGCATGAAACAGTTTAAACACACCAAAGACCTTGTCCTTGGATTTCAAAGCATAAACCCAAACCCTCCTAGATACATCATCTATAAAAGTGACAAAATACAATGCCCCACCCAAGGTTTTTGTCCTCATAGGACCACAAACATCAGAATAAACCAAATCTAATGCATGCTCTTTATTAACATGAGAAGCAGTTTTAATGAATGAAACTCTATGCTGTTTCCCTAATAAACAATCAAGACAGGTTTTGAGAGATGTACCTGTCACGTCTGGAAGGAGCCGCTTCCTTGCTAGTAACTGAAACCCTTTTTCACTCATGTGGCCTAGACGCCTGTGCCACATGTCAATAGATGAATCTTCCACTGCGTTCAATCCACCCTTGCACATACTGACACTTGCCTTGTAAAGGGTGCACCACTTCTTTCCTCTGGCCACGATCAACGAACCCTTGATGAGCTTCCATTGCCCACCAGCAAACCGACTTTCATAGCCATCATCATCCAACCTTCCCGTCGACATCAAGTTGAGGCGAATGTCTGGGATATGCCTCACATCCCCGAGAACCAATGTGCCCCACATCGGTCTTCACACAAATATCACCGACTCCCACGATCTTTGATACGCCAGAATTTTCCATCTTCAAAGTCCCATAGTCACCTGACTTGTAGCTTGTGAAGAAGTCCCTGTATGGAGTCGCATGAAAAGAAGCTCTCGAGTCTATCACCCAGTCGGTGTCCTGACTCGTAGCCGTGAGACATACATCGTAATCTACTGAAAGAATAACTACCATGTCGACATCTGAAGCGACCGCAGTGGAATTTGATTTATCTTCCTTCCCTTTTCCTTTCTTGTCGTTTTTCTTACCACGACATTCATGCTTGTAGTGGCCCTTCTTGCCACAATTCCAGCAATCAACATCTTTCCTGTTACTCGACTTGCCTCTTGATTTATCTCGGGCCTTCCCGCCCTTCCTGTTCTTTCCTCTCCCCCATTCCTGTGTCACAAGGGCCTCTTGCTGAGTAGACCCCTGAGACTTCCTCCTTGTCTCCTCATTGAAGCGACAACTGGTTACCTGTTCCATGGATATCTTTCCGTCTGGCGCGGAGTTACTTAGAGACACCACCAATATCTCCCAACTGTCAGGCAATGAACTAAGCAATAGCAAAGCCTGCAATTCATCATCCATGACCATCTTCATAGAGGTGAGTTGGTTCACTATATTGTTGACCTCATTCATGTGCTCGGTCACAGAACCACCATCTTTGAACTTGAGATTCACAAGTCACCTTATCAGAAAAATCTTATTACCGGCTGTCTTCCTCTCATACAGCTCTTGTAATTTCAGCCATAGGCTAGCGGCTGAGGTCTCTGTAGACACATGGTGAAACAGGGAATCATTCAACCATTGTCTAATAAACCCCACCGCCTTTCGGTCCGTCTTCTTCCAATCATCATCAGTCATATCCTTGGATTTTGCTGATATGCCTAAAATTGGAGAATATAGACCCTTGCAATAAAGTAAGTCCTCCATCTTAGCCTTCCATATGGTCTAGTTAGAATCATTGAGGCTGATCATCCTTGATGAGCCACCTTTCATAATTCAAAACTGATCCTACCCGTTCAATGAACTTATCTCTGATACCACTTTGTTGGGATGCCTTGCACAAATCTTAAGATCTAGCCTCCCGAAACAAACCAAAATTATGGATAATAAAGCAATGAAATAAATCAAAGCATCAATCACACACCACACAAGAGATTTTTACATGGAAAACCCTGAAAGAGGTAAAAACCATGGGACCTCGTCCAGATCAACAATCCACTATGAAGTAGAACGTTACAATCTTCTTCACTTACGCAGGAGTGGATAAACAATATAAGAAATAGAGAAAACGGAGAGATCCAAACCGATTATGAGGACATAGAATCGCTGAGAAATAAATTGCAAAGTAGAAAACATCCACGAGCAGAACCTCCCTTCTATAAGCTTCCTGTCTCTCTTTCTCCCTCTCTCTCACCTTTGATAGCCCTAAACCCTTTAGCAAATCCCTTGTAAAGCTTTAGGAAACCCTCTTGCTGTGCCTAGAAAAATCCTAGGCAACCCCTTTTATAGTTTAGGAAATTCTTTTCCGCATCCCTGTTACGAAAGGACTTAAATCGGCAGTTTCGTGCAAAATCGCGGAACAAACTGCGTAACCTTCGACTAGTTGAACCTAGTCTTCGACTAGTCGTAGGACCCCTTCGACTAGTCGAGACATCCCTTCGACCAGTCGTAGCTACAGTAAAAAACTGCAAAAATACTCGAACCTTCGACTGGTCGACCACCAGCCTTCGACCGGTCGAGCAGGGCTCACGACCGGTCAAAGATGGGTCAAAAAAACTCATCAAGATATGCTTGCTATTCCACTACTCGGAGATGCAATAGTTTCATCTTGAATGTGGACCATTGGTTTCATTAATATTAAATATTTATTTTTTTGTGCACATGTGGCGCACCTGATCAATGGATATACCAGGAACATTCAAGTAGGAAATAAGAATCTTATCAAAATTTGGCTTGGCCAAGTAAACTAGGGATTTGAGTTGTGTATATGGCTGTTTTTTTTACTGCAAAACATTGAATCAAGGAGCAAAAGTGATAATAAAAGTTGGCCCTAGAATCCATTAGAAAAGAGAAAATCTTTAAAAACGATTAATAAAAGTTGATATTATTGAATAAAGCCTTGCTTATAAAGGCATTTGATTGTCTTATATAGACAAAATAAACCTCACACTTAAATTTAACTTAAAATGAAACACTTTTCTAAAATAATAAAAATAAGTAAAAATAGTAAAAAGATGTCCAATTCCACTAAAACTCATAAACAGCTTGTAAATGACAAAAAAAAAATCAACATTGGACTACAATCAAATTCTTAAAACTCTCAATACAGGGAAAAAAAAAAAAAACATAAGTTGCTAAAAGTAATACATTTTAACTTTAAATCTTAATTTAACCCTTAATGATTGAATTTTTTGAGGCCTTTGGAAGAGCACCGACTGGGGCATAGAGCTTGTTGATTGCTTTCCAAGGGTATACCGTACATGTAAAATAGATAATCGGTTGTGAAGTTATTGCTGTCAGAAATAATAGTGCCCATTCAGGCCTGTTTTGCTTAATCACGACACCTTTGGTCCCAACGTGTAAGCTTTTTAGCCTCCATAGAGTTGTCCTTTACTTGTCATGCAAGATGTAACTGTTGTATAAAACAAGTGTGGCCGAGTATAAAGCATGGGGAGAAATGGTTTAGCCAAGTTGGGTCGGTTGCAGGTTGGAATTGGGCTAAAACGGCAGCCCATATATTTAGATTAATGGGTTGGGCTTGGGTTTTGGCCAACCCAACCCAACCTGACCTGACCATATATTGAATCAATGGGCTGGGCCAAATCACTCAACCCAACCCACATTGTGAAATAACCCATCCTTGCTGTAGTTTTAATTTCTAGGCCTCTCAGGGTTTTTAGCTATTTTCTCATTCCTGTACAACAACAAATGTTATCATCTTTGTGTTTATTTTGCTTTCTTTGATTAAAAATTTAAAAAATTAATGAATGTTTAAGACTTTAAGTGGGCCATTGTTTAAGAATCTCAACCATTCATATGTTGGATCCACCATGGATGGGCCATGGGTGTGCAGTAGTGATCTCCACATGAAGCAAAATCTAAGAAGAGCTAAGAAACCTAACATGAGATAATACAGTTAGGTAATGGGTCGGCGTTGGGTGGGCTAGTTGAGCCCGACCTGACTTCAATTAAAAGGGTCTTATTGGGTGGGTTGGTTGAGTCCGACCCAACTGCAATTAAATCGGTCCGACTTTGGCTGACCCCGAATAGGAATGACCCAAACCATTGTCAGGCCTATGTAACAGTGGTCTGAATTACTGAGGAATGGGCCCACCTGTCAGAAATGAAAACATTTTTACACCGTGCAAATTGCAAGGTCTTGGGGCCTATCCCTATCGTGAGACGATCCATCGGTGGAATAGAAGCAGGCTTAAAAAGGGTTTGGCACACGTTTCCACAACTACATCCACATGCTGATATTAGCCATCCATCAGTGTCGACCAAATAGTGGTTGGAAAAAAAAAATGGTCCACAATCCAAATTGGACTGACGAAATTAATAGGTAGGAATCATGAAACCAATTTGATGAATGGTGCCCATTTATCGTCACAACATGGATTGTTAACTGACCAAACCGTATGCCTATCCATCGTAAATTTAATTACAGTAAGGGGTAAAACCAGTCGCTACGATAGCAAGCTTTCGCTATAGTGGTTGACCGTATAATAAATAATTGCTTTAAATACGGTAGACCGTAGACGCCTATGGGTAAAAAGTAAAAACAGTCGATGCAATAGCAAACTTCCGCTATTGTGGTTAATGGTACCACATCGTGCACTTGATCAAATGTGGACAGCCTCATAGCTGTCCAATAGGTAGGACCGCTGGAAGATTACTAAATCCAAAAATCGAGCTGATCCATTCATGAGGTGGGGCCACGTGCATCATTAATAGCAATCAGATGAAAAGCGGCTGTCGGTTCATATGTTGTACAGATGCTGAGTAGATTAGCTTTTGGACGGATCCGATAGTGCACCTGTACCCATCCTTGTAAGCAAAATACGGAGGGTCCTTTGAGGTGTATTTGGGCACTCGTTAGGGGCGGAATCCACTACTGTACTTCTTGTACGCAGTGGGTACAACGTCCGGCCCACCGTCTTCCTAACAGGATATATATTCCGAATCCACAACTCTCACAGAGATCTCCAATCCACATGAAGACGGAGAAAATAAAATAAATTTTAGAAATCAGTAATATTTGATTGATGATTAAAACGAGCTTCTTACCTTCTTAAATAATGACATGAAAAATAGGAAGAAGCTTTAGCATTAAACTATAACTAAAACTCATAGAAATCGAGACTTACTATCTCCTGTCTGGCCCAACCATGCTATTTTTCTAATTATCACAAGAACTTATAAAGAGTTTATTTATTTATTTATTTATTTACTTTACACACGCACACACCCCCACACACTCACGCTAGTGGACTTTCGCTACCTATGGGCACTCAAACCCTTAACTGAGAGTTGAAACTCCTGAGAGTCTACCACCTGAGCAAGAGTAAGGACCCTGAACTTATAAAGAGTTTTAATCAAATTGAAATTTACTATAAATAGTAAAAACGAAAATAAAATGAAAATTCCACCACCGATATGATGGAATCTTGCAAATTCGGCATGGGTAACCCGGCATAGCGGGTTGGGTGGCTAAAGTAGCTTGTCATGGCCCAAAATCATATATGATATGTTGAATAACACATTCTAGTTTGCGAGATACATAGATTTTAAAATTGTAATGGTCTGGATCACTTCCGCCTTCGATTGAGCCTTTTCTAGTCCATCTTAGCCGTGAAATTGTACGCGACCCACTCTGCATCAGTTGGGGATGCCGAATAGGTTTTGCACGTGGAGACCATCAAGACATGTACATTCCATCCAATCCGTTCATAACGTGCACTTCACCACGATGAAGGGACACTACACAAATTGCCCCGACTTAAAATTGGGGTGGGCTTCACTGCATGAACGGATACACCTTCCCAGGATGTATTCATGTCATCCAAGCCATTCATCAGACATCCTTTGAGGAGGAAGTGACACACCAAAAGTACTTAGTTGGGCCAAACCATGCAAATTTAAAGCACGTAGACATTATTTAACATTGTTCCCTGCGATGTGGCACCTTTGACTCTTTGATATTCCTGCCTTTTGGCATTTGTAGTAAAAATTGCTGGGCTAACACGATGTACAGATCAGATAAAATGCACAAAGTACGTGGGACCCACAATAGCATGTTAACAAATGCTGATGTCGTCACCCTGATGGGAAAAGTCACATACTCCGTGTTAACATCCATCAAACTTTGTTTTATTAGGGATTGGTCAATCTGTGGTGGGTCCTGTTATGGGTAAAAATGGACCGACTAAAGAGAAGATGTCAGATCAAACATCTCTGTGGGACACGAGGTCGGCTAGCGTCGATCATGATTAATGAGCTCCTCAATGGCCAAGGAAGATCTTCTCCACCGAAGAGAGGTCGGTCACCTACTACGTATGAGGGCAAGTCGATAGGTCAGCCATCTATGTAACAGCCCATGCCCACACTGTATGATATTGTCCACTTTGGGCACAGCCGCACGGTTTTGTTCTCGTGGTCGTCCCCAAAAGGCCTCATACAGTATAGGGTGACAACTACACATATAACCACAACAACTTCAGACGACACTTCCGATGTGAGACAAAGTTTCACCTTCACTGTGTGCACAGTAGCCTGTCAGCCACACAGTAGTCTGCCAGCCACCTTGGGGCCCGCCCACATATGTGCCCGCCCACATGTTACCGCAGTGACGGGGCGTCACAATATCCCCCACCGAGGGCAGAGCCGTCCTCGGCTCTGATACCATTTGTAACAGCCCACACATATACTATATGAGGCCTTCCTACGGGAAATAAAACCACCGCTGCGTACTCTGATGATGCTACTTGGGTTGGACAATATCATGGACGGGTAGGTGCTGTGTGGGCTGGACCATGGGAGCACCGGGTCTGGCCGAGCTACCAGTATCCTTACCCCAAATGAGGCCTTTTGGGGGCGACCCCGCGAATAAAATCATGCGGGCTGTGCCCAGAGCGTAGAGGTGGGCATTTCATACCCGATCCGGTGGATCCGACCCGATCAGACCCGATTCGAACAGAACCGGCGGTCAGGATCTGTTAGGATCGGGTAGTAGCATCCAGATCCGATTCTTTTTCGGGTCGGATACGGATACACCCCGTTCCGACCCGAACCAATCCGGAATCCGATCCGAATCGATCCGACTCGCACCGACCCGACCCGATCCTTATAACTTATATATATATAAAAGTTTAGGTTTTTTTTTTTTTACTTCTACAGTTTTACCCGAAGTGTTTTTTTACCCTACCCAAACAGCTCCTCTCGCCGCCGCGCCGAACCCTAATCCCCAAATCCTATTCATCTTCTCTACCCTACCCGGTTTACCGATCTCGAATACCCAGCTTGTTTTTACCCTACCCTGTCCCTACCCGCACTCGAAGAAGCTTCGCCGCGCCGGATCCGGAATCCCCAACCCCAAATCGTCCCGATCGGCCGATTCCGATCTCTACCTGAAGATCTCGATCCCGTCGTCCCGATCTCAATCTCTACCCGAAGTTCAGAGTCTTCACTCTCACTCTTCACCCCGCAGCTCGGCACACCACTCCCGATCTCGATCAGGTAGGACCTACTCGGCCAATCCATTTTTTTTTTTTTTTTTAAATTTTAAGAGCTCAAATCTCATGGTGGCCAAGCCACCTATTACCCGGAATAGACGGTTGGCCATGGCCAGCCATGGCCCGCTGCCCGCTGTGCGAGTGTACGGTCGTGATCCAAACGTGTTATTGTTTAATGTTCCTGTCTTCTCTCTTTAATGTTATTATTTCGATTTCCTGTTTGTTGTGTTTCCTTTGGTATCAGTATGATGGAATTTGGTGTTTGAGCCAAACCCATGTAGCTAGTTGTTGTGGAGAGGCTTTCTTTAAGAGTTAGAAGGTTGGTTTCTTCTTGTTTAATAAGGTGGTGAGTCGGATCCGGTTCCAAAAGGGATGAGAACTAAAGGTGACCCCCTTCACATTAACAGTCCAGATTGACAGCTGGCAGGACCAATTCAACTACATCCTTGGCCATTCGGTTCCAGTTTCAAAACCGAAACCGAACCGTGTGCACCCCTAGTGAGTCCTTTGTGGATTAGGTTTTTTTTTTTTTTTTTGAAAGTTCAGTTAGACATGAAGAGTTTGCACATGGTAAATGGATGGCAGTGATCTTAACTTCCGTTTTCACAAGTTGCGACCTTAACCAATTCGAATAGTTGGTGATCGTCGAATCAGAATGGCATTGGAGCCATTGGAAATTTGCAATCAAAGGTGGGCCATTCCTGTCTAAGACCACCTTGATCATATGATGGCCCACTTATATAAATTTTTGTCACACCCATTGAACGGCCAAGATCTTGCACAAAAGTGAGTGAGTTGGGCTTGGGCCTATTTGATTAGGCCTGTCATGGGTCCAAACTGGGTTTAAGCCTGCAATTTTGTGTGGGGACTTGGCTTTCTTGGCTGGATGTTGACTTTTTGGCCTAAAAGGAATAAATGGACCAGACATGGCCCTAGATTCCACAACATTTTTTTTAATGAAGAGACTTGATGGTCCTAAATTTTAGGCCCAAAAAAATCCAAGATTAAACAGGACCTATGATAATCTTGGTCAGCTAATGCGTATAGTATAAAGGTTCTTTTAGGAGCTTGCAAATGGGAAATGAAATTAAAGGTAAATGAATTGGGAGTAAATGACTTACTCTGTTACTCAGTTGTGTTTAGACAAGAGTAAATGAAATACATTTGAAATTCAAATAGTCTAGAATGCATTAGAACTTTTCAATATATTCAAAGGAACATATGTGATATCCCAAAGCAGCTTTAATATCCCAAATTATTGTACATATGTGATATTTAACAGAGTGATTGTAATAAGCCCATTGAAATATATACCTTAGTAAAAAAAGAGAAAATTTCGAGCCTTGGGTTAGCAACAAATATAAGGATCACAACCAAGCAAATTGCTAATGTTTTTTACTGTTCATCTAAACAGTTTAGATGATTTTATTAGTGTTATTTTAGTGATGTAACCGATGATTGAATTGTTTTGAAGTATCATCAGTGTAATCTATGTTTACAGTGGACATTCACCCCCATTTACTTCCAAATTTCTCTTCTAATAGAGAATTTCATTTAAAGGTCTATTTACTCCCAATTCATTTCATTTTCATGCATTTACTCCTATCCAAATGCTCCTCAAAAGTGATTTACCTCCATGTACTCCCAATTCCTCCAATTTACCTTCATTTACTCTCATCCATACAGCCCCTTAAGGTGCATATCATTGTATTGTGCCCTGTGTTCCCAAAACATTAATCTCTACCATCCATAATGTCCAACCCACTTTGCATGAGCCACATATAAATCCAAAATTCTATTTTTGTTTTGAATGATTGATTTCTTCCAGAATGTTGAAATGTAAAAGGTTAAACAGAAAGACGCCCCTATGGTAACTTAGAAATGCATATTAAACATTTTTTTTTATAAGGATATACCTCATAGAACCTTTTAAAAAGAAGTTTTCAACAAGCTACCTCGTTAATTCAAGTAATTATCATCCTAGTACCTTCTGTTAGATTTTTAATAGGAAGTTGGGGATAGGTAGTGCAAACAAGTTTGGATTTCATATCCTGTAGAACACTCTCCACAGCTTGTATGGTCAAATTCCTGATCTGCTGATTATATCCTGTAAAACACTCTCCACAGCTTACAAGACCCACCTACTGTGGATCATTTGGTCTTCTTTTCAAAGCTTGCTTCTCCTACAACTCCTTCCCTTCCAAACGTTTGCATGAAAACTCTCTCCCTCTCTTTGTTTTTTTTTTTTTGTTTTTTTTTTTTTTTTTTTGTTTTTTGTTTTTTTTTGTTTTGTTTTGTTTTTTGGTTTTTCGTGGAAGCACATCATATGGGTTGTATTCTAGTCAATGGCATCTTAGGTTTTTGCTTGTTGAATTTCTCCTTGAATTTTGTGTTGCTGGTCACTAAAATTGAATTATGGCTATGACAATTACCTATTTAATTCTAGATTATGAAATATCTATTAGAGTTGCAGTGTAGTTGATATATCTAAAAACTAGCTTTGAATGTTTTAAGTTACAGCTGAGGTAAAGTGAGAGCAATGATTGTAGTTGATATATCTGAAAACTAGTTTTGAATGTTTTATCTTGTCATGTTTCTTAATATGTATTACATTTTTTTTTTCTTAAATTATTATTGTAACTTGTTAGTTTATAGTTGTGACTTGTGATTGTTATTCGTAAGTTAGATAATTAGTTACCCGTTTGAGGATTTCTATGTGGCCATGCATAGATATGGTGTGTTTTTGGTGGCATAGAAATCGCTCAAATTGTCCCATTTTTGGACAGTTCAAGGTTAAATGGATAGTATGCTTTCATATAATCTGTTTAAATGTTCATGCCTGATCCGCGGTCCATTTTCTTGTTTCTCTCTAGAAATGTTTCTTCCGTTTCGTATCCAATGTCAAATATCTTTACATTGCTTTAGATATTTGGCATCGGAATGTAACGTAAGATCAACTTATCTGGAGAGGCACGGGGAGATGCTGCCGGATTTTCGGCGTGGACGTTTAAATGAGAATATGAAAGTATTACAATCTATCCAACCTTGGATGGGTAACTAATTTAGGATTTAATTGTTACTTGTAAGTTAGATAATTAGTTACCCGTTTGAGGATTTCTATGTGGCCATACATAGATAAGTGTGTTTTTAGTGGCATAGAAATCGCTCAAATTGTCCCTTTTTGGACAGTTCAAGGTTAGATGAATAGTATGCTTTCATATAACCTATTTAAATGTCCATACCTGATTCGCAGTACATCTCCTCGTTTCTCTCTGGATATGTTTCTTTCGTTTCGTATCCAATGCCAAATATCTTTACATTGCTTTAGATATTTGGTATCGGAATGTAACGTAAGATCAACTTATCTGGAGAGGCATGGGGAGATGCTGCCGGATTTTCGGTGTGGACGTTTAAATGGAAATATGAAAGTATTACAATCTATCCAACCTTGGATGGGTAACTAATTTAGGATTTAGTATAACTCTGTTAGCATTATATTGCTAATGCTAATATGATTTATTATATTTCAACTATCAGATGAAAAGTGAGGGTCTTTCCAATACCCTGTCCCCGACCCCTGGTGGTCGATCAATTACATCACCGGTGATCCTTGAAGATGAAAGATTAGGTGTTGAACATAGAGAGGTGCTTATCGACGTGGTTGATACTAGTACCACACAGACACAGTCGCATGTTGCGGGAAATACGAAAAAGAGGTCGGCAGTGTGGGAAGATTTTGAAGAAGTAACCCTGAAGAACGACCAAGTCAAGATACAATGCAAGCACTGCAAGAGTCAGTACGCTAAGCAAGCAGATGGTTCGACTACAACATTGAAGAAACATCTAGCAAAGTGTCTTAAAAAATTGAGAAGTGGGCTAAGGCAACAAACGCTTTCATTTTCGCAATCTGCAGGGGGTCCGTCAGTGTCCATCTATAAGTATGAGAAAGAGTTGGTAAATGAGTGGACGGCGAAGTTAATTATTTCAGATGAAAGACCATTTCAGATGGTAGAGAGTCCTGCTTTTGTTGGACTAGCCAAATGCCTTAACCCCAAATACGAGAAGGTCTCTCGTACAACAATCAAGAGGGTGTGTATGAAGATGTATGAAGGCGAGAAGGTCAAGTTGAAAGGAGAGTTGGCCACGATTTCCCGAATTAGCCTGACATTAGATTTGTGGACGACATCCAATCAACGAAAGGGGTATATGTCCCTAACTGCTCGCTACGTTGATGCCGAATGGAGGCTTTGCAAGAGAATAATAAACTTCCGTTATCTTACGCCTCCTCATAGTGGTTTGATGATTTCAGACTGCATACACAGATGTCTAATGGAGTAGGGAATTGAGAAGAAGATCTCGACAATTACACTAGACAATGCGTCCGCAAATGATAGCATGATAATGAATTTACACAACCAGTTTAAGGCTACCGGTGACTTGTATTTTGGTGGAAAGATATTTCATGTTAAGTGTTGTGCCCACATCCTAAACTTGATTGTACAAGAAGGCCTTAAAACAATCGATCCCACGATCGAAAATATAAGAGAGAGTGTGAAGTACATACGGGGGTCACCTTCACGATTACATGCATGGAATGAGATCGTGAAGCGGTTGAATTTGTCAACTCAGAGAACGATGAAGTTGGATGTCACGACACGCTGGAATTCAACTTTTGAAATGTTGGATTCAGCAATAGATTTGAGACCTGCCTTCTCTCACTATGCTGAGCGTGATAGTGCGTATATTTGGCTGCCTTCTGAAGATGATTGGTCAAGAGCTGTATCAGTTCGTAACTTCCTTTCTGTTTTTTACAACTGCACGAAGAAATTTTCAGGCTGCAAGTATCCAACAACAAATATATTTTTGCCTGAACTTTGGAAGGTGAAAGATGCCTTGCGCAAAAGCAGTAGTGGACAAGACTTTTTACAATTCATGACCATGGGTATGCAAGTAAAGTTTGATAAGTATTGGTCTGAGTGTAGTCTGGTAATGGGTGTTGCGGTCGTTCTTGATCCCCGGTACAAGATGTTTATGATTAGCTTCATATGTAATAGGTTGTATGGTGTGATGGGTATTGCTGAGGTTGAAAAGATTTCTGGTGCAGTCAGTGAATTATACAATTTGTATGCGTGTGCCGCAAAAGAACAATCTCCTCCTGTGGGTTCTAGTTCTGCTGTTGATGAATTACAAGAAGACACAACAGATGATTTCATGTCTTACTATACACAGCTGAAAGGGACTCAAGTACAGATATATAGATCAGAACTTGAAGAGTATCTCAAGGAGGATATTCTAGTTCTAAACAAAGGCGAAGATTTTGATGTTTTGGAGTGGTGGAGGTCGAGATCTGGTAAGTTGCAGTACCTTGTGCTCTCGTTAATGGCACGTGACATATTATCAATTCCAATTTCAACCGTGGCTTCAGAATCCGCTTTCAGTACGGGGAGTAGGGTCGTAAGCAAGTATAGAAGCTCATTTACACCTGAATCGGTTGAAGCGCTCATTTGTACCCAGGATTGGCTGCGTCCGATGTGGGGGAAAGAGACCTCTATTGATGAGGAGTTCGATGAAGAGGAGAGTGACAAGATTGAAGAGACAGTGCCTGCAGCTGCAATATGATTTTGATACCTTCTAATTTTGTTATATAATGTTATTTGTAATTTTGTTAAAATAGTTACATTGAAGTTTTATGGTTATGTTGTATGGGTGGATGGATATTTCTCTTTTTTCATTAGTAATATTCAATTAGATAATGTTGTTTAATTCTCTTATTATATTGTTAGGTACTTACGTTCATTCATAACTTTAATATCCTTTTTTTTTTCCCTAAGTTAACTAGATATACACTAGATATGTCATCGGAAGATGATGCATCGGCGGATATTTGGGATTATGGAGTCCAAACCTACTTCCAGGATGGAAAGATAAAGTTGAAATGTAAGCTGTGTGGAAAACAGTTTGTCAACAAAATAAATCGACTTAAATTACATTTGGCTTGTCGTGGAGGAGACGCTGCACCTTGTAGCAAAGCTTCTCAGGAGGTCCGAGATTTATTTGGAGCCATTCTCGATTCTAATACAAAGACTTCCTACACCCCTCACCCTGCAATTACAACCAATACAACTAACCAAAGAATATATAGAAGTAGGCCTGTTATAAATGAAGAAGGGTTTAGCAGAGGAACTGCAACTGCCTCTAGCTCTAGTTTCAGGCCTTCCACAACCACAATTAGTAGAGAAGAAGAACAAGAGAGAATTTTAAGGGAGCAAGAAGAACGAGATTTTAAAAAGGCCGTCAAAGAAAGCATGCAAATGACATACAGATCAAGAAGTACCAGACAACAACATCCACCTCTGAGACAACATGATGCTGAAGCAGGCACAAGTAAACCATCAAAGTTTATTAAAAGTCTTGCAGCATTTTATAGGCTATTGGGAATGCCGTACAAATCAGATCATAAAAGCGTCTGAAAAAGTTCTTGCATCTATGAATGAGGACGATGGGAAGAGATCCCCACCATCCGATTCAGCAGAGGTGAACGACCATTTGTTGGACACATCCAGCTCGGAGTCGCCCAAGAGTTCTCCTGCAGTTGAATCTGTAAAAAGAGAACCGAAGGATGAATCTGGCGACGAAGGTGGAGGTGGAGGAGGGGGTTACTATCACAGACAAGGTTCATATAGTTACATGCCACAAAGACATTCATCATATAGAGGGTATTGAATGTATGAAAGTTTTATCTAATCTATATGTCAGTATATTCATGTTAGGTTTTTATACTTTTGATTTTGGACATGATGTTGGATATGGTTTATGTCAGTATGTACATTTACCTAATCTTTTTCTTTTTCTTTTTTTCTTTATTATTTTTAAATTTTTAGCTAAAGTATATTTGGTACAAATTTCATGAAAATCTGCACCAAATTAGACGATTAGTCATGAATTTCATGGTATTTGCCACAACCCTAACAATTTTTTTTATCCATAAACTGATGGTTATTTTGACCCATCTTCGACTGGTCGAGAGCCCTGCTCGACTGGTCGAAGACTGATCGAAGGGGGCCTACGACTGGTCGAAGGGATGGTCTCTCCTAGTCTATGTGGTTGGGGAGGGGGGGGGGGGGGGGGGGGTAGGGTACGCAGTTTGTTCCGCGATTTTGCGAAACTGCGGATTTGAGTCCTTTCGCAACTGGGATGCGGAAAGGAGTTTCCCAAAACTATAAAAGGGGTTGCCTAGGGTTTTTCTAGGTATCACAAAATAGCAAGAGGGTTTCCTAAAGCTTTGCAAGGGATTTGCTAAAGGGTTTAGGGCTATCAAAGGTGAGAGAGAAAGAGAAAGAGAGAGAGGAAGCTTGTGGAAGGGAGCCGTTGTCTCAATCGCTTCTACGTCCTTGTGAATCGGTGAGATCTCTCCGTTTTCTTTTTTCTCTCATTGTTTATCCACTCCTGCGTGAGTGAAGAAGGTTGTAAACGTTCTACTTCATAGTGGATTGTTGATCTGGACGAGGTCCCGTGGTTTTTACCTCTTTGAGGGTTTTCCACGTAAAAATCTCTTGTGTGGTGTGTGATTGATGCTTTGATTTATTTCATTGCTTTATTATCCATAATTCTGGTTTGTTTCGGAGGCTAGATCCTAAGGTTTGTGCAAGGCATCCCAACAAAGTGGTATCAGAGCTAAGTTCATTGAACGGGTAGGATCGGTTTTGAATTATGGAAGGTGGCTCAAGGATGATCAGCCTCAATGGTTCTAACTGGACCATATGGAAGGCTAAGATGGAGGACTTGCTTTATTGCAAGGACCTATATTCTCCAATCTCAGGCATATCAGCAAAATCCAAGGATATGACTGATGATGATTGGAAGAAGATGGACCGAAAGGCGGTGGGGTTTATTAGACAATGGTTGGATGATTCTGTGTTCCACCATGTGTCTACGGAAACCTCAGCCGCTAGCCTATGGCTAAAATTACAAGGGCTGTATGAGAGGAAGACAGCCGGTAATAAGATATTTCTGATAAGGCGACTTGTGAATCTCAAGTTCAAGGATGGTGGTTCTGTGGCCGAGCACATGAATGAGGTCAGCAATATAGTGAACCAACTCACCTCTATGAAGATGGTCCTGGATGATGAATTGCAGGCTTTACTATTGCTTAGTTCATTGCCTGACAGTTGGGAGACATTGGTGGTGTCTCTAAGTAACTCCGCGCCAGACGGAAAGATATCCATGGAACAGGTAACTAGCTGTCTCTTCAATGAAGAGACAAGGAGGAAGTCTCAGGGGTCTACTCAGCAAGAGGCTCTTGTGACACAGGAACGGGGGAGAGGAAAGAACAGGAAGGCGGGAAGGCCCGAGATAAATCAAGAGGCAAGTCGAGCAACAGAAAAGATGTTGAATGCTGGAATTGTGGCAAGAAGGGCCACTATAAGCATGAATGTCGTGGTAGAAAAACGACAAGAAAGGAAAAGGGAAGGAAGATGAATCAGATTCCACTGCGGTCGCTTCAGATGGCGACATGGTAGTTATTCTTTCTACAGATCACAATGTATGTCTCACGGCTACGAGTCAGGGCACCGACTGGGTGATAGACTCGGGAGCTTCTTTTCATGCGACTCCACACAGGGACTCTTCACAAGCTACAAGTCAGGTGACTATGACTGTGAAGATGGGAAATTCTGGCGTATCAAAGATCGTGGGAGTCGGTGATATTTGTGTGAAAACTGATGTGGGCTGCACATTGGTTCTCAGGGATGTGAGGCATATCCCAGACCTTCGCCTCAACTTGATGTCGACGGGAAGGTTGGATGATGATGGCTATGAAAGCCGGTTTGCTGGTGGGCGCTGGAAGCTCATCAAGGGTTCATTGATCGTGGCTAGAGGAAAGAAGTGTTGCACCCTGTACAAGGCAAGTGTCAGTATGTGCAAGGGTGGTTTGAACGCAGCGGAAGATTCAGCTATTGACATGTGGCACAGGCGTCTAGGCCACATGAGTGAAAAAGGGCTTCAGGTACTAGCAAGAAGCAGCTCCTTCCAGACGTGACAGGTATGCCTCTTAAAACCTGTCTTGATTGTTTATCAGGGAAACAACATAGAGTTTCATTCGTTAAAACTGCTTCTCATGTTAATAAAGTGCATGCATTAGATTTGGTTTATTCTGATGTTTGTGGTCCTATGAGGACAAAAACCTTGGGTGGGGCATTGTATTTTGTTACTTTTATAGATGATGCATCTAGGAGGGTTTGGGTTTATGCTTTGAAATCCAAGGACGAGGTCTTTGGTGTGTTTAAATTGTTTCATGCTATGGTCGAGAGAGAGACAGGTAGACCATTGAAGTGCATCCGCACTGACAATGGTGGTGAATACATTGGCGACTTTCATGAGTACTGCAAGTCCCAGGGTATACGGCATGAACAGACGGTTCCCAAGACCCCCCAGCATAATGGTGTAGCTGAGCGAATGAATCGCACCATTGTTGAGAGAATCAGATGCATGTTATCCCATGCGAAGTTGCCCAAGACGTTCTGGGGAGAAGCAATGCGCACGGCGGTGTATTTGATAAACAGGTCTCCATCAGCCCCGTTGAATGGAGAAGTGCCTGAGAAGGTGTGGACTGGACAGGATCCATCGTACAGTCATCTCAGGGTGTTTGGATGCAGGGCATCCGTTCACGTACCAAAGGACGAGAGGTCCAAGCTCGATATGAAGATCAGGCAGTGTGTGTTTCTTAGGGGTACGGTGATGAAAAATTCGGTTACAGTTATGGGATCCGACCGAGAAGAAGCTCGTCAGGAGCAGAGATGTGGTTTTTGAAGATCAGTGTATCGAAGACATTGGTAAGCCAGAGAAGAACCAGCCTAGTTCAGGTGAGCTAGAGGACATGGATCCGATTACTCCTCCCGTGGTGCCTGATGACGGGGGAGTACAGCAAGGTGCAGAGGACGAGGGAGTTCCTTCAGAAGATGGACCAGGGGAGCAGCCCCCACTTGATCCACCTGTTGAGCCACAGGTGAGGAGGTCATCTAGGGACAGACAGCCGTCCAAGAGGTACTCGCCGCATGAGTACATTATGCTAACCGATGGGGGAGAGCCAGAAGATTATTCTGAGGCCCTAGCCGCGAGCATAAGGAGAGTGGTTGAAAGCTATGCAAGAGGAGATGGAAATCCTTGCATAAGAACCACACCTATGACATGGTGAAATTGCCTAAGGGCAAGAAAGCTTTGAGCAACAAGTGGGTGTTCAGAAAGAAGGTTGAGCAGAAGAATTCACAGACGAGGTTTAAGGCCAGACTTGTGGTGAAAGGGTTTGGTCAGAGGAAAGGCATAGACTTCGAGGAGATATTCTCACCAGTGGTGAAGATGACATCCATACGGGTGTTGCTTGGGTTGGCGGCTAGCATGGATCTGGAGATAGAGCAGTTAGATGTTAAAACTGCCTTTCTCCATGGTGACCTGGAAGAAGAGATCTACATGCACCAACCAGAGGGGTTCGAAGTCAAGGGCAAGGAGCATATGGTGTGTAGGCTGAGAAGAGCTTGTATGGGCTGAAACAAGCTCCACGGCAATGGTACAAGAAGTTCGATTCGTTCATGTTACAGCATGGGTATGACAGAACGGAGTCGGACCACTGTGTGTTCACGCGTAAGTTCTCAGACGGTGATTTCTTAGTTCTGCTGTTATATGTTGATGACATGCTCATCATGGGAAAAGACATCAAAAGATTGACAGGCTGAAACAGGAGTTGGGCAAGTCTTTTGCGATGAAAGACTTGGGCCCGGCTAGACAGATCCTAGGAATGGAGATAACCCGTGACAGAAGTAGCAGGAAGCTTTGGCTGTCACAAGAGCGGTATATTGAGAAAGTCCTAGAGCGGTTCAATATGAATGCAGCGAAGCCGGTCAGTATTCCACTGGATGGTCACTTCAGATTGAGCGACAGGCAGTGTCCCAAGACGAAGAAGAGGTGGAAGAGATGCAGAAAATACCCTACGCGTCAGCAGTAGGAAGTTTGATGTATGCTATGGTGTGTACACGCCCAGACATAGCATATGCGGTTGGTGTTGTCAGCCGGTACCTTGCCAATCCTGGCAAAGAGCATTGGGCAGCGGTGAAATGGATACTACGGTATCTAAGAGGCTCATCCAGGTTGAGCCTATGCTATGGTGACGGAAACCTGTGTTAGAGGGCTACACAGATGCAGATATGGCAGGTGATATAGACTCCAGGAAGTCTACATCGGGGTTCATGTTCACGTTTGCAGGGGGAGCGGTTTCTTGGCAGAGCAAGCTACAGAAGGTCGTAGCATTGTCGACGACAGAGGCCGAATACATTGCAGTCACAGAAGCATGTAAAGAGATGCTTTGGATGAAAAGGTTCCTACAGGAACTTAGCCTAAAGCAGGAGGAACACGTGGTCTATTGCGATAGTCAGAGTGCTATACACTTGAGCAAGAATTCAAGTCAGCATTCCAAGTCGAAGCACATAGAGATTCGGTATCACTGGATCAGGGATACTTTGGAACAGAAGGTGTTACAGCTTGAGAAAGTCCACACGGACGATAATGGGTCAGACATGATGACCAAGGCTTTACTCAAGGACAAGTTCGAGATTTGTAGAAACCTGGCTGGCTTGAAGAAGGTGGATCCCTCCTGGGTCAAAAAGGGGGAGATTTGATGGGTTATTTTGACCCATCTTCGACTGGTCGAGAGCCCTGCTCGACTGGTCGAAGACTGGTCGAAGGGGGCCTACGACTGGTCGAAGGGATGTCTCGACTAGTCGTAGGTTACGCAGTTTGTTCCGCGATTTTGTGCAAAACTGCGGATTTGAGTCCTTTCGCAACTGGGATGCAGAAAGGAGTTTCCCAAAACTATAAAAGGGGTTGCCTAGGTTTTTCTAGGTATCACAAAATAGCAAGAGGGTTTCCTAAAGCTTTGCAAGGGATTTGCTAAAGGGTTTAGGGCTATCAAAGGTGAGAGAGAAAGAGATAAGAGAGAGAGGAAGCTTGTGGAAGGGAGCGTCGTCTCAGCGCTTCTACGTCCTTGTGATCGGTGAGATCTCTCTAGTTTTCTTTTTTTCTCATTGTTTATCCACTCCTGCGTGAGTGAAGAAGGTTGTAAACGTTCTACTTCATAGTGGATTGTTGATCTGGACGAGGTCCCGTGGTTTTTACCTCTTTGAGGGTTTTCCACGTAAAAATCTCTTGTGTGGTGTGTGATTGATGCTTTGATTATTTCATTGCTTTTATTATCCATAATTCTGGTTTGTTTCGGGAGGCTAGATCCTAAGGTTTGTGCAAGGCATCCCAACACAACTTCTTATAACATTTTGGTTGCACTAATATCATGTCTAATTGGCACAAAATATCATGATATTTTCATAAAATATGTGGCAATCTAACACATTGTCTCAATAACTTTTGTTTTGTGGGCTATTTATGGTGATTTTCAATAGCAATCATGGGTATAATGCCAATGCTAACTTACAGCATTCTTCTTTTTCCTCCAATATTGAGTGTCCCATTTTGTTTTGTTAATCATCTTTGAATTGAAATGTAGATAGACTATGTTTTATGAACTCAATGATTAGATTTGTATAAATTATTCTTTCAAGAGTTTTTTAAGCTATCAGAGGTGATTAATTGGTTTGGGAGCTAAATATGATGCAAAAGTTCTTATTCTTTGGAGTTACGGGACTTTTGACTGATCAATTGAAGAACTTCTTGAAGTTGAATCTTCCAAAATCAAGGAAGAAAAGAAGCCTAAGTTCAGTCTGGGTGTCGCAGAGCCTAAAATGGATCTCAGGTTTCTGAACTGACCAAAATCCCTTGCCAAAGCAATGAGTTTGTCCTGGAAATCCTCCGTGGTGTTCGGTTGCATTTCGAGAGGTTTATCAAGGACCTTAAGGTTGCATAGTTGCATTTGAGTTTGTTTGTGGAAGGGATTATCCATGTGTACTTCTAAAGTAACTATTGTTTTTTTTCCCTATCTGTTTATAGCAAGCAGACTTAGAAAACGCTCAGCTGAATTTGAGGCATAGTTAAAGTCGAGCAAAGGTCAAGTTCAATGTTAATCGACTTGACAATATGGTTATTCAGGCCATTTTCCTTCTTGATACTCTTGACAAAGATATCAATTCCTTCTCCATGAGAGTCAGGTTTGTTGACATTCTTTTTCTTTTTTGAAGATATTTTAGATTCTTTTTCTTATATTATATCAAAGCATGTTTTTGGGTCTAACTTTCATTTCACTAGAGAAAAAAAAACATGTTAATGTTAATCATTTACTGGACCATAATTCTCTCATCGATAATGTAGCCTGTTTATACACTTTGAGTTGGATTTTTTATGTTGTTAATGTCGGAGTGGAACTAGTGAAAACATTTTTTTATTAAAACAAAATTTTTGATATTCACATCTTCAATCATGTCCTGTTTACACAGGAGAAAACATTTTATATCTTCAAAAAAGAAGAAGAAAACACTTTGCGCAGAACGACCCACATGAAGCTAGTTGCCAGTTTTTAGGTAATGGCTATTGATCTGTAGGATTTTTGGGCCATCATATTTTCATGATGGGGCAACCCTATTTGATGGATTGAATGTCATGCATATGCCAAGAACGGCCCACATGAAGCTAGTTGCCAGTTTTTACATCTACAACTAGATGGATGTGAGACCTTCTTAAAGGGTATTTCCTTGTAGTAAATGCTCAAAATCCATGATTCTCTAGTTTGATTTTCCCAAAGAAAGAGCTGGCAATTTGAAATGTTCATGAGTTTTCAAACTTACGTTGATCATTTACTTATCCTAAATAAGGCCCTGAAAGGTTTACACAAGTAAATAGTTTTTACAGTTCCACTGTTAGAGAGTCTCAATTTTATAATGCTTGGATTTTGAGAAAGTCTTTATAGGAATTTATTTTAATTGTTTTTAGGTAATTATTAAAGAGCCACACATTTTATAAGCATTTCAAGAACTTAATGACTTGTTTCAAAGTGTGGATTTGAACTTACATGGAATTAAGTGTTTTTGAAATCAGAGCATTGAGGTGGGAGTTAAACAGAGTATGATGATTTTCTTTCCTCTCAAAACTCAAATTCAAAGTCCTCCAATTCCTAGTTATAACGACCCAGAAAACAGTAAATCCCCTAGTCAGCGTAGTAGGTTATGAGAGACAACAACCTTGTGCAACAGAACGTTGTATTTAATGTCTGTATTTGATACTGCCATAATTTATTTACTTTTGAAAAATCCATGTTTGAAACTCTCTTTGTTTTAACACCTTTGTGCAGAGAATGGTACTCTTGGCACTTCCCTGAACTAGCAAAGATTGTCAATGATAACTATCTCTATGCCAAAGTTGTAAAATTTGTGGAGAACAAGTTAGAGTTAACTAAGGACAAGCTTCCAGGGTTAGAAGACATTCTTGGTGATGAGGAGAAAGCGAATGAGATTGTTGAAGCAGCTAAAGCATCTATGGGTAGAGTGCATGAAACTAATTTCTTTTGCTAGCTCTATTCAATGTTTGAAGAAGAAAAGAAGAGCTGCAATGGCCCTCTCTCTTCCTTAGATTCAACAAGAAGAAGTGATGCCATATCAAGGTACAAAATCTCAATCTCTCTCTCTCTCTCTCCTCTGTTTTTTTTTTCTTTTCTTTTCTTGGATCGGATCCGAACCTGGGCCAATCCGATCCGACTCGGTTTTCCTGACCGAGTCAGACTCGGTTCGGTCAAGGGCCACATGGATTAGGATCGGATTGGATCAGAGGACCAGGACTCGGTCCCGGTTCTGACCGAGTTCGGGTAAGGCCACGCAGAACTCGGATCTGGTCGAGTTGGGCCCAATCCGATTCGACTCGGTCCGATGCCCAGCTCTACCAGAGCGGACAATATCTTACAGTGTGAGTGTGGGCTGTTACAATCTACCCAATGATAAGGGGAGGCTCAAAACTCATCCGAGTATCCAGGTTGGCCAAAACCATATCGGACTCTTGAGCTTGACCCCCTATAACATATTTAATCTGAATTCTACTAAAGAAAGGAGCTTGACATCACTGTCCTAACACGAAATATGAAGGTAGGTCGGCAGGTTAGCAATTTACATGGCACAGAGAGAAGGGTCAGAGCTTGCCAGAGAGTCCAGGTTGGCATACCACCCCCTGGTCAGGTAACCCTCGGCTTCGTATTGCGTGCCACCCTCTGTTCCTACTAATCAGGTCTTATCCGAAAGACCAACCCAAGATCTCCGCCAAAGATCTCGAAGATAACACTAACACGGTCCAAATACGGATCTCCCTAGATCTTCATTGAGGATCTCGGGAGATCATCTCGACATATTTGGGACTCGATTCCCTCTACAGTACGTCCCTAATAAATAGAGAGATCTCCTCTACATCACCCCCTCTCCTTAACTATAAATATGAGCATCTTTAATAGTGAAAGGTACGCAGAATCTCTCACCCAAAATCCCTCGATACTACCAAACCCAGATTCCTAGCCTGACTTTAGCATCAGAGGGTCCCTAGCTCTAGCTAGGGTCTCCTTTGTCTTCTTCTTGGGCAGGTACTCAAAGGACTAAAAATGGTGAAATATGTTGTGGGGGGTCGAGCTCAAGAGTCTGAGGTGGTTTTGGCTGACCTGGATACTCGGATGAGCTTTGAGCCTTCCCTTACCATTGGGTAGATGATCGACTTGTCGACCTACCGACCTACCTTCATATGTAGTAAGTGACCGACCTCTCTTCAGCGGAGGAGATGTTCATTGGCCATTGAGGAGCTCATTGGTCATGACTGGCGATGGCTAACCTCGTGTCCCGCAGAAATGTTCGAGCTGACCTCTTCTCTTTATCCAGTCCATTTTTACCCATAATAATAAGGCCTCTAATGGTGAAAGGTACGCAGAATCTCTCACCCAAAACCCCTCGATATTACAAGACTCAGATTCTTATCCTGACTTTGGCATCAGAGGGTCTTAGCTCTAGCTAAGGTCTCGTTTGTCTTCTTCCTGTGCATGTACTTGAAGGACTAAAAGGGGTGGACTAAATTTTTGCATCAACAAGTCCCATGGTTTAGACTTTTGAATGCATACATGTAGGGCACGTGGTGAGGCTTGTACTTGCCCAACCCATAAGCTGAGTACCCATTCTCAGTACCTACCTAACCACCAGATCAAGTATACCCAATTGTGTCAAATGATTTGGGATGGCTAGATTGTCCTGTTGGGCCTTTATTCATGCTCAAGCCCAAGCCTATTCTAATTAGGGCCCAATTTCACCCTTCGTAAAAACTCTATTATACACAGCCCAGTTGAGTTGACCGAATGATATATCATGTAAAAAAAAATAGAGATAGATGAATTGTTTGTGCATTTTTATTGAGTATAACTTTAAGTTTATATGATAAGAATGACCAAACAAAAAATAAAATTGTGATAAAACTCATTTTCATCCTAAAAAAATTAAAACCTAATTTAATATAAGGAAGTTCAAAACAAAACTCTTACAAAAGTCAAGCAACTACTTTCTCTAAAGGTTTGAGCTATTGAAAAATGGTGTATCAATGTATATCAAAGGACTTTAACTCACTTTAACATAATCTTAAATAGACTTTTGAGTCCAGTTGAGTGATTTGAGTTTCAAGTTTTAAATGGTTGCATTCATGTTTCACCTCTTATTATCATAACATACAGTAGGTAACTCGTTCATGTTATACTCCATACCTTTCATGTGCTTACTTGATGTAGGGAATAATATAAAGTACTAAGAGAAAGATTATCGTCTTCCTTGAGTAGGCAAAATCTTGAAACTACAAGATTTTTTTTTAAAAAAATGAAAAAGAAAAATCCAAAATTGTATTATTGAATAATTAATTTGGAATCCGTGATTACACTACTTATATGAAAAACTCAAATCCTAATAAAAGTCCTAATTTAACTAGAATAGAAATTATCCGAAATGATAAATTTTGTCAAAAATAAAAACTTCTAAATTTACTTTCTTGAGAATTCATAGCATAATTAGAAACCATCTCTAAAAAAGATGAAAAATCCTAAAACTCTAAAACTAAAGAGACGTGATAAAAATAAAAATTACTAAAAATATATATAATATATATATATATATATATATATATATATTATATATATATATATATATCGTAATTTTGAACTGGAATGATATGTTTTCTCATGAAATAGACGGACATGACCTGCTATGCATGTTGATTGATCCCGGAATTACAAAGGGTTGTGCTATGCATCGGATATGAAGATCAAATAAACTAGATAATGTACCTTGTTGAGATGCCAATGCTGTAGGCTTGATGCCGTAGCATTCCGCACCTTATACACTTAGAGAAACACTGGGATGTGAATGAAGCTTCTGTTATATGTAGGATTGGGAACCCAACCCCGTATATATAGTTTTAGAGGATTGAGGAGTTTGAAACCAATCGAAACCCCTCTCCCTAAGCTCCACACAAATTTTGGTAATCCCAATTCAACTAAAACATTGTGTGTGTATCACAGTTGTAGCACACCACCCCTTACACGATTTTGCATGTATCACAATTGAGTGAGGTCCATTGGTACTCCCGATCACATTATCCAACTCTTACAACAATCCAAACCGTTGACTAATAAGGCCCACCTTATAGAATTCTTACAACGCTATATAAAGATCAATAGATTGTAGGTTTCACAATGATACTCAGACAAAAAGTTATGCCTGATTTATGGTCCAAACTTCGAATGACAATTTATCTCTGCCTTGAGTTATATCATGCCTATGTAGGACTGGGCTTGGATTCGACGGCTTGTGTCCATTTCCGTTCAAGCTTCTTTCGGTTTAGCTGTGCCATCAAGAATGTCTACGGTCCACCCTACATCACTACTCAACCTTCACAACATTGCATGTTCCTGCTCCATACATTCCATGTGCTTGCTCAACCTTCAAATGTGACCTTTAGGGGGCGTTTGGATCGTAAGTTACTTTGGATAAGCTACTATGCCCAAAGTAGCTTATCTTAATTTCTACTTATTCAGAGATAAATATATTTGATAAACAACATGTTTATTTTTCTAAAAAAAGTGGAAAAGCTTATTTGGTTTCCAACATCATAAGTAAATTTCCCTCAAGTTTGTTTTGTCCCCCTCATATCTACCATCAATCATGTGGGGCCTACCTTTAATGTGGGCCATTCATTGTGTGGGCTCCACCTTTGTTGTAGGTCGTTGATCATGCGAGGTTCACCTTGGATGTGGGCCATTCATCATTATGGCCCAACCTTTATTGTGCATCATTCATTATGTAGGGCCCAACCTCTTATTATGTTGGTCATCCATCTAGTGAGCCCACTATAAATGTTATTGCCCATCATGTGGGACCTGCCTTCAATATCAACCATCCATCATGTGGAGCCCACCTTCGATGTGGACCATCCATCATATGGGCCCCACCTCTTATTTGCGTTGTCCATCATGGAGAGCGCACCTTGGATATGGGCCACTCATCATTAAGGTTGACCTTTGATATGGACCATCCATTATGTGGAGCCGACCTTGATGTGGATCGTCCATCATGTGGGGCCCACCATTATTAATTGGCCATCATGTGGAGTTCACGTTTGATGTGGACTGTTAATCATATGGGCCCCACCTTCAATGTGGTTGCCTATCATGTAAGGCTCGTCTTGAATGTGGGTCATTCATATCATTATGGGCTAACCTTTTGTGGACTATCCATCATGTGAGGCCACCTCAATATAGGCCATCTATAATGTGGGGCATGTCCACCATCTAGGCCCCACCTTTGAAGTGTGGGTTGTCCATCGTCTAGGCCCCACCTTTGAAGTGTGGGTTGTCCATCGCACCAGCCCACTTTGGATGTGGGCTTGTTATCATTATGGGACGACCTTTGATGTTGACCATCCATACGTGGGCCTACATTAACAGAAGGTCATCCATCATGTGGGGCCTACCTTTTATGTTGACTGTACACCGTGTGAGCCCCACCTTCAATGTGGACTGTCTATAATGTGGGGCCTACTTCGACATAGGCAATGAGAGAGAGTCTCCCTTGACATTGACGGTGAGAGAAAGGTAAAGTAATAAGTTGAAAAGATAAAAAAGTTATTAACTAAGATAAATAGTTTTTAGCACAAAAGTAACTTTTAGACTGATGTTTATAAAGTTAACTTAAGTTAAAAAAATAAATTACTTAATATAAGTTAAAAATAACTTATTTGGTAGTATCCAAATGGGCACTAATGGCCCTTTGGGTACCAATGAATAAGTTACTTTTTCTACTTATAGCAGCAGATAAATAACTTATTTATGATAAGTAAGTTCTGGTTTATGATTAATTATAAGTAACATTCTTACTTAAAAGAACTTAATCACTTTAGTTAATTCTTTTAGCTTCTTTAGTTTTCAGTAGTTGCTGTACAAGAGATAAAAGAGAGGAGAAGCTGATAAGTAGGTTGCTTACCAAATATACTTCTTAAATGGTAAAAACTAAGATAAGTGACTTATGGCTGAAGTAACTTATCTTAAGCAGCTCAAGATCCAAACAGGCCCTTAATGTAGAACCCTCATTTTCAGGCTACCTAGATGACATGAGCATAATCAAGACCATTGTTTTGTGGGCTTAAATACTGATCCACCGGAGCAAAGCGTTCACTTCAGATTGGCACAAGACCGCAGGACTTTTGCCTGCAGACAATAGATTTCACTCCGTTTTGCGGGGTCCACCTGTTGGCTTACTTGATAAAAAATAAATTCTTGATTATGGCCAATCCATGATGAGATCAAGCAATCAAGCACATAAACCATCTGGATTAATGCTGACATCATGTGGCTAGCACAGTGATGGACCACTTTCTGAACGTCACATGAGAGGGTGTGGTCCACCGGTAATGGAGGTATTAGTATCCTTCCCCCTATATATAGATTGTAAATTTTAGTTTGTACTTTATACAAGTGGGCACAGTGTTTAGTAATCCAAACGGTTGATACAATGGACCTCAATTTGAGTGGTCCACTTATTTTAGTTAATTGTAATAATGCATTAAAAATAATATTCTCTCTCTGTCTCTCTGTTTTATTTTACAATATTTAAAATAAACTTATAACCAATAATCATAATTTCTGAAAAATAGTTGTAATTAATTAAAATGAGAAGAACCCATTTTCAGCTAAACCTTTTTAAAAGAAACAAAGGTTTCAATTAAAGAAGTAAAAGATGAAATATCTATTATGTGGATATGAGGAATCCATTCCGTGGACTGTGGACATTAAGAAATAGAGTGATTAGCTCTTTCAGCATTGTAACCAAAATGCATTCTGAAAAAAAAGAGAGGTGATATTTGAATGGTAAGCAAGGGTTAAAAAATAAAAATAAAAATTGCTTCGCAGAATTTACTATAAACACATCCAACATCTCCGAACCATGATGGCTTCCTGTCCTATAAACCATCTTGGATCATTGGACCACTTGTTAAATCTATCGTTTCTGGTAATGGCCTACTAATTCTTTTATCATGCATGGTAACAGCGGGAGTGGATTAGCACGGCACTGGGCTCACCCGAATGTGCTGCCTTTACTGTGTGGCCACCTTGATGTACGTATTCTATATTCACACCGTCCATCCGTTTTTACAGATCATTTTAGGGCATGATGCAGATCCAAATTCAAGTGGGCCATCCCACAGGAAAATCCCACACTATTTCCTAGAATATGGGCAACATGGGATTTGAATTTACCTCATTTTTGGGATCATGACGTAAAATAATCAGGAAAAATGGACGGACGGTGTGGATACAGAATAAATACATAAAGGGAGGCCCCACGGTAAGCGCCGCACCGCATTGGGTGATGCCGGGCATAACCTAATCCGCTCCCGGTAAGGGCACACAAACCATTGTAATTTAGTGAATCGTGCAAATTGGTAGACTTCCACTCCGAAGAAGCAATGGCACTGCTCTCCAATCATATCAAATGCCCGTGGCCGGCACCTAAATTCGACCACAGACGATACGGTGTTAGAGCCGGAAGAGCCTGAAGATGGTCTAGCCATCTCCTCTGAGTATGGATCACAAGGTCAAATACCAATCAAGTCCGTCCATGTAATGGAACCTGTCATGGATATTGTAGTTCTAAAAAATCAGAACATTTAAACCAATCTGTTCATCTGAACGTTGGCCATCAAAGCAACGGTAGAAAATGAAAAGATTTAAGAAACAGATATTCAAAAAATGAAGTGAGGATGATAGGGCAATACAAATGGTGTAACTTTCTAAGCAAAAGCCATCCATGCAACGGACCAGTATATGGGTGGTCCCGATTGATGCATCTCCCAGCCACGTATATTTAGAGGAGGAATGGCTCTACCGGATCATCAGCCCACTGGGCTGGGTTGGGTCCATTCTTTTTTACTTAAATAAATTGCTACCGTGAATCGCGCGTGGATAGATGGAAGACATGAGTGGTGGGACACCTGCCCACGTGAGACACGAATACAAGATCCGATCCGATCCGATTCTTAGGTGGTCCGGACTCCGGAAGGTAAGATTCTATAAATAAGGCCAATCCACTCCAGGTGGGTTACACTTATATGATGAAACTAGGCGGTTAGAAATAAATATCGACGGCCTAATTTCGATATTAACTTGTATAAAACCAATTGAATGAGCCAGTCCGGGTTTCAGAACATGGGCATCTCACTTTCATTCCTACCGTCTACACGATCGGGATATTGCACGCGTGTGATATGTTGCCATATGCGTGGCGGTTTAGTCGTATGAAAACCTCTCCATCTCCTCTTAACTGCCGGTAGAATCCCACTCACGTTGCGTTTCACCAAAACGGAACCGTATTCGATAGGTCGCGGATTCAGCAGATCCGGTTCGGCGGTTTCTGATGTGGCGACATTTAATTGGACCGTAAATAGTTATTGGGCTGAATAACTTCCAAATAAGCTTGATAGAAATCTCCAACAACATATCCCATCCAATGAGGGTAGTTGATACAGGAGGATCCGAGTCAGATGATGCTCAGTTGTCGTATAGCATGTTGATGGCGTTGAGATACCTTGAGTTGGCAGATCAGTGCAAGGATGGCAAACGATTGTGATCTTTCCTTTATTGTTTAGGAAGTGATTCTGAATCCGATTTGAACCAAATTTTTGACAGATTATTTCTTTTATTACGTATTTAAATTTTTGCATGATTATTGAGATTTTGCTATTTTTAGTAAAATTCTGATAAGGATGATTTTTAGCTATACAGCCCAGCTTGTGGGCTGATTTTTGGGGTCCTTTGATTTGATAATAATGAATTGAACATCAGAGGAGTTCCTCTGTGTTTTATGGGTGATTCTCTTGTGTTCTTCACTGTGAATTATCTGTTGAAACTAGCCTACAGAATAATCATTATTCTGTTCGGCGTCAGTTGGTACAAAGCTTCAACATCTTCCTGAGGTGAGAACTCATCAGTTTCAATGGCTGGTGGTCATGGTCGTGGTCATGATGGGCAGGTTCCGAACGAGGAAGTCCCGCACTGTGATCGTAGCGTTCAGGAGGTGATGATTGAGGATTTGCAGAGGTAAGTTGCAGAGTTAACCCGGTGTCTAACGACGCAGGATTTCAGTGATCGTGAGATGGAAGATAACGATTCCGATTCCAGTTTCAAAAACCTGTATCACGACCGTGCTCAATTTGGGGAACACCGTGTTCGGGAGGATCGCCATGGAGACCTCAGTTTCAGAGTGGATCTGCCCGAGTTTTTTTTGTTACGCTACAGGCTGAGGGATTCATCGATTGGTTGAATGAAGTAGAACGTATTTTTTATTATAAGGAAGTCCCAGATCGTGTCAAAGTGAAACTGGTCACTATTAAACTCAAAGGCAGAGCATTTGCGTGGTGGGAGCAGTTGAGGCGATCACGAGAGAGGCAGAGCAAAGCCAAGATCACTGATTGAGAGAGGATGAAGAAGAAGATGAAGGGTCACTTCCTTCCTTTTGGCTACACTCAAACCTTGTTTCAGCGACTTCATTCGTTGAGGCAAGGCACGAGATCAGTTGATGATTACACGGAAGAGTTCTATTAATTGATAGCCCGGAATGATTTATTTGAGATGGAAGAGCAGATGGTGGCGCGGTATTTGGGGGGATTATGACAACCCCTACAGGATGTCCTCAGTCTTCACTCGCTGTGGACCGTTTCTGAAGCATACCAGCATGCAATTGCTGTAGAAAAACAGTAGAATAGGAAGCCAGTGATCAGAAGTGATCAAAGCAGTCGGCCAGTTTGTCCTCAAGAATCCCGTCCTACTCAACAGTAACCGCAAGGTAATTCTAACTCTAATATTAGATGTTTCAGATGTGGCGAACAGGGACATAGAGCGACTGAGTGCAGGAAGCCTGCCAGTCAGAAGGGTAAAAATCTCCTGATTGAGGAAGACGAGGTAGACGAGATCGAGGAGGTTGGAGAGCCTGTGTATGACGATGATGAAGATGGAGGTGTGCTATATGGAGATGGCCATAAAACTCTGGTCGTTCGCAAGAGCCTACTGACTCCCAAGGACGATTTAGGGGACGATTGGTTGAGGACCAATATTTTCCACATGACCTGCACAGTTGCAGATGAAGTCTGCAAGATGATCATTGACCGTGGCAGTTGTGAGAACGTAGTGTCTGAAAAGGCTATCCAAAAATTGCAGTTGAAAATAGATCGTCATCCCAAGCCATACAAATTGTCATGGCTGAATAAAGGCAGTGAGGTAAAAGTATATAGGCGATGCTTAGTGTCTTTTTCGATCGGCAAGAAATATTTTGATAATGCTTGGTGTGATGTTGTGTCTATGGATGCTTGTCATGTATTATTGGGCAGACCTTGGCAGTTTGATCGTAGTGTTGTTCATGATGGGCGGAAAAATGCATATTCCCTTAGCATCAAAGGGAAGAAGATTGTGTTGGCGCCTTGTCAGGAAGGAACCACTCCTACCCCGGTAGCCAATAATACTAACCTGCTTTCTATGTCCAAGTTTTTAGTTGAGATTGAGCGTGGGGACGTGGTCTATGCTCTGCTGCCTTATGGGAATAATGCGCAGACGTGAACCCAGATTTACCAGCAGAGGTGCAGCAGCTGCTAGCAGAGTTTTCTGACCTAATACCAGAGGATCTTCCTCCTGGGCTGCCGCCTATGAGGGATATTCAGCATCAGATCGACCTTGTTCCAGGGTCAAGTTTGCCTAATCGACTGGCCTATCGCCTCAGTCCTAAGGAATCTGAAGAGTTGCAGCGACAGGTGGTAGAGTTGTTGGAGAGGGGCTACATCCGTGAGAGTATGAGCCCATTTGCAGTCCCCGCCCTGCTGGTGCCGAAGAAAGATGGCTCTTGGCGTATGTGTGTTGACAGCAGAGCAATCAACAGGATTACAGTGAAATACAGGTTTCCAATTCCCCGCCTGGATGATATGTTAGATCAGTTGTCCGGTTCTAAGGTTTTCTCAAAAATTGACCTTAAAAGCGGATACCACCAGATTAGAATAAGGCCAGGAGATGAGTAGAAGACAGCTTTTAAGATGCAACATGGATTGTATGAGTGGATGGTCATGCCTTTTGGACTATCCAATGCGCCCAGTACATTTATGAGATTTATGCATCAGGTTTTACAGCCTTTTATGGGAAAATTCATTGTAGTTTATTTCGACGATATCCTCGTTTATAGCCTGACATGGGTGTCACATTTTGAGCACCTCCGTGCTGTTTTTGATATGCTGAGGACGGAGCGCCTGTTTGTCAATCAGAAGAAGTGTTCTTTCTTCACTACTTCTGTAACCTTTCTTGGTTTTGTTGTATCTACTGATGGTGTTCATGCAGATCAATCAAAGATAGATGCGGTCTTGGAGTGGCCCAAACCAAAGACCTTGCACGATGTCAGAAGTTTCCATGGATTGGCGTCCTTCTACCGCCGGTTCATCAGGAACTTCAGCACCCTGATTGGCCCTATCACAGAGTGCCTCAAGGGATGTGATTTCCAATGGCCTGAGGAGGCAGAGGCCAGTTTTCAACTGGTCAAGCAAAAGATGACAGAGGCACCAGTTTTGGCACTTCCTGATTTTGAAAAGGTGTTTGAGGTAAATTGTGATGCATCTGGGGTTGGCATTGGTGGTGTTTTGAGTCAAGAGGGGCGCCCCATAGCTTTTTTCAGCGAGAAGCTATCGGGATCAAAGAAGAATTATTCCACTTATGATCTGTAGTTTTATGCTATAGTTCAGTCCTTAAAGCACTGGCGTCACTACCTCATACAGAGGGAGTTCATTCTTATCACTGATCATGAGGCCCTGAAGTACATCAATGGCCAACACAAGCTGAGCAGACGGCTGCCAAGTGGGTGGCGTACTTGCAGGAGTTCACGTTTGCACTGAGGCAGCAAGCAGGGAGTCTGAATCGTGTTGCAGATGCACTGAGCCATCGTACGTTACTCCTCACCACCATGAGCACCAGAGTTGCAGGATTTGAGGCTTTCACTGATATGTATGCAATAGATCCTTCCTTCGGGAGGATAGTACAGGAGGTAACTGATGGTCAACGTCATGATTTTATTTTGCATAATGGTTATCTGTTTCGTGGATTACAGTTGTGCATTCCAGATTGTTCCCTAAGGCAGCAGATTATTAGTGAACTTCATAACGAGGGTCACTTTGGGAGAGATAAGACGTTGGCCCTGATCTCTTCTGACTATTATTGGCCCAAATTGGCCTGTGACGTGGCTCATTATGTGGAGCGTTGTTATGTGTGTCAGCGGTCCAAGGGAGTTCTCACTAATGCGGGCCTATACACTCCTTTACCTGTTCCTGAGGCCCCTTGGTTCGATATCAGTATAGACTTTGTGTTGGGCTTACCCCGTACTCAACGGGCCTTGGATTCTATTTTGGTTGTGGTTGACAGGTTTTCCAAGATGGCCCATTTTGTAGCTTGCAGGAGAACGATGAATGCTGTCCGGATCACCCATCTCTACTTCAGGGAGATTGTGCGTTTACATGGTGTTCCTCGATCTATCACTTCAGATCGTGACACCAAGTTCATGAGTCATTTCTGGAGGAGTTTATGGGAGAAACTGGGGACACAGTTGAATTTCAGCAGTGCCTACCACCCCCAGACGGATGGTCAGACCGAGGTTGCGAACCAGAGTTTGGGTAACCTTTTAAGGTGTTTGGCAGGAACTAAACCAAAGCAGTGGAATTTGGCGTTACCACAAGCAGAATTTGCCTATAATAGATTGAAGAACATAACCACAGGATTGAGCCCATTTGAGATTGTCTATGGTCAGAATCCATCGGGGCTGCTGGACTTAGCCCCTATTCAATGTGTAGGTCATTTGAGTCCTAAGGCAGATGAGATGGCAGATCATCTTCGGGGCATCTGTGATCAGGTGAAATTGGCCATTCATGAGAGCAATGCCAAGTACAAGGTTCGGGCCGACAGTCGTCGTCGTCAGGTACTATTTGATGTTGGTGATTTTGTTTGGGCGGTATTAACTCATGATCGTTTTCCTATTGGAGAGTATAATAAGCTTAAGGAGCAGAAGATTGGACCTTGTGAGATACTGCAGAAGATCGATGATAACGCCTACAGGCTGCGCCTTCCTAGTCATTTGAGGACTTCTGATGTCTTTAATGTGAAACACCTGAGTCCTTGTTTCGTGGACTCCGATGATGCTACTGTGAACTCGAGGACGAGTTCTTTCCAACCCGGGGTGACTGATGTAGGAGGATCCGATGCTGGGTTGTCAGATGGCACGTTGATGGCGCTGAGATATCTTGAGTTGGCAGATCAGTGCAAGGATGGCAAACGATCGTGATCTTTCCTTTATTGTTTAGGAAGTGATTCTGAATCCGATTTGAACCAGATTTTTGGCAGATTATTTCTTTTATTACCTATTTTAATTTTTGCATGATTATTGGGATTTTGCTATTTTTAGTAAAATTCTAATAAGGATTATTTTTAGCTATACAGCCCGGCTTGTGGGCTGATTTTTGGGGTCTTTTGATTTGATAATAATGAATTGAACATCAGAGGAGTTCCTCTGTGTTTTTTGGGCGATTCTCTTGTGTTCTTCACTGTGAATTATCTGTTGAAACTAGCTTACAGAATAATCGTTATTTTGTCTGGCGTCGGTAGTTGAGGCTGTGAAAGTGGATCCTTACTCTTGCTCTGGTGGCAGACTCTAATTAAGAGTTTCAACATCCGATCAAGGGTTCGAGTATCCATAGGTGATGAAATCCCACTACGGCATGAGTGTGTGTGCGTGTGTGAAAAAATAAAAATAAAAATTTGAGGCCGTGAAATCATGAGATTTGAGTAGATCATGTGAGCTTTTGTGGTTTGATGAAGTATAGAAATGGCCTTGGAAGCAGAGATTGAATGTATTACTATCCCAAGACCTTAATAGCCTAACTCTATAGGTTGTCTAGGAACTTTTGGTGCATTAGTAGAAAATTTGTAAAATACCATGAAATGAAATGTAATAATCTCAGGGGTTTAACAGTCTGACTTTATATGTCCGTAGAATGTTACTATCATGAAGATAAGATATGATAGCCTAACGTTACTGTTTTGCCAGTCAAGATATTGACGCAGGGGTGGCCGGCATGATGGACTTTTTATAATCCCAATGATTTAATAGCCTAACTTAATACATTACATTAATCTTGCAGCTTTGGTGCATTGGATAGGTTCTTAAGCAGCCACTACCGCATCATAGCCCACTACCAATCGTTATCAATCCGAAAAAGTCCAAAAAAGAGATTTTGGACGCAACTGTCCTCAAACCTCTTGCAAATCACTCACTGGTCCAACAAACGGCAAGAACAACCGATAGTTCCAAAGACTGGAAGGCATGACACGTGAAAAGGGCTGACTCTCTTAAAGTCCTGAACGTTGATACGTGGGCATTTTGGAAATTATACACGTTAAATATATATAAACTCAAACCATGTCAAAGAAATTCCTAGATGGGATTATCCCAGCGCTGTGATTGGCGGACTGCAAATAAAGTATTGACAAAAATGCACAAAAATGGTCAACATCCGCCCATCAAATTAATGTTCTAGATCATCAAACATCTCAGGCCCTACTTGTCCAAAAACAAAGTTCAAGGATCACATAATTTCCTTGAATTAAAGGTCAAAGGAACAGGAACTCCAGCTGTACTATCCATCGCGCATCCCATGGCGTAATGGAAAATTGCCTGAAATTACGCATTGTATGAAGTTGAAAAATCTGAGATGTCCCAATCACAGATCCACTGTGGATTTAACAGGATCAGAATTTAAGCAGATTATATGGAGTTGACAATCTGGAATGTCAAACCGTCACAGCTGCAACCGTGGATGAAACGGAATCGGATTTCCAAGTGTGCCGCACACCGCTTACCTCGTTGTATAATGTGTTGACGTCAAGTTCTTTGGAGCCACCACCCTGATGTATGTACTATATTCAAAACCTTTCCTACATTTGGCGAGATTATTTTAGAGCTTGAAAATAAGACAGATCCAAAGCTTAGACTGCACTTCAGAAAGCAACGTGGATTGAAGTTCTATCAATTAAAACTTTTTGAGAGTTTCAGGAGTTTTGGACCAATCTGATATTTATTTATTTTGATCCGTCCATGACTTTGTGACCTTACGAACAGATTAAATGACAAATGAACATCATATTAGCTGTAGGAAAGTTTCAACGGTGCAAATCATTGTCCCCATTGCTTTCTATAGTGTGGTCTATTTGAGCTTTTGACCTACCTAATATTTGGGCTCATGTCCTAAAATGATGGATGGTGTGGACACGACACATACATTATGGTGAAGCCCACAGAACTTGGTGATGTCGACACACAATGGAGGTAGGTGGTGTATGACACACCATGCAATCCGCTTCCGGTTGGAATATACCCTGAGATTTGTATATATGTCTCATCAACCGTCCATTTGATGGGCACCAATTGGACTGTTAAGATCATAACATCGATGAGGTTTCCATCATATTATTATTTCGGAATAACAAGACCACCGTTGGACGATCGAGTTCTATAACACGTGTACGGGGAAGACTAGCGGAAACGTGGTAAGGGTCGCTTTGCCAGGCTTTAAAATTCAAACTTTCCGACTTTCGTTCGTTCACACGAACCTAAGAACGTGACAGCTTTTGGCACGTGTGGTTTGACTAGTCAAAGTATCCGACATGCACCAATTAAAAATTTTCAACTAAACTTCCTACTTTCATGGCCCCACTATCTGCACGTTGAGAAATTGGATGATGTTTTGGTAAGGATATTATCCTGTGGATGTCGGCCAATCCGTACATGGGTAGATATGAAATTAGTGGCCATTAGAGCTAAAACTATCAAAGAGCAGATTCCATTCCTCTAGACATTCTAAATATTTGGCACACATGGATTGGATCAAAACCATCCATTTCATGATTCCAATAGTACGATTAGGCCATGGTCCAAAAATCACAACCTTCACTTGGTGGGGAAGACGCCTTCTACTACTACAGGGTGGATAGAGAGTACACACATCAAGGTGGGTCCCACAGTAAGGGCCGCACCTTTTTGGCTGAGTGCCGGGTCTGGCCTAATCCGCGCGGCTCCATGCTCATTTATTAGATGGTTAAGGTAGTTGAATCAAAGAAATATTTAGTAATGATTAATCAACGGTTTGACTCAAGAAGATGTTTGGTTCTTATCATCATACCCATGTACACACACGTGGCATGCACCTTGGAGGCGACAAAATGCTGGGCCGCCTCAAAGTATCATTTTCTTTAGAAAATTAAAAAAAAATTAATATGAAATTACCTCAGTTGATGAATCCAATGCGACGGCACTCATCCGCCTCTTTCCAATGTACTCTTTCAATTAGGAATTGGTCTTGCTGGGTTATCATCCATTGTCAGCCCCACCCTTTTTCCTTCTAGACTTTAGAAGCAATCTCTATCTGAATTTTAAGATTCTCAACTGCAATTTGGTGATCAATCTTTCTACAGCTTTGACAATCCACTATTTAAGTAGGGGCTTTACTCTCCTTCGAGAGGGAGAGAGAGAGAAAGAGAAAGAAGGAATGGCTAGGTACTCCATGAGATGGATTCTAGGCTTTTGTGTTTTTCATTGTCTTCTCTCACTTTCTGGTGCAAGGGAAACACCTAGTTTTAAACATAAAGAAGTAAATCTTGGAGGTTGGCTTGTTACAGAAGGGTGGATAAAACCATCACTCTTTGATGGCATCCCCAACAAAGATCTTTTGGTATAGTCATTTTTCTTTTCTTGTTTGGTTCGGTGTCATGGGGTGATTTGTGGTATAAGTTATAATTTTATTTATTTTTAATATTCTCATGCATAATTCATGGTGTTGATTTTGATAAGGAGCCCAAATTCAAATCATGGTTGCAATATGTCTTGGCAACTTTTGTGGTTACGGTTTTGGGTCTTTGTTTTTAATGTTTTTGTATGATCTTATGTAATTAATGGTTTTCATGTTGTTAGGATGGTACCCAAATTCAACTAATGTCAGTCACACAAAGCAAGTACCTTTCTGCTGAGAATGGTGGTGGAACAATCATTGTCGCAAACAGAAGGAGTCCTTCGGGGTGGGAAAGTTTTAGTGTAAGTTCTTTCTGTTATCATTTGATTTTTTTTCTCTTACGTGGAGAAATTTTATTATTTACTTCTTAGTTTTAATCATTCTTTTCCTTTCGTATGCAGTTGTGGAGGATCACTGAATCAAGTTTTAGAATGAGGGTATTCAATAGACAGTTCATAGGACTAAATAAACAAGGAGAAGGTACTAACCTAGTGGCGGTTACGAACACATCTGGTCCATCTGAAACATTCGAGATTGTGAGGAATGGCGATGATAAAAACCGAGTTAGAATCAAAGCCCCAAATGGCCAATTCATACAGGTGTGTTTCATGATTTAATTTGTTTCTTTAAGTGTACCATTTCCATTGTAATATATTACAATGCTTCCAAAAAGTATATATCACAACTCATTACAAAAGACAACTGGTGACATTGGTCTAACCGGCGTCACGTCCTGCTGACCATTTCCAACATTAAACAAAGCTTGTTTCAAGAGGTTCTCAATAGTTCTCCTCCCCATCATATATGAGATCAATTTGTCTTGTCGCGACTTGGGATTGCTAGCATGCTTGCTCCATTGGGCCACATTTTGAGATCGATCGTCGAAAGATTTAAATCATACTTGTTCTTGGTTTTACTTAATTTACACAACCCTCAACCCGATGGCCATGCTTTTCGGGTCACGCTTTAGTGATTGTCTTGACATTGAAAATTTTCTTTTCAAAGCTGTAGATTCATCCCCACATGGTGATGCTAGCAATGATACATTCATTGCAAGTTTAATATTGGTGGCCTGTATGGCTTGGAATATTCGATAACATAAACGATTCCAATCACCAGATCAACTCATAGTGTGGGCCCAATGAGGTGACACATGTAGGTTATCTAGGGTTGCTATATAGGCTAAACGAACTCATGTCACCAAACAAGATATAGGATAATGTCAAGAGAAATTTCATGGATAATCAGGATCGGCCTTAACTTTGCAATTGGTTATCCGTTCTGCGCGCGCGCACACACACACACATTTGCTATTTTAAGGGTTGGAAAGCTCCAGAATAGCTTAATATGTATACTTGTATGAGTTATGAGAAATCGTTTGAATTAGTTTAATATTTGAAGTAAATTTATTATTTGTAAAAAGCTTACTATTTCAGAAAAGTGACAAATATAGGATTTAATGGCGCTTATAGAGATCATATGAAAGAACTTTGTAAATATACCTTCATTAATAATTTTACTTTTACTTCTCATTTTTTAGAGATTTTTCTCAACAATGATTTCTTCTATTTTATTCATGCACCTGCTATATTCAAATATAACCTTCGAAAATTAATAAAAACTATTGGAGCTTATCCATGGGCTGTTGCACATGCGGACCACTGCCTGCTAATGTTTGTGGGCCCTCGAAGATCAGACCATTTTGCAGCAAGACTCAAATAAAAGTGACTACACATGATTAGTACTATTTGATCTGTATTTTTCGAGAATAAAAAAGGAGATTAACGGTTCGTAACATTGATTATTATGTTTCAATTAGGTGAGGACGGAGCACTTGGTCACTGCTGATTTCTCAGGCAATTCAAGTTGGGGAGATGATGATCCATCAGTTTTCGTGATGAGGATTGCCAGGACGCTGCAAGGAGAATTCCAAATAACCAACGGTTACGGACGTGAAAAAGCCACACAAATTCTCCAAGTAAGGCATGCATGTTGCCAGGCCTAGCTAGATTGACCTCATGGTTCTCACTCTCTTAACCCAATCTGGTGTTCCAACTCATTTAACGGGGCATGCGCCATATCTCTCCTTTCAGATGATCCTAACCGTTTGATGGTGGATTGCGAATGGACAATTTCAGCAAATTGTCCTCATTTAATAGTAGGGCTGCCAACGGGCCAGGTCTGGGCCAAGCCAAATCAAAATTTTGAATAGACACAGCCAATGGGCCCAGTTCAATCAGTTCAAAATCAGGGCTGAAGACGATGACCTCAGGCCTGGTTTGAATTGAACGGTTTTGATCATGTGATAGTGAGACTTTTGGGCTTTCTCAAATCCAGAAGGCGGCAGACTGGATGGATATTGGATCATCAAAAGGTGGGCCTCACAAGAACAGTTTGTTTGGCCAAGAAGATTTACCTTTACCCGCCTAAAAGTCAAATTTACCCCCTTGACTTTCAGTAAATATAACGTGATAGAGAGTGGTAAATTAGCAATTAAGATGCCCCTCTAATCTAATTTTATATTATTCACCTTTGGTCAAACATTCGTTAATTAATGAATTGGACCACAGGAGCATTGGAAAACTTTCATCGTTGAAGAAGATATAAAGTTCGTATCTGAGAACGGTTTAACCGCAGTTAGAATTCCAGTTGGATGGTGGATAGCCAGTGATCCAACGCCTCCATGGCCATTCGTCGGTGGGTCTTTGCAAGCTCTGGACAACGCTTTTTCATGGGCACAGTAAGTTGAACTGAATCATCTAGTGTTAAACGAAGATATTGGATGAATAGGCATTATCAGCATACAAGATGCAAGTGTGCGCCACCTATCACCTAGGTCTGATTTTGAGGGGTGAATAGCATATATATTGAGCTTATGGTGTATGTGCTACATATTTTAATTATCAATTTTCATCTTATAATACTAATAATAATTTTAAGAACAAAGTATCTAAAATTTATTATTTAAGATGAAGATTACGTTAATAAGTATTATAAAGCTCCTCACTATTATTAATGGATCAATGAAAAATGAGAAAACAATAAGAAAAAGAACATCACATCAGAATAATCTAGCTTTTTAACTAAAGTGACTATGTCAATGGGCGTATATGGTCAACGAGATTTCATTATAATGAAGATTTCGACTAGAAGGTTTGACTGCTTTGTATGTGGAATTCCGAGACCTTAATTCAACCATTTTAGGAAAGGTAAACTCCCAATAAAAAAAAGATCACACGAACAATGGAAGTACTGTTTTTACATGACAAAAATGCCCCTATTTTATGGGTCGGGGTCGGTTGGGAAGATCATCCTTACTGTGCTGACATATATTAAAAGGTAGAACGCTTTCGGTCTTCATTATAGGCCAACTGGAATAGGAATATAGAGTAGATTTTGAGACATACATAACAATTGATTTTTTTTTTTTATTTTCTTTAATTATTTTGGGTTGATGTGCAGAAAATACAATGTGAAGGTTATAATCGATCTCCATGCAGCACCGGGTTCGCAAAACGGATGGGAACACAGCGCATCAAGAGATGGATTTCAGGATTGGGGGCAGACCGACGAAAACATACAACAAACTGTGGATGTTATTGAATTCCTTACAGCCAGGTCTTTACTCTCAATTGCTTTTGAATCAACTATATATACGCCATAATACAGTTTATAAACTAAGGCTGCAGCTTGGGTTGGGTCAACCCAAGATGATTGACCCAACCCAAACTTTAGGTTGGGTTGGATTGGGCTTGGGTCAAATTCCTCAACCCAAGATTAGGCTTGGCTTAAAGCTAGACTTGGGCAATCCAAATCATCCAAAATGGACCTTATATTTAGTACATATATACATATGTGCAATGACTAATATATATAGGATAAATTTAAAATCTTGATATATATGGAAAATAGAGTTGCCAGAACTGTCAATGCTATGGTCCAAACAGTATGAACGAATGAAAAATAGCGTTCAGTAATGATTAGAATTAACTTACGAAACCATGATGAGTGGTCCAATATAGTCTCTATAAACATTAGTGAGTTTTTCTAATCAATATCTTTAATTTTTTATTTTTATTTTTCTTCTTCTGTTGTTGTTGTTGTTAACTTGTTCCAACCTGACCTAACCCAAATCATGTTAGGGATGAGCATTCAATAGGTGGGGTTGGGTTGAGCCTTAGGCCGACTCATCTTGTGGTTGGGTTGGCTTGGGTTGATCCTCAACCCAACCTACTCAAATTGCACCCTAATATGAACCATCTCCATCCTCCCATCGGTGTACATAGTCATCAATTTAAACTTTCTAACTGGTGGGCCACATGGGGGCTTTCCCTATACATTTACCTATCACTTTCTCATGTTTGTAGTCATTTTAGCATAACTCTCCGCAGCCAGATTTCAGATGATAAGCAAAAATGTTGGTGGGACCCACAGAAAAGCGAAAAAAATGTTCATTGACTAGAAAGCTGGGGCCATCTGACTGTTACAAATTAATGGTCCACCTATGTTTCAATCATTTGATATTGAGGCAATTACAGGGGCATTTTAGTAATTCATTGGTCCCATTCCATTTACATACGTGCAGGTATGCCAAGAACCCGAGCCTTGTAGGCGTCCAGCTGATCAATGAGCCTCTGTCACCTGGAGTTTCCCTTGAGGCCCTTAACAAGTACTACAAAGCCGGCTATGACGCTGTTAGGAAACATTCGTCGACGGCTTACGTGATCATGGCTAGCCGGCTGGGACCAGCTGACTCGAAGGAGTTCTTGCCTCTTGCCAGCGGCCGCACCAACACGGTCATCGACGTGCATTTCTACAACCTATTTTCAGATGTCTACGACAACATGACAGTGCAAGAAAACATTGATTTCGTTCAAACAAACAGGTCTAGGCAGCTGAATGCCGTGACCACATCCAACGGCCCTCTCACTTTTGTTGGTAAGTTCTCATGCATGTTTTGGAATATTGTTAAATCCCATTGCACCTCAACACATTGGCCATGTGTGGTGGGTCCCACCGTTTAGATGACCTGGTCTGAACAATCAAGCGGGTCAAATAAGGTGGGCCACCCGCTGACATATGCCATTATAATATATATGCCTATCTATTTTGTACATGCGGGGGCCTATGGTTGGTTTATTCAAACAATTTATCTGATGACCTTCATCATGGATGGACCATGTTCTCTATCCATGATGGAAGCCTCAGATCAATGCCAGGTATAAACCAACCGTGGGCCCCACATGTACAAATTCCATGAACAGCAGGGAAGCCCTCCCTGCTAATCACAGACAGAAACTCGGCCTCAGTGATTACACAGGAGAAATGAAATGATAAGAGTTCCAACGTAGATAACATGATAGAGCCACCTTTCATTGTCCATGTAGTAAAGTGAGAATCATGACCATGCATCAAGTGATACAGATGGCCCTATCATGTCATCCCATGCTTTTATAACTATCATTTGATCAATGGTTTTGATTATGTTTTGTATATATATCTAACGGTGGGGATGAAATTGTCAGGGGAATGGGTTGCTGAATGGCAAGTCCGAGGAGCAACAAGGGAGGATTATCAGAGATTTGCAAAGGCCCAATTAGAGGTGTACGGGCGGGCCACGTTCGGTTGGGCCTATTGGACACTAAAGAATGTGAATAACCACTGGAGTTTGGAGTGGATGATTAAAAATAACTACATAACGCTCTAGATTTATGCAACTATAAATACATTTTGTCCAATGTCTGTGTGAAATAGATGTTCACGTGTTTACGTTTTCTGCAACACAGTTTACTTCAGAATCTGTTGGAAGGTGTGTATTTTGTCAATGTTCATCAGGCACTCAATGTTTCAAAAACCAGGCCCACATGATCACATGATCACCTGGTGCAATGGCAGATATTGATATGGAATAAGAATTTAAGATAAAATAACCAACGGTGCAAAAATCTAAGTGTCTGGCCCTTCACATGATTAGATCAGACTAAATTTTGAGACATGGCATGTAAGGTGTGGATTTGCCTTATCCGTGGATCCGTTTCTGCACGTGACACATTCCCAGCGACGGACAAAATGAAAACCAGTCTCACAATGGAGTTCTCTGACGTGAAGAGTGAATGTGCTTATACAACACACATATACAGTATATGCATATGATCAAAGCATGCATATGGTTACAGCCCAAACTAATCACCCTTCCCCTCAAATTAATATAGATGAAAGGTTATCTATTATTTACCGACCAAGTATGAGCCTACCTTCATGAAGATATTTGCTAGTTGAGAATGGGAAGAAAGGTAAGGGAGTGAAATGATGTGGTAATGTAGATATTTCCAGATTAAATGTTAGATTAGTTTAGCTTCTTGCACTCATGCAAACACTACTTATAGTAAGTTGCTTAAGATAACCTACTTATTCCACATGTAGCTCATCTTAGTTTCTATTTATTAAGCTGAAATGATTAACTTATAGTAAAAAAGTTACTTATTATTTTAAACCAAACTTACTTATCTCAAATAAGTTACTTATCTACTGCTGTAAGTAGAAAAATCAACTTAATTGGTGATATCCAAACAGGCCCTAAATAACACTAGCATTGTCAACATACAATGTGATGGGAGAATCCCTAGTAACACCACATTATAGGATAAAAAATTAGTAAGCACTTCATAATTTTTATGATATTGGACATTCAACTCAATGTTGAATTAGTTTTTAAAATTTCTTTACCTAATGTTTGTTGTGAAAATTTGTTTTAATCTTACATCGGAAGTTTAAGTAGAGTTGAAATTTGGTTTATATAGAATCCTTCCTATATTCTTTTTTCTTAAGATTACACTATATAAATGGTGGAATGGTCAAGTGTAAAGTACTGAGCACACATGAGGACCTTAGGTTGTAGGATTACTTGGGCACTTTTGTGGTATACTTTATGTTCACGTGATCGCGGGGCCAACCTGAACCATTGGGACTCCTTCATAATCCGAAGCTAGATTAGATTAAGCCAGGCTTAATTGAATCCTAAAGAGTAGCGTGGCCTGCTATGCACCTTTAAGCCATGCATTATGTAAATGTAAGGACACTGTTATATTTTATTTTCTATATTCAAAAGGGTTGTCCATAGTTTTTGCCATCAATTTGGTTTTGTGAAAGATAGCAAGGAGGTGATGAGTTACAACCATAATTATCTACATTGTAGGTGAGTTTCCAAACATAAAAAAGTGGATTTCACGTTCTGGTTATTCAGGCCATGCCTTTGTTACTTCCCAACATGGATGGATTGTGCGGCAAAAGTCTCATCTACTGTTCGAACTTAGCCATGAACTTAGAAAAAGTCCTGATACGTCACATAGACCATTCCATTTTGGGATATTTTGGGGGAATGTTACTTGCACCTCAAATGCAACCAATCAATGGTTTGGATTACCAAACCATGGGCCTCACTGGTTAGAGTTGAACATCCATATGGATGTATCATATAATTCCTCCTTTCCCTCAATCCATGTTGCTTAGGTGCATCTTTTTATTTATTTATTACTTTTTTTTTTTTTTTTTTTCTACGGCAAGATTTCCCATTCAAATAGGAAAAAAGGCCAATTACTCTACTGCTGGGATCTTCAAATCATGGATTTTTTTTTTTTTTTTTTTTTTGATAGCTCTTCTACACATGATGACGGAGTTAAGTCCACACTCTCTCAGCTTTCTTTTGTCTATTATTATTATTATTTAATTTGATTTAGATATAAAAGTACGTTTGACTTAAAGTTACCATTAACTAAAAGAAGTTTGAAATTTATGGCTAGCTAAAAACAGTAGAATCAGTTAAAGGTCAGAAAATCGCAAAATTCCTTAACTCAAGTGACTCCCACAGTAGGTTTGCAATTATAGATTCTAGATAAGGACATCGGTTATGAAAAATGAAGGAGTTGTGCACTATTTTTCACCCGTACAATGCACGGTCTCTACTTTACAGGAGTGTACAGTTTTTACGAAGATTTAGACGAATTTCGGTGTCACTGTCTAGTTGTGCTTCATAGAGTTTAATGTTTCATGCAAGTTAAAAGAGAAAATAAATAGCACTTAGCCCTATTGTGCAGGATGTAAGATTTCAAGTAAGCAACAAGAAAATAAAAGAAACTTAGCCTTACTTTATAGGATTTAAAATTCCAGAAAGGCAAGCAAAATGAAAAATAGATAATTAGAAAATTGCAAAATATAAAAATACGAGTGCGTGTACTACAAGTGTTCTGGTATATGAATACTAGAATATGATTTAATTCGAGATTTGAGAAGGAAAATAAAAAATTAAGCACCATTTTTAATCAAAAGGAATGACTGAATGTCTCAAATTCCAACCATACTCGTTAATTTCATAATCTTATTTAGCTTTCAAAGCTTAACTAATAAAGCAACTTGGTCGAGATCAGTCTTCAGAAACGACAAATGGTTGAATAAATTCAAGTATTTGTAATTTTGAAAAAAAAAAAAAAAAAAATGCTGCTTCAAAGGACTGGCTAAACAAATATCCTATAACACTTTAACGATCTTCATATACCTTTGCTCTCTCTAAACTCTCAAACAATTTTACTCTTTATCTGTATTGCTCTCTATGATTTTTTTTTTCCTCTCTTCCTTTGTTGTTTGCAACGAGCTGCCTTAAATAGGTAAATGGGCAGCGACAAATTGGCCTAAATAAAAATTGGGGCGGGCTACACCATGTGAACATACACAAACCCCTCTTAATTGTTATGTCATCCAAGCCAGTCATCAGACACACCCTTCCAGTTGAAGGGACACACCAAAATCAGGCCATTTCAAAATTTAGCTGGGCCAAAGCATCCAAATTTAAAGATTGTAGACATTATTTAACATTGTTCCCTATGGTGTTGGCCCCTGACTCTTTGATATTCCTACTTTTTGGGATCCGTAGTGAACATTATGAGGTTAACATGATGGACAGATAAGATCAGATGAAAAAAGCATGTGGGGTCCACAATAGCCTGGTAACAAATGCTGATGCCATCCCCTTGATTGGACCTTAGCTTCATCACCAAAACTTTTAAAGTCATATGTGACATGCCGATCATGGTTCCAAATGATCTTTTCAATCGTACCTTGTGGATTTGAGAGAGAGAGAGAGAGGAAAAAAAAGAGGATTTGATTGGGGCTCGGCCTACGTTTAAAGCCCAAGTATTAATTGTGGTGGACCGACTTATTGGATGGTCATGAGCCTGATCCTGACCAGGATCGACATGGACAAAGGTCGTGAGCCAGCAGTATGGACTCAGACATTGCCGGCAGGCCAAAATCAGTGTTAAGATCTGCTCAACTTTGTTATTTAAGGGACGGGTCAGTCCGTGGTGGGCCCATGGTTTGGGCTTCTGAATGGACACATTATGGGCACGAGGTGAGGCTTCTACTTGAACAGCCCATTAGCTGAGTACCCATTCTCAGGACTCTACCTAAGCACCACATCAAGTACCCACCACCCAATACCGTCAAATTATTTGGGCCAAGCCAGATTGTCCTGCTGGGACTTTACTCAACTCTACACCGCTGAGTTGAATTTACTAAATGATAAATAATGTAAAAAAATAAAAGAATTGCTTGTGTATTTTTCTTAAGTATAACTTTGAATTTTTACAAGAGAAATAATCTAAGAAAATATGATTAAAATAAAATTCAAATATATTCTAAATAAATTAAAACTTAATCAAATTAATCTTGATAGAAAAGGAAAACATATGGAAATTATATCTTTAATACATGGAAACTCAAAACAAAACCCTGATTGATCTTGAGTTAATCAAGATTCAAGACTGCACGACTCAGCCAAGCTGACTGTACTCGAAAAACTCAAAAGGAATTCATCTTAATTTGGTAGAACTCTACAGCAAGTTTTGTATATGTTACATGTTATGAATCTTAATATTCGACTTCATAAAACTCGAACAGACTTGACTCTCAACCAGACAAACTTAGAAAATGGCATGCTACATAAAGATTGATAGAAATTTCTCCTTGCCTTGAATAAATTTCTTTGATCTGGACACACCTTGGGGTCCACTTAAGTCACGCCCTGCATAGAATTGGGCATGGATCTAACTGTATAAATCTGCTTTCGTTTGGACTTTTTTTTAGTCTAATTGTGCCACAAAAAAATATGCCTATGGTCCACCTTACATGCATTGGATGTGCCTGCTCCAAACATTCCATGTGCCTACTCAACCTTCACATATGACTTTTAGTGTAGAACCCTCGTTTTCAGGTTACCTAGATGACCTAATAAGCATAATCAAGACCATTCATCTACTGGGCTCAAATACTGATTCACCGGAACAAAGCGTACACTTCGGATTGGCACAAGACCAAAGAACTTTTGACCGCAGACAATATATTTCACTCCATTTTGCGGGGTCCAGGCTTACATGATCAAAAATAAATTCTTGATTACGGGCCATCAATGATGAGATCGAAAACATAAACCATCTGGATCAATGCTGACGTCATGTGCCCAGCACAGTGATGACCACTTGCTGAAGGTCACATTGTTTTGTTTTGTTTTTTTTTTTTTTTTTTTTTTTTTTTTTTGAGAATTAAAAATAAACTTATAACCAATAATCATAGTTTCTAAAAAAAAAAAAAAGAGGTTATGATTAATTAAAATGAGAAGAACTGAGTAACTCAGTACATTATCATTATGACTAGATTTTGTGGGGTTCACTATGGATGTATATCTCTTATCCACACTGTCCATCCTTTTTTTCCAGCTCATTTTAGGGTGTGAACCCAAAATTGAAGCATATCCAAAGATCAAGTGGACCACACCAAAGGAAATAATAGTGATAATGACAACCACCGTTGAAGCATTTTTTGGGCCCACAGTAATATTGATTTGTCATTCAACTTGATCATAAGATCACGAAGATGGACGAAGAAACAAAAAAATCAGCTTGATCCAAAAGTCCTGTGGCCAAAAGAAGTTTTCAACATTTGGGATTCAAGTATCATTGTTTCCTAGTAAGGATAAGACATTTACATCACACCAGGCCCCACAGAGTTTAGTCAGTGCACAATCGCCTTCTAATATTTTTAGCTGTGTGACAAACAAGCCCCGAATGTTTTTAGAAGAAACAAAGGTTTCCATTCCAAAGATATCCCATATCTCCTACATATGGAATCCTGTGTGAACACGTGATTAGTCAGCATTGTGACCAAATGAATTCTGAAAAAATAAAGGTTATGTTTGAATAGTATTATAAAAAATAAAGGAATTTTACAAAATAGTACCTCAATAATATGGTATTTATATCCACATTAATGAGTAAATTGGCGTCCAAAGTAAATTGATTAATGAGATAACGGAATGAAAACTTAATTAAAATAGATACATGATGTAAATATCATATTAATGAGGTACTTTCTGTAAATATTTCAAAAATAATAATTGCTTGGCAGTATTTACTATAAACACATCCAACATCTCCGAACCATGATGGCTTCCCATCCTATAAACCATCTTGGATCATTGGAACACTTATTAAATATATTGTTTCTGGTAATAATGGCCCACTAACTCTTTTATCGTGTATGGTGATGGCGGGAGCAGATTAAGTGAGGCCCCGAGTCACTCAAGACTGTGCGGCCCTTACTGTGGGGCCTACCTTGATCATGTATGCTGCCGTCTGTTTTGTCTCATTTTAACAAATCTTAGGTGGACGGTGGACTATCCCATACGAAACAATGGTGAGTGACCATTAACAAAAAAATTTTTGGCCACGAAAGCTTTAGATGAAGCTGATATTTGTTATTTCCCTTGATTCAAATTTATGTAACCTTATCACCAGGTTGGATGGAAAATAAACACGGTTGGCCCTAGGATCTTTTCTATAATATGGGCCGACTGAGATTTAGATCTCTCATTTTTGGGATTATACCTTATAATTATCAGGAAAAACGGATGGGCAGTGTGGATATATAATGCATACAACATGGCAGGCTCTACTGCAAGGGCCGCATCTAATCCGATCCATGTAATCGTGCAAATCGGTAGATTTCCGAAGAAACATTACTCTCCAATCATATAAAATGACCGTGGGCGGCACCTAAAAGCGCTCAGAAAAGATACGGTGTTAAAGCCGGAAGAACCCAAAGATGGCAGAACAACTCCCTATAGAACATATCAGAAGTTTATATACCAATCAAAGCCATTCATGTAATTGGACCTATCATGGATGGTATATTACTGAAAAATCATGATATTTAGACCATTCCTTTCATCTAAACGTTGGCCATCAAAGAAACGGTGGAAAATGAAAAGATTTAACAGACAGATATTCATAGAATGAAGTTCGCATGACGAGGTAATACAAGTGGTGCAACTTTCAAAACATAAGACAATAAGCCATCCATGCTGCGGACCAGTGTATAGTTGGTCCCGATTGACCCATAACCTGCCACGTATATTGTAGAGGAGGACTATCTCTACCGTATTCCGCTTCTTACAGCTCTACCGGATAATCTGCCCACCTGGTTTGGACTGCGGGCACTACCCTTTATCCATTGGATATTTTTGAAGCGATGCAAACTTAACTTCGAACTTACACATCCTCGTACGAACACAGAATTGCAGGACGAAAGTACATCTGCCTTGCGGATTGGCTGGCGTGCAGAGAAGAGCGCCTACGGACGTCCCTGCACTGGGAACTCAAGTGGGGTCCTCTTATGTTTGTGAGAAATCCTCCCAACCTAAGTTCAGTCATAGGGTCACAAAGAGAAGAGGAAAAACAAATTTCATAATGATCCAAAACTTATGTAACCCCTAAAAGGGTTTCAATGGTAGATGTTCAATTCTCCACGGTTTTTTACTGTGTGGTCCACTTGATAGTTAGATTTGTCTTATTTTAAGTATTAAGCCTTAATATGAGCTTGCCAAATAAATGGACGGTTTAGATATAACACAGACCTTATGATGGGACTAGCAAAAGCAACACGGTAAAAAAAGAAGCGAAAATGCCCAAATAAGTGGGCAGTGGGACAGCAAGTCGAGGTCGACCGGGTCAATCGGTCAGACTATTTTATGGATGGAAGGTGTGAATATAGTCACATACATCACAGTGGACTCCACAGTTCGATCCCACCCACCTTAATGTCACGAATCCTACCACACTGCTCAAACAACAAGTGTCTACTGATTTTATTTTTTGTCAAAAAAAAAAAAAAAAAACATTTAGAATTTAAGAGTAGATAAGCATTTTGATTAGCTATCGGTAATTCATCTTATTATGATGATCATGACCATGGGTTTAGCAACAAGTTCTCTAACAAATGATTGAATTGTGTTTGGATTTATAGGTGAATTCAATTGAGAACAATCATTTTAAATAGGTGGGAATGACTGGAAGTGGCCCTCAAATTGTAATTTTGCAAATCTAACTTGAAAATAATATAAGGGCTCATTTGACGTACGTAATAAAATTTAAACACTGGAATTTAGTAGGTTTTGCAACATGGAAAATTAAGTGGAATTTGTTAATCGAATATATGTGCTATATCCAATTCATTTCATGCATTTCACGATCAATTCCCTTCACTTCACGGTCAATTCAATTCATTTTACGATCAAATCCCTTAACTTCACGGGCAGACATGAAATTGAGCAGGGCAAACATGAAATTGAGCGGAACAAATTAGAAATTAAGCGGGGCAAACATGAAATTGAGTGGGGCAAACTAGAAATTCAGCAGGACAAACATGAAATTGAGCAGGGCAAACTAGATATTGAGCGGGGCAAACATGAAATTGAGCGAGGCAGATTAGAAATTCAGCAAAGCAAACATAAAATTGAACGGGACAAACTAGAAATTGAGCAGGGCAAACGAGAAATTGAGCGGGGCAAATTAGAAATTGAGCGGGGCAAACTAGAAATTGAGCGGGGCAAACATGAAATTGAACGGGGCAAACTAGAAATTCAGCAGGGCAAACATAAAATTAAGCGGGGCAAACTAGAAATTTAGCGGGGCAAACATGAAATTCAGCGGGGCAAACAAGAAATTTAGCGGGGTAAACATGAGGTCAGTGTTAGGGACCGAATGCATTTTATATAGGGCAGTGGCTATAGGAGAGAGTCCACCCATTGTAGAACTCTTTCACTTACCTCGTCTTCTCAATCTCTCATGTACAAGGAGAGAAGTCATTCTTCAATACAATTCTATCTTGAAAATCCATTTCATTTTCTTCGCGGTCAAACTAGAAATTGAGAGGGGCAAACTAGAAATTGAGCTGGGCAAACTAAAAATTGAGTGGGGCAAACTAAAAATGAGCGGGGCAAACTGAAAATTAAGCGGAGCAAACTAGAAATTGAGCGGGGCAAACTGAAAATTAGAGGACTACTTCATTATGAACACAAGAAAAACATCATTAGTTTCACCATTTCTTCTTAATCAAACTAATGCTTGCAATTCAATCTATTTCCATTTTGCATCCAAACATAGCTCATGTGTTAACTCGAACTATTTCTAGGAAGAACAATTCTTAAGCTCCAAGGATTAAAGAATAAGACACATACTAGAACATAGATTCCTCTGTCTTTGAGAATCCTTACATTTTGATTGAAATGACTCAATATATAATATATTAAAAAAGACAAGTATCAAAATGTGGTTGATATTTATCCGTACCTCCCAACCTCCTCAAGCATCTTAGCAGTATTTTGTTGTGTATTGTGTCCACACTAAGCATTAATAATTGTTGTAAGTAATTTGGTTCTTCAATGAGAGGAGCTATCTAAAGTACACAATACTCACCATTAGAGAGTCTAGAGTTCCTGAATACACAAGGTGTCATCAAAAAATAATATTTCAGCAACGGATTTCCCATATGTCATCAGACCTTCAAATGCATAGGACTCTTTGTATCAATGCACAGATGAATTGAATTGTAAACATTCGCAAGATAATGACATTTCCTAGAAGTATTGCTGAAGAACCAACATTCAAACCACAATTATGCTTCTTTCAAGTCACCTTGAAAGCTGTGGCGTTACAATTGGAACCCACACACTCAATTTCTAGTTTACCCCGCTCAATTTTCAGTTTGCCCCGCTCAATTTCATGTTTGCCCCGCTCAATTTTTGGTTTGCCTCGCTGAATTTCTAGTTTGTCCTGCTTAAATTCATTAATGCCCCGCTGAACTTCTAGTTTGCCCAACTCAATTTCATGTTTGCCCCGCTCAATTTCTAGTTTGTCCCACTCAATTCATGTTTGTCCCACTCAAATTCATGTTTGCCCCACTGAATTTCTATCTTGCCCCATTGAATTTCTAGTTTGCCCCGCTCAATTTCATATTTGTCCGGCTCAATTTCTCATTTGCCCCGCTGAATTTCTAGTTTGCCTTATTCAATTTCATGTTTGCTTCGTTGAATTTCTAATTTACCCCGCTCAATTTCATGTTTGCTCCACTGAATTTCTAGTTCGCCCCGCTCAATTTTATGTTTGCCCCGCTCAATTTTTAGTTTGCTCCGCTCAATTTCTTGTTTGCTCTGCTGAATTTCTAATTTGCCCCGCTCAATTTATAGTTTGCCCTACTCAATTGCATGTTTGCCCCGTTGAATTTCTAATTTGCCCCGCTTAATTTCATATTTGCCCCGCTGAATTTTCAGTTTGGCCACGAAGTGATTGAAATTGACCACGAATTGAACAAAATGGATTTTCGACCATCGACCCGATGAAATCTTGGAAAATAACTAGGTTGGTTGGCTAAATTAGCTTCTCCTACCTCCAAAATCATATGTGGTAAGTTAAGTAAATCATTTAGCTTAGGAGATATGCTTGTTAAATAAATAGACAAAGAAATGAATTAAAAGATAGAAAAATATTTTTATATACTTATATATATACATATTTACATAATTATGTATTAGAGAAAAATGTAAGGGGGAAAAGGTTTTCCATGTAAAAAATAAAAATAAAAAAGAGAAAAAAGTATATAGCACTACAGTTATGGCTACGGTTATAATCCGTAGCCATAGGCCCAGCTCTGACCCGGTCAATTGGGTCCCAACCTGGTCGACCCCACCTCGGTGGTTTTTTTTTTTTCCTTCCATGTTGTAATCCCCACCGATTTTTGTGGGTCCCATTATGAGGTATGTGTTATATCCAAATTGTTCATCTATTTGACGAACTCGTATTAAGGCTTGAGATGAAAAATAAGACAGATCTAGCTATCAAGTAGACCACACCATAAATGGCAGTAGGGAATTGAACGTCTACCATCGAAACCCTTTTAGGGGTTACAAAAGTTTTGGATCATTACGAAATTTGTTTTTCCTCTTCATCCAGGTCTTTGTGACCCTATGAGTGAACTTAGACGGGAAGAATTTCTCACAAACATCACAGTAGACCCCAACTTAGGCTGGGAGGATTTCTAATGGTTGACGCTCATTCAACACTGTTTCCTGTGAGGTGGTACACTTGAGATTTGGATATACCTCATTTTTGGTTGACGTGAAAAGGATGGGTATTTTTGTCCTGGAATTTGACGTACTTATGAGGAGGTCTAAGTTCGGAAGTTAAGTTTGTATTACTAAGAATATCTAATGGATAAAAGGTGGGGACCACAGTCGTAAATTTCTCACCTGGTCTTGCATCAGTGTAGCTGTAATATTCAAATAGCTTTTGCATGAATCCAGCGGGTACTTTCTTTTTTCACTTTTAAAAAATTACAACCGTTCGCGCGTGTAGAGGTTGAAGAGATGAGTCGTGGGACACTAGCCAACTTGAAATATGACCACGAGATCCGATCCAATACTTAGTTGTTCCAGAAGGTGAGGATTCCATAAATCAGGCCAATCCACTTATATGATGAAAGTAGGAGGTTAGAAATAAATACCGACGGCCTAGTTTCGATATTAACTTGTATCCAACCTATTGAATGAGCCAGTCTGGGTTTCTGAACAGTGGCATCTTACTTTCATTCCTACTGATATTGCATGCATGTGGTACGTTGCCATATGTGTGGCATTTTAGTCATCCTAAAACTGCTCCATCTCTTCTTAACTGCCCGTAGAATCCCGCTCGAGTAGGATTTCACCCAAACGGAACCGCATTCGGTAGGACGCGGATTTAGCGAATCCGCTTCGGTGGTTTCTGGTGTGGCCAGATTTAATTGGGCTGTAAGCTGTTATTAGGCCAAATAACTTCCAAATAAGCTTGAGAGAAATCTCCAACAAGCGTGTCCCAATCTGGAATCTCTCAGTCACAGCTCCCAGAGATTAAGCAGATTGCCCGGTGTGCTGCACACCACCGACCTCGTGATGTGTCGTGTTGACGTCACCAAGTTCTTTCGACCCCACCAGACCATGCTGTGTGTATTATATCCAAAAACGTTCGTCCATGTGGCAGGATCTAGCATGAAAATGAGGGACGCGGATTGCGTACTACCCCCACCCGTCCATATCTCCGAACGGGTAGTTCTGTGGGCAGGCCCACCGTGGTGTATCTGTACATCCAAATTATCAATCCCTTTTCTCATATTATTTTAAGGTATTAACACAAAAATAAGGCATATCCAAAGCTCAAGTAGACCACACCAAATAATAAGCTTGGTTGCATTAAAATGCACAAAGCATTAAATATTAGTTACCTTAAATGCAAGAGTCATATGTGGTGTGGTCCATTTGATCGTTGGATCTACATTATTTTTGTTTTGATGCCTTAAAATAATATGAGAAAAGAGGTTTGAATGTACAGATACAGCAGGGTGGGCCGGCCCACAGAACTGCCCGTTCGGAGCTAGGGCCGGGCGGATAGTACACAATCCGTGTCCGAAAATGAGATATATCCAAAGCTTAAGTAGATCCCACCTCAGAAAGTAGTGGGTATTGAAGGTCTATCTTCCAAAACTAAGTTTTGGATCAATGTGATATATATATATATATATTCCTATTCATTCGATTTGTTTTTTCCCTCCATCTTAGTCTTTTTGACCATACGAACGATGACAAATAAACATTATGATGTGCCTTATGAAGGTTTTAAAGGTGCAAATGATTGTCCCTACTGCTTACTTTGGTGTGGTCCAAAGCAGTCTTTGACCTACCTAATATTTGGGCTCATGTCCTAAAATAATCACAAAAAATGGATGGATGGTGTGGATAGACACATCTATCGTAGTAGAACCCAAAGATCTTGGTGACGTCTAACACACAGCGAACCGGATGGAACATATCCAGAGATTTGTACACGTCTCCTCATCCCTTCATTTGATTGGCACCAATTGGACGGTTAAGATCATAACATTGGTGAGGTTTCCAGCGTATTATTGGTTCATAATATCAAGAGCACCGTTTTCTGTGACACGGGTAGAGCAAAGTCTAGTGGAAACGCATTAGAGTCCGCTTTGCAAGATTACAAACTTCAAACTTTCCGACTTCCGTTCGTTCACACTTATTTAAGAAGGTGACAGCTTTTGGCACATGTGGTCTGATAAGTCAAAGTATATGAAAATCTGCCTAACTTTTATTTTATTTTATTTCCGAATACCTGTCTTATTTAGAAATATTTAGGAATACACGTCCTCATCAAAAAAACTCAGAAAAAAAAAAAAAGATTATTTGACTTTGACTAACATTCTCGACGAAAAGGACCTCGGTAAGACCATTTTACCTTTGCCTCTAATCATATTCAGGGTTGCACTCCAATATTTTTGTGCTTGCTTCTCTCGCTGTGTTTGAGGCTCGCCTTTAACATATAAAGTGATATTTGTTTTGTAAGGCCATTAATGGGGAGGAAGATTTAACAGTATTCATCATCCGAATTTGATTTTATTGTTGTCCTCACATCTGGCTCTAATATGAGGTGTTTTTTTTTCTTTCGTGAAGCCATAATATAAGTTGCAGTTGTGGTCGAATCCCCACCATTAAAAAATTCACAAGGCCACTAGAATATTTATTTGCCATCCGAATATCATCTTGATCAAAACCTTTGTAGCCCATGAAAAGTTTTTAATGGCAATTTCCACTATTTTCTAATTTACAGTCCACCTAGGATTTAGATTATTATTTATTTATTTATTTATTTTGCCTTAAAATGTGTTTTCAAAATGGATGGACCGTTGGATAGAAGTCTAAGTACATAAAGGTGGGCCATGGTCCGGGATCCCATCCACTTTCATGGATGCGGGATACATCGAAGCTGCGCCTGCTGCTGCCAGCCAGCCTGTATTACAGGCTTACTGATATAGCGAGGGGCTTTAAATGAAGTAACTACCCATGGTAGATGGGCCCCATTATGATGTTTGTGAGAAATCCACTCTGTCCATCAGTTTTGGAAGGTTATTTTAAGGCATGAGACAAAACAATGGGAGATGCGATACTCAAGTGGACCACACAATGAGCAATAGTGAAAAGGGTTGATTACCATTCAAACCTTTCCGGGCTCCGTCTAATGTTAATATACATCCCTTACCGTGGGGTCAACTGTGATGTGTGTAACTTACAACCACACTGTTCATCCATTTTGATAGCTAGGTTTAGGGTAAGATAAAAATAAAAATAAAAATGAAGCAAATCTAATTACCAGGTGGAACATACCATGGTAAAGAGGGATGATTGAGCTTTCAGCCATTAAAAACTTATTATGGAGTATCTTAGTGTTTCCATAGTGTTTATTTGCACTCCAATATGTTGATAAGGTCACATAAGCCTAGATGAAGGGAAATAACAAATATAAGTTTGATCTAAAACTTTTGTGCCCATTAATGGTCGATCACCACTGTTTTTATGGTACGGTGCACCTGATTACCACTTCTTTTTTTTTCTTTTTTTTTTTTTTTTTTTTTTTTGTTTTTTGTTTTTTCTGGTATAGTCCACCTAATAATTACAAGTGCGATAATGCCATGAAATGATCTAGGAAAAGGGTTGAATGGTGTGGATATGGAACAGACGCATCTAGGTGAGCCTTACCTTAAGGGTCGAACCGACTTGGGTGAGTCGAGGTCTCACCAAATCCGTTTCCTCTTTCTTCGCTGGTCGCTACTAACCAGTCTCGGCTGACTGATGTGACGTGGGAGGACTTTTTAAGTTTCAACGATGTGAATACTTTAGAGCACATGGGGCTGCCCTCATGTTTATAAGAAATCCACTTGAACCGTCGGTTTTGGAACTAATTTTAAAACATAAGATAAAAAATTGGTAGGATATGAAACATCAAGTGGCCACGCAATTGGAAACGGCGGAAAAGAGTTGCATATTGTTCGAACTTTTATGGGCTCCAGCTGATGTTTATATGCAATTCAAACCATTCATGAAGTGGTCCAACCGTTCATAGGGTCATTTGTTGAGAAGTGGAGTCACATCTGGGGCCGCCCACGACCAGTCGAGGTTGCGTGGATTTCGTGTCGCAAGTCCTTTCGCAACTGGGATGCGAAAAGAGTTTCGCGGATTTCGTGTCGCAAGTCCTTTCGCAACTGGGATGCGGAAAGGAAGTTGCCAAAACTATAAATTGGGGTCCCTAGGGCTATTCTAGGTTAAGGTGAATATTAGGAAATTATTCTAAGGTGTGGACAAGGGATTTTCTCTGTACTTCTAAGGGAGAGGTTAGTATATTGCCTTGTTAATCTTCGTTTCTTTATAGTGGAATTTTGCATCCGTGGTTTTTTACCCTAGTTTGGGGTTTTTTCCACGTATATCTTGTCTTGTGGTTTGTTTTGGATTGCTTTGATATATTTCTAGTTTATATTTCTTCCTGTCTATCATTTGTGAGTGAGGCCTCAGATTGGATCTAGGCTCACTGCGTTGTTGGCGTGCTGCGCAACAACTGGTATCAGAGCTATTAGTTTAGTTCTATTGGGAGCGATGACAGAAGATGAGAAAACAAGAATTGAGAAGTTTGATGGTTCAAACTTTGCCTTCTGGAAGATGCAGATGGAGGATTATCTGTATCAGAAGGACCTCTATATTCCTCTAGGAGGAAAAGAGAAGAAACCAGAAAAGTTGACAGATGATGAATGGTTTTTTACTGGATAGGAAGGCTTTAGGAACGATCCGACTTTTTGGTCTAAGAGCGTCGCCTTCAATATATCCAAGGTAAAAACGACAAAAGAATTAATGGAAGCCCTAGCCACCATGTATGAAAAGCCCTCAGCATCCAACAAGGTTCATCTTATGAAACAGCTATTCAAATGAAGATGTCAGATGGTGGGAGCGTGGCTGAACATCTAAACGAGTTCAATACAGTCACGAGCCAGTTGGAATCCGTTGGCATTGCTTTTGAGGATGAGGTCAGGGCGTTATTGATCTTATCCAGTTTGCCAGACAGTTGGGATGGTTTGGTGATTACTGTGAGCAATTCTTCAGGATCGACAAAGCTGAAATTTAATGATGTGGCCGGTCTAATTCTCAGCGAAGAATCTAGAAGGAAGGCATCAGGAGTTTCAGGGGATTCAGGGAATGCTCTAAACGTTGAAGGAAGAGGAAGATCGTTGAACAAAGGAGGCAATAAACACGGGCGTTCTAAGTCAAGGAATAAGTCTAAGGGACCGAAAGACAAAGACGGGTGTTGGCATTGCGGCAAGAAGGGGCACATGAAACGTGATTGCAGGGCGCTCAAGAAACAAGAAGGAAGCTCTCAAGGTGGGAAAGATTCAGTGAATCTGTCTGAGGAGAGCGACACAGAGGCGTTGATCATGTCTCTTGATGCGAGGAATGAGTCTTGGGTTATAGACTCGGGTGCTTCGTTTCATGCTACTTCATGTAAGGAAGTTCTGCATGATTATGTGTCAGGTGACTTTGGGAGAGTCTACCTGGGTGATGATGAGCCGTGCAATATTGTTGGAAAGGGAGATGTTCATGTAAATCAGAAAGACGGAACGGTCTTGAAATTGAAGGATGTCAGACATGTACCGAGTTTGAAACGTAATCTGATCTCAGTGGGACAGTTGACTGATACCGGTTATGTGACGACATTCACCAGTGATTCCTGGAAGATCACAAAAGGTGCCTTGGTAATATCTCGAGGCAAAAAGAAGGTACTTTGTACGTGACTTCAGGATCGTATAGTTCACTCGCAGTCGGATCAACTGGAGTGAATGGGCAGTAATGACATCAGAGGCTGGGACATATGAGTGAGAAAGGGATGAAAGTGCTATTGTCAAAAGGGAAGCTACCAGGGCTGAAGTCTATTGACTTGGAATTCTGCGAGGACTGCGTATATGGCAAGCAGAAGAGGGTAAGCTTCAAGAAGACGGGACGCGCTCCAAAGACACATCTGTTGGAGCTTGTACACACTGATGTGTGAGGACCGGCACAGGTATTATCTCTTGGTGGCTCACGTTATTTTGTTACCTTTATTGATGATGCTAGTAGAAAACTGTGGGTCTACTTCTTAAAACATAAATCTGATGTATTTGATATATTTAAGAAGTTGAAAGTTATGGTAGAAAATGAGATAGGTAAAACAGTAAAGTGTCTCAGATCTGACAATGGGGGAGAGTATTGTGATAAGAGGTTTGAGGAGTATTGTGCAGCAAATGGAATCAAACATCAGAAAATGATTCAGGGACACCACAACAGAATGGTGTGGCTGAACACATTAACAGGACCATCCTTGAGCGCGCCAGGAGCATGAGGTTACATGCAGGGTTGCTCAAGACCTTTTGGGCAGATGTTGTGAATACTGCCGTATATCTCATCAATAGAAGTCCCTCAGTACCATTGGATAGTGGGCTACCAGAAGAAGCGTGGACTGGGAAAGAAGTGAACCTTGCACATCTCAGAGTGTTCAGTTGCACTTCATATGTTCACATTGATGCAGAGCACAGAAACAAGCTGGATGCGAAGTCCAGGAGGTGCACGTTTATAGGCTATGGGCAACATGATTTTGGCTACAGGTTCTGAGATGCAGAAAACAGAAAAATCATCAGAAGTAAGGACGTAGTCTTTAATGAAAAGGTGATGCATAAAGACAGTGTGCAGGAAAATAAGGCCGAGAAAAAGGAATTCGTAGAGTTGGAAGAGTTACCGGACATGGTGTTACAGTGCTACAGGATGAGGCAGAACCCCATACACCAGTTGTGAGGAGGTCTACTCGGGAGAGGAGACCCACGGTCCGATACTCACCCTCCTTACATTATCTACTACTGACAGATAATGGTGAGCCAGAGTGTTTTGAAGAGGCGTTACAGTCAGATATACGTGTTAAGTGGGAGCAGGTCATGGATGATGAGATGGACTCTCTTGAGTCTAATCGTACATGGGAGCTAGTCACTCTACCCAAGGGTAAGAAAGCTCTTCATAACAAGTGGGTTTACAGACTGAAGGAGGAGCGACGATGGTTCGAACGGTACAAGGCCAGATTGGTTGTGAAAGGGTTTCAACAAAAGGCACGTATCGATTTCACTGAAATATTTTCACCGGTAGTGAAAATGTCTACGATTCGCATGGTCTTGAGTATAGTGGCTTCAGAGGACTTACATTTAGAACAGCTAGATGTTAAAACAGCCTTTCTTCATGGGGACCTTGAAGAAGAGATATATATGCATTAGCCGACAGGATACGTGGCACCAGGTAATGAGAATAAGGTGTGCAGATTGAAGAAGAGTCTATATGGCCTGAAGCAGGCCCCGAGGCAGTGGTACAAGAAGTTCGATAGTTTCATGTCGGAAAACGGTTTTAGGAGATGTCATGCAGACCACTGTTGTTACTTGAAGAAGTTTGATAGGTCATACATCATCCTTCTTCTGTACGTTGATGATATGCTTGTGGCTGGCTCAAGCATGAAGGACATCTCAGATCTCAAAAGACAATTGTCTAGAGAATTTGCCATGAAGGATTTAGGAGCTGCAAAACAAATCCTAGGCATGAGGATAAAGCGTGACAGAGAAAGCAAGAAATTAGTTTTGTCATAGGCAAAGTACATAGCCAAGGTACTTGATCGATTCAATATGGAAGGTGCTAAGCCGATTAGCACTCCATTAGCCAACCACTTCAAGCTATCTAAGGAGCAAGGTGCAAAGATGCAGGAGAAACAGGACTACATGACTAAAGTCCCATACGCGTCAGCTATTGGGAGTCTCATGTATGCTATGGTGAGCACGAGGCCAGACATTGCTCAAGCAGTGAGAGTTGTTAGCAGGTTCATGAACAACCCCGGGAAGGAACATTGGGAAGCTGTGAAGTGGATCCTTAGGTACTTGGTAGGTACTAAGGACGTAGGGCTGTGTTATGGTGGATCGAAAATCAAGTTACAAGGCTACGTAGATTCAGATTTGGCAGGAGATATCGACAGCAGAAGAAGCACTACAGGTTATGTTTTTACTCTGGGTAGTGCTGCAGTCAGTTGGGTCTCTCAGTTACAAAAGATAGTATCTATCAGTTCAACAGAAGCAGAATATGTTGCGGCTACAGAAGCATGCGAGGAGATGGTGTGGATGCAAGGTTTTATGGAAGAGTTGGGTAAGAAGCAAGCAGATTGCAAGCTGTATAGTGACAGTCAGAGTGCAATACACTTGGCTAAGAATTCAGCCTTTCATTCAAGGACCAAGCATATTGCCATCAGATATCACTTCATACGTTCATTACTGGAAGATGGATCGATTGCTCTGGAGAAGATTCATATAAGTGAGAATCCTGCGGATATGCTGACCAAGGCGGTCACAAGGGAGAAGCTGAAGCTCTGTTCAGCTTTGATTGGTCTTCAGGCTTGAAGACGGGGAGGTGGTGCACTCCGGATGAAGAAGACAAAGGTTTATGGAGATGTGTCTCCAAGTGGGAGATTGTTGAGAAGTGGAGCCACATCTGGGGCCGCCCACGACCAGTCGAGGTTGCGCGGATTTCGTGTCGCAAGTCCTTTCGCAACTGGGATGCGAAAGGAGTTTCGCGGATTTCGTGTCGCAAGTCCTTTCGCAACTGGGATGCGGAAAGGGAAGTTGCCAAAACTATAAATTGGGGTCCCTAGGGCTATTCTAGGTTAAGGTGAATATTAGGAAATTATTCTAAGGTGTGGGCAAGGGATTTTCTCTGTTCTTCCAAGGGAGAGGTTAGTATATTGCCTTGTAATCTTCGTTTCTCTTCATAGTGGAATTTTGCATCCGTGGTTTTTTACCCTAGTTTGAGGTTTTTCCACGTATATCTTGTCTTGTGGTTTGTTTTGGATTGTTTTGATCTATTTCTAGTTTATATTTCTTCCTGTCTATCGTTCGTGGGTGAGGCCTTAGATTGGATCTAGGCTCACTGCGTTGTTGGCGTGTTGCGCAACATCATTACCACTGGGATGACTGAAAGAAAGAAGAAAAAAAAACCTGATCCAGATCTTTTACAGCTGCACGAATGTTTTAATGGTGAGGGTACAGTCTCCACTATTTTCGTTGTGTGGCCCACTTGAGTTTTGGATTTACCTTATTTTTGAGTCCTACCTAAAATGAGCAAGCAAAACATATGGTTATGGCCTGGGTGGATTCCTCACAAACACCATGGTGGGCCCGGCTTGGCTTAGAACACTAGATACAAAAGCCCCTCTCTGGTTTAGTTTGAAATGAGGTATAATTTTTACTTTTAAAGAATACTGATGTAAAACCATATGTGATCCTTAGAACAGAAAATATTATTGTAATTCTTAAAAAATACTGTTATAAAACCGTATATCATCGTACCCATGTGGCATGGAATTTGGAGACATAAAATGCTGGGCCTTCTCAAAGTATCATTTTCTTGAGAACAGAAAAAGAACCCCTCTAAAATTACCTCAGTTGATGAATCCAATCCGACAGCATTGATCAGCCTCTTTGCAATCCACTCAACCGCAATTTGGTCAATCTTTCTACATCTTTGACAAATCCACTATTTAAGTAGGGGACTTTGCTCTCCTTCTTTGAGAGAGAGAAAGAGGGAGGGAATGGCTAGATACTCCATGAGATGGATGCTAGGCTTCTGTGTTTTTCATTGTCTTCTCTCACTTTCTGGTGCAAGGGAAACACCTAGTTTTAAATATAAAGCAGTAAATCTTGGAGGTTGGCTTGTTACAGAAGGGTGGATAAAACCATCTCTCTTTGATGGCATCTCCAACAAAGATCTTTTGGTATAGTGATTTCTCTTCTTCAACATCGCATTTTCTTTTCTTTCTTGATTTGGAGTCATGGGTCATATTTGGTATAAGTTGTGATTTTTTATTTTAATATTCTCATTATAATCTATGGTGTTGATTTTGATAAGGAACCCAGATTGAAACCATCGTTGCATGTCTTGGCTCCTTTTATGGTTATGGTTTCGGGTCTTTATTTTTAATGTATTGGTATGATCCTATGTAATTAATGGTTTCCATGTTGTTAGGATGGAACCCAAATTCAACTAATGTCAGTCACACGAAGGAAGTACCTTTGTGCTGAGAATGGCAGTGGAACGGTCATTGTTGCAAACAGAACGAATCCTTCAGGGCGGGAAGGATTTAGTGTAAGTTCTTTCGGTTACCATTTGATTTGATTTTATTTTTTTTCCTCTCACATGAAGAAATTCGATCATTTACTTCTTGGTTTTAATCTTTCTTTTCGTTTTGTATGCAGTTGTGGAGGATAACTGATTCAAGTTTTAGTTTGAGGGTATTCAACAGACAGTTCATAGGATTAGATAAACAAGGAGAAGGTATTAACCTAGTGGCGGTTACGAACACATCCGGTCCATCCGAAACGTTTGAGATTGTGAGGAATGACGATGATAAAAATCGAGTTAGAATCAAAGCCCCAAATGGCCAATTCATACAGGTATGTTTCATAATTTGATTTGTTTCTTCAAGTGTACCACTTCCATTGTAATCGATCAATGCTTCCAAAAAGTATATATCATAACTCAATCCGAGAGACAACTGGTTTTTAACTTTAAATTCCAATTAACTTTTTAAAACTAGGGCTGTACACGAGTCGAGTTAGCTCGATTCGACTCGAAAAAGCTCGACTCGCCTCGACTCGAAATTGGATTCGGACCAAGTCGAGCTGGTTTTTGGAGCTCGAAAAAATGTCGAGCCGAGTTTGAGCTTGCCCGAGCTCGAGCTCGACTCGGATCGAACCTCAACTCGAACCGACTCGGATCGGTGGCTCGGTTATTTTGATATGGATGTCGCTCGCCGAGTGTTTGATGAAATGACTCAATGAAGTGTCGGCTGGTGCAAGGAAGGTATGTATATGAAAGAAATTACCTTTTTTTTTTTTTTCTTGATTTTGACGTTGCCTACAAGGTATTTTGATGAAATACCTGTTGCGGTTTTACATACAGTGAGAATTTGAATGTGCAATCCATGTGTTTGTGAAAATGCTGCATAGGCGAACTCGGCTCAAACTGGCCCAAGCTGCTGACCGAACCGAGCTGAGCTGACCAGTCAGGCTTGAGGACCGAGCCGAGCCAAGTTCGAGCTGGGGTCAGCTAGTGGCCGAGCCGAGTCGAGCTTGGCACAAGCTCGACTCAACTCGACTCGTGTACACCTCTACTGGTGACATTGGTCTAACTGGCATCACATTCAACTGACTATCTCCAACATTAAACAAAACTTGTTTAAAAAGGTTCTCAATAATTCTCCTCCCTATTAGATATGAGTTCAATGTTTTGTGGCGACTCAGGATTGCTAGCATGCATGCTCCATTGGGCCACATTTTGAGACCGTGGAAAGATTAAAATCATACTTGTTCTTGGTTTTACTTTACACAACCCTCGACCTGATGGCCAAGCTTTAGTGATGGTCTTGACCTTTGCTTTTTGGAGTTGAAATATTTCTTTTCAATGCTGTAAATTCATCTCCCCATGGTGATAGTAGCAATGATACATTCAGTGCAAGTTTAATATTGGTGGCTTGTATGGCTAGGATTAAATAACATGAATTGTGTTCCAATCAGTGGATCAACTCATAGTGTGGGCCAATGAGGTGACACATGTAAGCTATCTTGGGTTGCTATAGGCTAAAGTAACTCATGGCACCAAACATGATATATGATGTAAGTCAAGAGAAATTTCATGGATGATCGGTCATAACTTTGTGATTGGTTATCCATTCTGCATATATAATATCTTGTTGGAAAGCTTTCTATGAGCCATATATCCTAACTAATGTCAAAGGTCATTTAACCTTGAATGGTTTTTCAAAATATGATCGTTTTAAAAGTTAATTTGAATTTAAAGTTAAAATTTACTAGTTTTAGTAAATTATGCTTCTTCTTTTTTTGTTGCTATTTTACAGTTGTTTTAAGGCTTGGAGAGTTCTAGAATAGCTCAATATACTTGTCAGTGTTATGAGAAAGAGTTTGAATCGGTTTAGTAATTGAAGTAAATTTATTATTTTAAAAAAATTATTGTTTCGGAAAAAGTTACACATTTAGGATTTAGAGCTAATATAGATCACATGAAAGAGCTTTGTAAATATACTTCCATTAATAATTTTACTGTCACTTCTCGTTTTTAGAGACTTTTCTCGACAATGATTTCTTCTCTTTTAATTCATTCACCCACTACATTAAAATATGACCTTAGAAAATTAATAAAACTATTGGAACTTATCCAAGGGCTGTTGCACATGGGGACCACTACCTACTGATGCTCGTGGGCCATCAAAGATTGGACCATTTTGCAGCAAGACTCGAATGAAAATGACTACACAGGATCACTACTATTTTGATCTGTATTTATGAAAATAAAAGAGGAGATTAATGGTTGGTAACATCGATCATTATGTTGCAATTAGGTGAGGACGGAGCACTTGGTCACCGCTGATTTCTCAGGCAATTCAAGTTGGGGGGACGATGATCCATCGGTTTTCGTGATGAGGATTACCAGGACCCTGCAAGGAGAATTTCAAATAACGAACGGTTATGGACGCGAAAAAGCCACACAAATTCTCCAAGTAAGGCATGCCACACGCGCACAGAGAGAGCTTGCACCATATCTCCACTTTCAGATGATCCTCATGGTTCTCACTTTCTCTTAAGTCTGCCAATCTGGTGTGCCAACTCATTTAATGGGGCTTGCACCATATCTCCACTTTCAGATGATCCTAACCATTTGACGGGTGGATTGCAGATGGAAAATTTCAGCAATTTGTCCTCATTTAGTTGTAGGGCTGTCAATGGGCCAGGCCTGGGCCAAGAGAAGTTATAATTTTGAATAGACCCAGCTCAATCAGTTCAAAATCAGGGCTGAAGAAGACCTGATTCCTGACTTGATAGCCTTACATAACCGGGGCTAAATTGAACGGTTGTAATCAAGTGATGGGTAAGGCTTTTGGGGTTTCTCAAATCCAGAAGGCGGCAGACTCGATTGAAATTGGATTGCCAAAAGGTGGGCCTCAAAAGAACAGTTTTTTTGGCCACGAAGATTCACCTGAACACACCTAAAAGTCAAATTTACCCCGTGATTTTCAGTAATATAATGTGATAGAGAGTGGTAAATTGGCTATTAAGATGCCCCACCAATCTAATTTTATATTATTCACCTTTGATCAAACATCCGTTAATTAATAAAATGGACCACAGGAACATTGGAAGACTTTCATCGTTGAAGAAGATTTCAAGTTTGTGTCTGAGAACGGTTTGACTGCAGTTAGAATTCCAGTTGGATGGTGGATAGCCAGCGATCCAACGCCTCCGTGGCCATTCATCGGTGGGTCTTTGCAAGCTCTGGACAATGCCTTTTCTTGGGCACGGTAAGTTGGATTGAATCATCTAGTGCTAAACAAAGAATTGGATGATAAACATTACCTGAATGCTCATTATCAACATACAGGATGCAAGTGGGCCACCCCCCTGGGGGGCCCACCTAATTACATCCGCAACTATAGCTAGGAGTGCCCCATCTATCACCTAGCTAGGTCTGATTGTGAGGTGAATAGCATATATATTGAACTTATGGTGTACGTGCTACACATTTTATCCATCATCATATAATACTAACATTAATTTTGAGAGCATAGTATCTAAAATTTATTATTCAAGCTGAAGAGTACGTTTATAAGTATTATAAAAACCCTCAATATTATTAATGGGTCAGTGAAAAATGAGAAAACAATAAGAAAAAGAACATCACATTAGAATTAGATAGTTTTTTTTTTTCTTCACTAAAGTGACCACGTCAATGGCCCAAGACCATCGAGGAGATTTCAATTATAATGAAGATTTCAACTACAAGGTTTGATCACTTTGTATGTGGAATTACAAGACCCTGATTCAAATATAGGCTTAGAAAGGAAGACTCCCAATAAAAAAAAAAAATCACATAAACAAGAAAACCATACTGTTTTTACATGACAAAAATTCCCCTATTTTATGCATCTGGTCTTTTGGGACTGTCATCAAGCCTGCATATTGACAAACATTACAAAGGCAAGCCCTTTGGCTTTCATCATAGGGCAAACTGGAAAAATAGGAATATGGCGTTGAATTCGAGACATATATAACAATAGTAAACAGTGTTTTTTTTTTTTCCCTTTAATTATTTCTGGGTTGATGTGCAGAAAATACAATGTGAAGATTATAATCGATCTCCATGCAGCGCCAGGATCGCAGAACGGATTGGAACACAGTGGATCTAGGGATGGATTTCTGGATTGGGGCCAGACCGACGAAAACATACAACAGACTGTCGATGTTATTGAATTCCTTACAGCCAGGTCTTGTATTCTCAATTGCTTTTGAATTAACTACAATTCTTAGTGATGAAAGAACGGTTCTACCATACATGTAAACACAGTTTATAAACTCAGGCTGTAACTTAATTTGGGTCAACCCAAGCTTGATATGACCCAACCCAAACTTTAGGTTGGGTTGGATTGGGCTTGGTGAAAATCCTCAACCCAACTGAGGTTGGATTTGGCTTGGGTTGAAGCCTTTGCAATCCGAATCATCCTATCCTTGACCTTATATATGTAAGTACCACTGAGCCATTGAAATACAATGTTTCTACTACTAAGTCATGAGTAGGAACCCACCAACCTGATCTAATTACAATGCAGTCCCACTGAAGCTTCAATCATTTGATACGGAGGCAATCACAGGGCATTTTAATAATTCATCGATCCCACTCCATTTATACGTGTGCAGGTATGCAAAGAACCCAAGCCTTGTTGGGGTCGAGCTGATCAACGAGCCTCTATCACCAGGAGTTTCCCTTCAGACAATTAACAAGTATTACAAAGCCGGCTATGACACTGTGCGGAAACATTCATCGACGGCTTATGTGATCATGGCTAACAGGGTGGGACGAGCCAACTCGAAGGAGCTCTTGCCTCTTGCCAGTGGCCGCACTGGCACCGTCATTGACTTGCATTTCTATAACCTATTTTTAGATGTCTTCGACAACATGACAGTGCAAGATAACATTGATTTCGTCCGAACAAACAGGTCTACCGAGCTGAATATGGTGACCACATCCAACGGACCTCTCACTTTTGTTGGTAAGCACTCATGTTTTGGATTGTTAATCCCATTGCACCTCAACACATATTGGCCATGTGTGTGGAACTCCTAGTCTTGCTTCAGGTGGGTCCCACCATTTAGATGACCTGGTCTGAACAATCACGCAGGTCAAATCAGGTGGGCCACCCGCTGACATATGCTATTATAATACGAGGCCAAGTTTCCTGTTTGTGATGAACAGGGAACTTCCTTATACCGCACTGCATTTGTACCTGTGGGGCCTATGGTTTGTTTATTCAAACAATTCATCTGATGACCTTCATCATGGATGGACCATGTTCTCCATCCATGATGGAAGCCTTCAGATCAATGGCTGGTATAAACCAACCACAGGCCCCGCATGTACAAATTCCATGAACAGCAGTGGAGCCTCCCTGCTAGTCACAGACAGTAACTCGGCCTCTGCAGTAATTACACAGGAGAAATGAAATTATAAGAGTTCGTACATAGCATGATAGAGCCACCCTTTCATTGTCCATGTAGGAAAGTGAGAATCATGACCATACAGATGGCCCTATCATGTCATCCCATGATTTTAGAACTATCATTTGATCAATGGTTTTGATTATGTTTTGTATATATCTAATGGTGGGGATGAAATTGACAGGGGAATGGGTTGCTGAATGGCAAGTTCGGGGAGCAACAAAGGAGGATTATCAGAGCTTTTCAAAGGCCCAATTAGAGGTGTATGTGAGGGCCACATTCGGGTGGGCCTATTGGACACTAAAGAACGTGAATAACCACTGGAGTTTGGAGTGGATGATTAAAAATAACTATATAAAGCCCTAGATTTACACAACCATCAATACATTTTGTCCAATGTCTGTGTGAAAGAGATGTTCACGTGGTAACGTTTTCTGCAACACAGTTTACTTCAGAATCTGTTGGAAGGTGTGCATTTTGTCAATGTTCATCAGGCACTCAATGTTTCAAAAATCAGGCCCACGTGATCACCAGGTGCAATTGTGTATGTTGAAATTAAATAAGAATTTAAGATAAGAAAATCAACGGTGCAAAAATCTACGTGAGGATGTGGCCCTTCATATGATTAGATCAGCCTGAATTTTGAAACATGGCATGTAAGGTGCGGATCGCCTAAATATGCAGCTCTGTTATCTCACGTGTGCTTTGCTCAGGTCTACGGACAAAATGAAAGCCAGTCTCACAAAGGGCTTCTCTAATGTGGAGAGTCCTACTAATAACAATTGGATTTTGCACTGTTTCTGACAGTCCTACTAATAACACCACAATCAGATAAATGGCATTGCAACCACACAAATTCAATGAATATAAAAGACTTGACTCAATACTCAGCATGCGCGAAAGATTTTTGGGATCCATCTTGCTTCTTACACTTCCATGAATCAAGGAGTTATTTGGAGACGTGAATGAGCCATCCATGGCAATCCCATCATATAGAAGTTCTGGATCACAGATGAGCGTATCGGATTTGGTGGATCTAGGACCACTGAGGTCGGCGGATGTGTGACTGTGGGGCTCATCATGATGTTTGTGTTTTATATCTACACCGACCAATCATTTTAGGGATTGTTGGATTGAATATCCACCATTAAAAGCTTCTTGGAGCCACAGGAATGTTTATTTTCCATCAAACCTATTGATAAAGTCACACATACATGGATGAAGGAACCACACAAATATCAGCTTGATCCAAAAATTTTGTGGCCGACAAGAAGTTTGTAATGGTCAGTCACCATTTTTTCATGTGGTGTGTCCCACATGAGATTTGGATCGGCTTCGATTTTGGTATCACATGCTAAAAGAATCTTTCAAAACGTATTGACGGCGCGGATTTAATAAAAATAGATAACAGTGGGCCCTAACAGTTATGGATCCACCAAAGCCGCGCGTCCATATCTTTCTTCTTGCATTTGCAATTTTGCATCAGCAAAAGTCTCCGAGAAATTTAGGATTGTGGACCCCACCTTTTATCCAGCTGTTTTTATGAAGAGAAATTTAGGCATGTGGACCCCACCTTTTATCCAGCTGTTTTTATGAAAGAAGACAAACCTTGTTTTGCAACTTAGACCTCCACGTGCATCCAGCTATTTTTATGAAAGAAGACAAACCTTGTTTTGTAACTTAGACCTCCACGTGCGGAGACAGAATTTTTGAACAAAAATACCCCCCTTTCCGAAACGGATTGGGTACTCCCCTGCCACCACACAATGGTGGATGTTCGGTGGTTTGTGAGCCCCACCATGATGTATGCTTTTCATTCATGCTGTCCATATATTTTTCACATCATTTTATGGTATGAGACAAAAAATGAGGTATATGCAAAACTCAAGTGTACCACGTTACAGGAAACAGTGTTGAATGAGCATCGACCATTAAAAACTTTTTGGGGGCCCACTGTGATGTTTGTGAGAAATCCTCCCCGTCTAAGTTCATTCTAGGGTCACAAAGACCTGGATGAAGAGGAAAAACAAATTTCATAATGATCCAAAACTTCTGTAACCCCTAAAAGGGTTTCAATGGTAGACGTTCAATTCCCCACTGTATTTTACAGTGTGGTCCACTTGATAGTTAAATCTATTTTATTTTTTGTCTCAAGCCTTAATATGAGCTAGCCAAATAGATGGACGGTTTGGATATAACATAGACATCATGATGGGACCCACAAAAGCAACACAAAATATATAAAAAAAGAAAGAAAGAAAAAAAAAACAACACAGTATCGACCATATATCGATATATCGACAAAATTAAGCATCGATATATCGACATATTGTTGATATATCGACGTTACATGAAATTTTTTGATTTAGTCACTAGACAAATGAAGATTTAATTCGATATTATCGACCATATGTTGATCTATCGACAATATTAGGCATCGATATATCAACGTATTGTCGATATATAGACGTTACGTGGAATTTTTTTTGTCCCGCCGATTTTCTAGTTCCCCCGCCGATTTTCATGCTTGCCCCGCCGATTTTCTAGTTTGCCCCGCCGATTTTCTAGTTTGCCCCGCAGTTTTTCTAGTTTACCTCTTTGTTTTCTAGTTTGCCCCGCCGTTTTCTAATTTTCCTTGCCGATTTTATAGTTTGCCCCGCCGATTTTCTAGTTTGCTCCACTATTTTTCTAGTTTGCCTCGCCAATTTTCTAGGCTACGGATATGGCTACGATTATAATCCGTAGGTATAAATTCTTTATTTATTTATATTTATTTATTTTTGCTGTTGTAATCCCACCACCTTTTACAGGTCCCATCATGAGGTCTGTGTTATATCCAAATCGTCCATCGATTTGGCGAGCTCATATTAACTTGAGATGTAAAATAAGACAGATCTAACTATCAAGTGGTGGGCCCTATAAAATTTTTAACCGTGAAAATCAGTTTTCCCGCTGCTCTTTGTGGTGTGGTCCATTTGATCTGGATATGAATTTTTTTTTTTGGATAATGCTTCAAAATGATCTCTAAATATGGATGAACATTGTGGATATAATAAATACATAGTTGTGGGGCCATGTAACTTTGATCTCTTTTGAGCCGTTCGTACAACTCTTGGCTGGAGGAGCGTCAGCGCTCGTCTTCGAAAGGGATGGGTATTTTCGTCCTCAATTTGGCTGTCCGTACACATAGGTCTAGGTTGCAAAAGAAGGTTTGTCTTCTTTCATAAAAACAGCTGGATAAAAGGTGGGGTCTACAGTCCTAAATTTCTCCAGGTGATTTAAAAAAAGAGAAAGTTCCGTGGCAGGCGGCACGATGCAGTTGGTAATGGAAGCGGATTGCGTACTGAGTAACTCAGTACGCTTAGCGTACTGAGTAAACTCTGTGGGGTTCATCATGATCTATGTTTTTTATCCACTTCGTCCATCAGTTTAAATAGATGATTTTATGACATGGGTCCCAAAATGAAGGATAGCCAAAACTCAAATGCACCACACCACATGGAACAGTGTGAATTGAACTTATACCATTGCAAAATTCTTGATGTTACAGAATTTTTGTATTAAGCTTATATTTATTTGTTTCCCTTCATCCATGTCTTTGTGATATTATTAACAGCTTGGATGACAAATAGACATTACTATAGGGCCTAGGAAGGTTTCAACGGTGGAAATCATTATTCCCACTGTTTCTTGTGGTATGATCCACTTGAGAGTTGGATATGCTTCAACTTTGGGCTCAACCCCTTAAATGAGCCAAAAAAACGTATGGACGGTGTGGATGAACCACTTATTTTCACAGTGGGCCCAACTGAGTTTACTCAGTATGATAAGAGCCTACTGAGTAACTCAGTATGCAATCCGATTCCGTTGGTAATGACTTCCAAAATTACTTCCATGATCCGCACAAGCAGGGATTCACAGGGTGAATCGCGGGACGCCTGCCAACATGCCATACGAGTACCAGATCCAATCCAAAAATTAGGTGGCCCAGGGACGCGGATTGCGTCCTACCCCCGCTGGAGCCCACCGTGATGTAACTGTTTTATCCCGCCGTCCAACCATTTTTTCAGAAAATTTTAATATGTGAACCAAAAAATGAGTCAGGTCTAAGGCGAGTGGACCACACAAAAGGAACCTGCACTGATATGACACCCACCGTTGAAACCTTTCTAAGTGACCACGTGATGTTTTTTTTACCATAAAACCTATTCATAGGGTCACGTAGACGTGGATGAAGTGAAAACACAAATATCAGCTTGATCCGAATCTTCTCTGGCTCCCAAGAAGCTTTTAATGGTGGACGTTCAATCCCCACTTTGTGATCCACTCAAGCCTTGGACCTGCCTCATTTTTTGGTTCACATATTAAAATTTCTGAAAAATTCGTTGGACGGCAGGATGAAACAGGTACATCACGGTGGGCTCTAGAAAGCCCTGCCCGGACGGATAACCGTCCGGGCGGGGGTAGGACGCAATCCGCGTCCGTGGCCCAGAAGGTGAATATTCCATGGTTCTTTAATCATACAAGTCAAATCACCGTAGATTACAAATGTGTGATGAAACTTAGCCGTTAGAAATCAAATTACCAATGGCTTACACTATGCATTGATTTTGTGTCCAACATGATAATTCAATTAGCCTGAATTTTTGAACACGGACCGATTGGCTCAATTTCTACCATGTACATGGAAAGGATATTTCACATATAGTATAATTCGTCGTACGTCGATTTACTTCTTCAATCTCTCCTTGCGATAGACCTCTTCGCAGTTTTATACGTTTCTGATCTAGCTGTAGATGCGGAATCCCAGTCATATTGATGGACGCGGATTGGGTACAACCCTCGCCTGTCGCGGAGTGGCCTCGTAGGGGCCACCTTGATGTATGGGTTTTATCCACACCGTCCATCTATTTTTTCATATTAATTTAGGTTACAATTCCAAAAAATTGGGAGATCAAGGCTCAAGTGGACCACACCACAGGAAGCAACGGTGGTGATAGTGACACGTGTGTTGAAACCTTCCTAAGGCCTACCGTGATGGTTAATTGCCAACCAACCGGTTGATAAGGTCGGATAGGCCTGGATGAAGGAAAACCACTAATATCAGCTTCATCCAATACCCAAAACATTTTCAACAGTCCAGTGGGCCCAACCTAATGGAAGGGTTAGATGTCGCGTGCACTTACTTCGGATCGTGCCCAAAGTAGGCCGCTCACATGGGAAGTGTCTAAGACGTGTCGAAGATCCGAGTGTACGGCACACGTGTCAAAGATCACGCGGATTGATGACGTTGACAATATGATTTCGTTAGTTGAATTTGGAATCATCAGTGTCCTTCTAGCTCTCCATTTGATGGGCATGAACTAGACGGTGAAGATCACAAGACCGATGTGTTTTTCTGCCAAATATCCGTCCAGAATGGATGGGGACCATGGTTAGACGGTCGAGATTGAATGTATGCATGGATAAGTGCTTTGTGGGATTTCTCTTTCCAGCCTTTCCGACTTCGCCACCATTGCAAATAAAAAGTAGTTTTTAATGGTGCCGTTCAATCAACTGTGTTCATATGGTGTGGTCTAACTTAGATTTGGATCTACCTCATTTTTGGGTCCATGTCATAAAATGAGTTGGAAAAATGGATGGATGGCACGGATAAAACACGTACATCATGGTAGGACCCACAGAGCTTTGACATCAGCTATCTGGATGGTGTTGGGTTACTAGCCAAGCCGTCTCCCCTCACACGGGGGCACCGACAAGTCTATTCACAGCTGCCACATAACGCCTAAATCCTCCTTTCAGAAAGAGAGAGAGAGAGAGAGAGAATGGAAAGGTACTTCTGTTGAGATGACGCTTAGCTTTGTTACGTTTTTATCAGTGTCTTCTCCCACTTTCACCTGATGCGATTGAAAATGCTAATTTCAGATATAAAGCAGTGAATCTTGGAGGTTGGCTTGTGACAGAAGGGTGGATAAAACCGTCTCTCTTTGATGGAATCCCCAACAACGATCTTTTGGTATAGTGGTTTTCTCTACTCAAATGTCGCGTTTTTGTGTTATGTCTCATGGGGTCATTTGTAGTTCATAAGGTTTTTTTTTTTTTTTTTTTTTTTTTTTTTTTTTTTTTTTTTTTTTTTTTTTAATGTTATCATATGATCAATGGTCTTGATCTTCGTTAGGAAGGAACCCAAAATAAAATCCAAATCATCAATGTTGTTATAGCTTTCAGGTCATTTAAAAAAATAAATAAAATATTGTGGTATAAACCTATGTTATTAATCGTTTCTTTATGTGATTAGGATGGAAACCAAATTTATCTATCGTCGGTAACGCAAAGGAAGTATCTTTGTGCTGAGAGCGGCGGTGGAACGGTCGTTGTAGCAAACAGAACAAATCCTTCAGGGTGGGAAACTTTTCGGGTAAGTTCTTTAGGTTACTAGCTATTTGATTTTGTCTTTTAATTTACAAGAAGAAATTTGATTATTTCCTTCTTAGTTTAATGTTTCATTTCCCTTTGTATGCAGTTGTGGAGGATTACTGAGTCGAGCTTTCATATGAGGGTATTCAATAGACAGTTCATAGGGCTAAATAAACAAGGAGAAGGTATTGACCTAGTGGCAGTTTCAAACACATCCGGTCCACCTGAAATATTTGAGATTGTGAGGAATGCTGATGATAAAAACCGAGTTAGAATCAAAGCCCCAAATGGGCTTTTTGTACAGGTGCATATTGAATAATTTCGTAAGTTGATTTGTTTCCCAAGCATACCATTTGATGAATGATTCATAGTGATCATTCACATGAGATTTCATTTGGAAAAAAAAATGAGTTTTCTCATTTTTATTAATAGTAATTATGTATTAGAGATCTTCATCTCTAATAAATGAGTTCATCTCATTTAGTTAACAATAATTATGTATTAGATATCCTCATCTCTAATAAATAAGTTCATTTCATTTTAATTAACGGTAATTACGTATTAAAGATCTGTCTCTAATAAATAATGAGTTTGTCTCATTTTAGACTTCTAGTTAACAGTAATTATGTATTAGAGGTCTCTAATATATAATTACTGTTTTAATATATAATTAAAATTAATTAAAATGAATTGAATTCATTTTTGGGCTTTTACCAAACTAGGCCTTAGTTCCTATAATGACTCTCAAGCAGCCTCCGTATGATATATGAATTCATTTTGCCTATGTTGTGACTTAGGATCACCAGCATGTGCTGCACCATTGTGGCCACATTTTAATGATGATCTCAACTATCGATTTTTTGAATTATATGCATCTACACATAAGTGACATTCACAATCATCCATTCAGTGTAATTTTCTTATGGCGACTCTTATAGCATAGGATCTAGAACATGGATGGTTCCAATCAGATCAACTCAACATGCAGGCCCAAAGCAGGGACACATGCAGACTATCTTGAGTTGCAACATTGGCAAACAAACTCACACCACCAAACATAATCTAAAAAGATAATAAAAACCGTTGGAAGTTGATTCAGTTGGTGGTCATTGGACCATTTTGAACCAAGACTCAAGACAAATTGGTAACAGAGGATTACTTCTACTGATTTGTATTTATAAGAATAGAAAAGGGTATTATGGTAAGTTGTAATTCATTAAAGATTCACGGTTCATAACATTGGTTATTATGTTGCAATTAGGTGAGGACAGAGGACTTGGTGACCGCTGATTTCTCAGGTGATTCGAGCTGGGGAGATGATGATCAATCAGTTTTCATGATGACGATTGCCAAGAGCATGCAAGGAGAATTCCAAATAACAAATGGTTATGGACACGAAAATGCTACCCAGGTTCTCAGAGTAAGAGAGAGGAGGGGTGTGTGTGTTAAAGCATAGGGGTAAAGTAGTTAATTTATTCATGAGCTTTACGGGCCCTTAGCTGCCCCTCATTATCAAACATCATTAACGAATGAATGAAATGGACCACAGGAACATTGGAAGACTTTCATTGTTGAAGAAGATTTCAAGTTCGTGTCCAAGATCGGCTTGAATGCAGTTAGGATCCCAGTTGGATGGTGGATAGCTAGTGATCCAACGCCGCCATGGCCATTCGTTGGTGGGTCTTTGCAAGCTCTGGACAACGCTTTTTCATGGGCACGGTATGTTGGACTGAATCATGTAGTGTTAAAAGAATACACTGGATGATAAAGATTAACTGAATGGGCATTATCATCATACATGATGCAAGTGGGCCATTTGGAGAGCCCACCCAATTACATTCACAAATATAACTAGGAGTGTTCCCCACTTATCACCTAGGTCTGATTGCAAGGGGTGAATAGCATATATATTGAACTTATGATGTATGTGCTGCACATTTTTATCAAATTTCATCTTATAATACTAATAATAATTTCATAGCAAAGTATCTAAAATTTTATTATTTAAGCCAAAGATTATGATAATAAGTGTTATAAACTGTCTATTATTAATGGGTTAGTGAAAAGTGAGAAAACAATAAGAAAAACAACATTACATTTACATTACATAGTTTTTTTTTTTCCACAAAAGTGACAACATCCATGGGCGTAGACAATCGAGGAGATTTCATTATAATGAAGATTTCGACTACAAGGTCTGACCGCTTTGTATGTGGAATTCCGGGGCCTTAATTCAACTAGGCTTAGAAAGGAAAATCCCCCACCCCCCCAAAAAAAATAAATAATAAATAAATAAAATTCACACAAACAATAAAATCATACTGTTTTTACCTGACAAAAATGCCCCTATTTTATGCGGGGTCGGCTGGGAACATCATCCCGCCTGCATTGACCTACATTAGAAGGGGGAGTCCTTTGGCTTTCATCATAGAGCTAAATGGAAAAATAGGAATATGGCATAAAGGTCGAGACATGCATAACAATAAGAGACTGTTTTATTATTATTTTTCCTTTAATTATTTTTGGGTCGATGTGCAGAAAATACAATGTGAAGGTTATAGTCGTTCTCCATGCAGTGCCAGGATCGCAGAACGGATGGGAACACAGTGGATCCAGGGATGGATTTCTGGATTGGGGAGCGACTGACGAAAACATACAACAGACTGTCGATGTTATTGAATTCCTTGCAGCCAGGTCTTGTACTCTCAAGTATTGCTTTTGAATTAACTACAATCTATAGCAATGAAGAAATAGTTCTAACTATACACTAAGATACAGTTTATAAACTTAGCCTGACAGTCGTCCAAATCCAACCTCTGTTGAGGGAGTTATGAGGGTTTCCATGGAACTAGGTGTCAAAAAAATTCAGGACTAACGACTGCCACCCGATGCCCGAATGGTCTCTGAATGTGATGATTCCACTCAGGATTGAAAGAGCATTGAATTTTCTTTCCCATGACCCTGAAATCGACCCAATCTAATGAACCCAAACTTTAGGTTGAGTTGGATTGGTCTTGGGTGAAAATCCTCAACCCAACTGAGGTTGGATTAGGCTTAGCTTGAGGCCTTGGGCAATCCAAATCATCCGAAACTGACCTTATATTTAGTACATATATAATACATATGTGCAATGACAAATATATATAGGATAAATTTAAAATCATGATATATATGGAAAATAGAGATGCCAGAACTGTCAATGCAATGGTCCAAACACTATGAATGAATGAAAAATAGGGTTCAGTAATTATTAGAATTAACCTAGGCAACCATGCTGAGTGGTCCAATATATTCTCTATAAACATTAGTGAGCTTTTTTCTTCAATTTTTTGGTGTTTTAGTTTATTAGTTGTAACTACTTTCCTGTTTCAACCTGATCTAACACAACCCAATCCAACCTAACTCGAATTATGTTAGGGTTGAACGTTCAATACCTGGGGTTGGGTTGAGCCGTAAGCCGACTCTTCTTATATTGAACGTATATAATGTAATGTGTTTCACATCCTTTTCAATATAATCCCATCAGTGTACATACTCATCAATCCGAACTAACTGGTGGGCCACATGGGGCCTGGCCTTATACATTTCACCTATCACATTCTCATGTTTATAGTCATTTTAGCACAACTCCCCATAGCCACTGAAGTGTTGGTGGCACTCACAGCAAAGACTAGAAAGCTGGGGCTATCTGACTGCTGCAAATTAATGGTCCACCGGTGTTTCAATCATTTGACATGGAGGCAATCACAGGAGCATTTTACTAATCCATTGGTCGCACTCCATTTACATACGTGCAGGTATGCCAAGAACCCAAGCCTTGTTGGCGTCCAGCTGCTCAATGACTTATGTGATCATGGCTAACCGGCTAGGACCTGCCGACTTGAAGGAGTTCTTGCCTCTTGCCAGCGGCCGCACTGGCACTGTCATCGACGTGCATTTCTACAACCTATTTTCAGTTATCTTCGACAACATGACAGTGCAAGAAAGCATTGATTTTGTCCAAACAAACAGGTCTTCGCAGCAGAATGTTGTGACCACATCCAACGGACCTCTCACTTTTGTTGGTAAGCACTCATGTTGCACCTCTAGACATTGCCTATGTCTGTCGAACTCCTAATCTTGCTTCAGGTGGTCCCCACTGTTTAGATGACTGGGTCCAAACAATCGTGCAGATCAAATCAGGTGGGCCATCACTGACATATGCCATTATAATATGAGGCAGAGTTTCCTGTTTGTAATGAACAGGGAACGTCCCTATCGTGCACCACATTTGTACATGTGAGGGCTACGGTTGGTTTATTCAAACCATTTATCTGAAGGCCTCCATGAATGGACCATGGTCTTCATCCATGATGGAAGCCTTCAAATCAATGGTTTGGATAAACCAACCATACCCCACATGTACAAATTCCATGAACAGCTGGGAAGATCCCACAGCTAGTCACAGACAGCAACTCGGCCTCAATAATTACTTAAGAGTCCGTTCATAACATGATAGAACCACCCTTTTATTGTCCACGTGGATTTGGATAATGAATCAAGTGATACAGAGTCATTCCCATGCTTTTAGAACTATCTTTTGATCAATGGTTTTGATTATGTCTTTTATATATCTAACGGTGGGGATGAAATTGGCAGGGGAATGGGTTACTGAATGGCAAGTTAGGGGAGCAACAAAGGAGGATTATCAGAGATTTGCAAAGGCCCAATTAGAGGTGTATGGGCGGGCTACGTTCGGGTGGGCCTTTTGGACACTCAAGAACGTGAATAACCACTGGAGTTTGGAGTGGATGATTAAAAACAACTATATCACGCTCTAGATTTACGCTACTATATATCAATACATTTTGTCCAGTGTATGTGTGAGAGAGATTTTCACGTGCTAACTTTTTGTGATACACATTTTACTTGAGAAAGTGTTGGAAGGTTTGGATTTCGTCATGTTCATCAGGAACTGAATGTTTCAAAAACCAGGCCCACATGTTCATCAGGTGCAATCGCAGATGTTGAAAAGAGATAAGAACTTAAGATAAAATAACCAACTGTGCAAATTCTATGTAAGCGTGTGACCCTTCATTTGATTAGATCAGCCTGAATTATGAGACATGGGCGGCTCCATTTCCGCATTTATGTCTTGCCCCTAGACAGGGATAAAATGAAACCCAGTTTCACAGGAAATTACATTTGATTGTGTGGCCTACAAATAGATTGATACAATTATAAAGAGATATAACAATGGTTTATATTCAACTTTAAAGATTGGTCATTTATAAGAATTAAATTAGGATATTTTGGGGAACATGGTAGGTACACTATTGGATGCAACAGACTAATGGTATGGATTACCAAACAATGGGCCCCACCCCCACTTGTCAGAATTGAACATCCTTGCGGGTTGTATCATACAATTCCTCCCCTCCTTCAATCCAAGTAGATTTAGTGCACATGGAACGTCAGGTAGTTTTTGCAACTTGGATTCTCATTCACTTTCTCTGAAATCATAAATAGATGCACATGGGATGTGTGATTGCAGCAGTTAGAAAATGGTTTAGACTCTTCAACCACATACATGGCATGATTGTTGCACAACCTGACCATCCAAATTGCTGGGCCAACAGTAGATAAAACATAGTGGGAAAGTTACACTAAGAAGATAAAAGTATTTAGACGACTTGCTATTTTACTTTTCATCGTCCATTTGATAGCCATCAATCTAACGGTTAGGACCTCTTGATCAAAGTGATTTTAGAGTTATGCTCCATCAACAGTGAGATTCACAATTTGCATGCTGTGAATAAGTGTACATGAGTGCCACTTTTGAGGAGGATCAGTCACCGTCATTTTAAAAATGGTGCTAAACTAACATAGAGTCTACGTGTTGGACGCTGGCCTATTTACGCTGGGAGTTGACCCTTGCACTGACCATGCGCAAGTGTAATTCATTTCAAGTGGACTCAACATCTACACCAAACGCTAGTTAATAGCCATTATTACAAAGTCATGTGTATTAATTACCTTAATAAATGAATAAACAAACAAGCCCTTTGTTAAATTTCATACACCTCTACAAGGAAACCGAATCCTCTGCTTGCCACAAGCAGGAAAATCATGCTTCTTGCAATCTAATTGGACCACATTCAAAACGACTACTTAAATCCATGTTACAAGGTATCTTAGATAATTCATGGTCTTGATGTTTGTTAGGATGGGACCCAAGTTCAATTCATGTCCTTTACACAAAGGAAGTATCTATATCACCAGAGATTGGAGGTGGAATGAAAGTTGTTACTAACCGGCCCAGCCCGTCGGGTTGGGAGAAATGTGCTTCATGTCACACTGATGTTTCATGAAGAACTTTAGAAGAGAGAATAAAAAAGAATAAACAAAAGAAGATCTTTTTATGCATGCAGTTGTGGAGAATTTCAAAGACAACTTTCAATTTGAGGGTGTTTAATAGCCAGTTCATGGGACTGAATAAACGTGGCGAAGGGATCAACATAGTAGCTATTTTGAGCAAACCTCATGCATGGAACACTTTTGAGATTGAGATAATCCAATGATTTGAATCGAGTTCGTATTGGAGCGCCAAACGGGTCCTTTTTACAGATATTTACTTGTTATGGGGAAATGGAATGTGGGAGAGAGCATTAGAGGAATGCTGTGGTATAACCATTTTCACTGAACTTTCTCTCAAGTAGACTTAATAACCGTTTGTTATTGATTGGACCACTGCATCATGTGGGAGTCACTAACATTTGGGTTAACGGGCTTGATGCCTAATCCACAACTGCTCATTCAAGATCAGATGGCTGTTAAGTTAGCTTATATTGAATCAGAGAAGGTGGTTGCATTGAATCCCTTATTAACTCATGGAGAATGGATTGCGGTGAAGCCCCATAGTCCACTGCGGTTGAATGAGAAGGTGTTCTGAATCCCATACGTCGTCTGATCATTACCGGACGGTGTATGGCTCAAGCATAGCAAACTTCTCCTATTGGGGTTGTCTCTGTACCATTCCCCACATTCATATATATAGGAAGGAAAGATCAGATGTGGATGCATTTACTAACATGATCATTGCGGTGTATATAGGCAAAAATAGAGGAGTTGGTAACAGCTGATTTCGGAGGTGGTTCGGGTTGGGGAGATGACGACCCATCAGTTTTCATATTGAGGAACATAGGGTCAATGCATGGAGAATTCCAAATAACAAGCGACCCATCTCATCCAAAGCCTTTTGTTGGGGGATCCTTGGAAGCTTTGGACAATGCTTTCTCGTGGGCACAATAAGCAGAAGTATAAACAATACTATAAAACAATATTATCCCAGAAATTGATACGAACATAAGTTAAATTCATGATGTGAACTACACACCGCATAAAGTTCATCGATCTTCTTAATGAGGAATTACCATTTGTATATGTCACACAGAAATTCAATTTATGAACATCTCTACTGTCCAATTGCTGCACATACCCAACAATCAGGACCATATATTCGTTGGTTTGGCTTTTGATCAATGAGCAATTTGGAAGTTATGCCAATATGATGTTCTTAAATAGCCCGCTCTTTGAAAGTCATCACTAGTTATTAGCAGTGATCGAAGTTCATTAATTCAGATGATTAAGGTCATTCAATCAGCAATATCTTTAACTGAATCAATGAACAGTTGGGATCAATGGACGGAGTAATTTGATTGGACAGTAGAGATGGTTTTGGGGCATAAATTACTCAAAAGACTAAACCAATTTCCATTTTATGTACCATGTATTGAAATCACTTGACCATTCAACACTTTTTAGTAAATGGTCTTAGATAGAAGATTATTATAAAAGTTAAGAAATTTCTGTTTTCCATCCATGTGCAGAAAATATGGTATCAAGGTTTTTGTCGATCTCCATGCAGCTCAAGGCTCTCATAATGGAAATGAACATAGTGGAACGAGAGATGGATCTCAGGAATGGAGAAAAACTGATGAGAATATACAACAGACTTGTGGTTATAGACTTCCTAGCAGCCAGGTTCAAGAAGTTCTTTTTTTAAAATTTTTTTATTTTTTTTATTTTGCATACATGATGATATTGGAAGACTTTCATTGTTGCCCCTCATTATCAAACAACATTAATGAATGAATGAAATGGACCACAGGAACATTGGAAGACTTTCATTGTTGAAGAAGATTTCAAGTTCGTGTCCGAGATCAGTTTGAATGCAGTTAGGATCCCAGTTGGATGGTGGATAGCTAGTGATCCAACTCCACCATGGTCATTCATTGGTGGGTCTTTGCAAGCTCTGGACAACGCTTTTTCATGGGCACAGTACGTTGGACTGAATCATGTAGTGTTAAAAGAATACACTGGATGATAAAGATGACCTGAATGGGCATGATCATCATACATTATGCAAGTGGGCCATCTGGGTACAAAATAAATGGACAGTTAAGAGAAACTGACCAACCAACCAACATTAATGTGGCCCATCTCATGATCTTGTATTAATGTTCTTTTGAGAAAAGGCAACTATACAGTCATGGTCACATGATCTTTAGTTTGTGTGTGTGTGTGAAGGTGGATGGTAGCACCACAAGCTTTATTACCGAAAAGAAAAATTACATAAGATGGAGGGGGGCAAAGTACCTGACCTCCAAAACAATGAACAACATAAGGTGAAACAAATAAAAAGGCAATCAACATCTGACAAACAGCTTTTGTATATCAGCAGAACAAGGTAGCAACCCAGAAAACCAGTCTTCGTAGATTGACTGACATGTATTAAAACTAAATCTATAAAAATAAATAAATAAATAAAGTACACAATGCCTTGGAACAAAAGCAAATGAAAAACTGTCATTGATTTCCACTCAACCTCCTCTCCGCGTGTTGGAGTGGATCATTCAAATCAATTAATGTTGAAACGAGGGATGTGGGCAATCTTGTCATGATCCTCTCCTCCATCTCGGCAGCACTCTTTTAAGAGTGGACAGTCCACGATCTTCAATTGTTGAAGCATGGCAAGGTGTTGCAATTCCTCAGGTAGAGAACCCAACTTAGGACAATTCCAGATATCCAGAGTTTGGAGGGCTTTAAGTTGTCCCAACCAAGCACCGGGTAGTGATGTCAGCTCATAAATACTATCAATCTTCAAATGATTAAGGTTGGGGAGCAAAGGTAAGGGCCCTCCCGATAACATCCCATCGTTAATTCTTTCTAAAATCAATGTCCGGAGGAGAGGTAGATGGTTGCAGTGCACTACCTTCAGCTTTGTGCAGTCATGAATTGTTAATTCGAGGAGTGATGGCATAACCACTCCATCTCCACCACTCAATTCCCACTCCTCCCAATTTGGCATGCCCCAGAAGAAGAGGGTCTCCAGCTTTGGGAATGAAACTCCACCATCACTTCTGTCATTGTTATCATCCCCACTAAACTCACCACCCACCTTTCTCACATCTTCCATTCCCGTAATATAAAGGCATTTAAGGAACGGTAGTTTCCCAAGACCTGGAAGTTGTTTACACTTGAGACAATATGAGAGATTCACCTTGGCTAGATTGGAGAACATCGGATGCCCTATCCACGTGGGAAGCTTGGAACCTTTGTAATGCCGTATTTTTAATTCTTTCAAGTTTGTGTGAGGCTGGAGGCTTTCGAGCACGTCCTCCATCTTCTTCACCTCATCATTCAACAGTTCACCACCTTTGTCATCATACTCCAAGGATAGAGCATGAAGGTGTTGCTTCTTATACAGTTCTGCATCGCTAGCTTCATCCCTGCTCCTGACATTTTGCAAGCCAGTAATTTCAAGACTTCCTTGAAGATGATTGAGGTGTTTCAGTTCTCCACATTTACATCCTAGGTCGTCACCGCCCACAATGAACTCTGTTAATGTCCGAAGGCCAGTTAGTCTCCCTGTACCTTGCGGTAAGTACTGCAGATCTCTAGAGTATTTAATTTCTAGATGTCTCAGGCTAATCATTTTCCTCATCCTTCTAGGCAGTTTTCTTAGATTCTCACAGTGATCAAGTCTCAAGGTCTGTAAATTTCCACAATTACTCAATTCCTCTGGCAACTCTGTTATGTCTGTGTAAGATAAATCAAGATATCTCAAGTGTTTCAACTGTCCTACTGTCTGAGGCAATTTCTTGATGCCAGTGCGACTCAAGTCCAATGCTCTAAGGCGTCTCAAATGATAAAATAAATTTTGGGGCACCATGGAGATTTCTGACTTGATTAGCAATGTCCGCAACTTGCAGGCCTTATTCAAGTTGGCTGAGGTCACTGAAATGGAAGCCACTTTATCAGCTTCATCGCCAGCTTCATCATTGTCAACTAAAAAAGAATGCCGGACGTTATTTATGTTTAACGAGGCTTGCTTTCTAATCTCCACCATTGAACAGTCACTTCCTGAAACATATTTTGCTAGATCATGAACTAAATCATGCATCTTGCACCTGAATATGCTGCCATCACTAAACACTTCTGCATCTTGGAGCAATGAGCGCCTTAGCAAATCATCAAAATACAGTTTGCTGACTTCCTCCATGTCTCCACTTCCATCGGAGCAAATGAAACCTTGTGCCACCCATAACTTGATTATCAGATCCTTCTCTATCTTCCAATCTTTTGGAAAGATGGAGCAATATGAAAAGCACTGCTTCAGAGCAGGAGGCAAATCATAGTAGCTTAGTAACAAAGCCGGTAAAATGCCTTCAAAGGCATTACCTGAGTTCCACATGTCGCTTCCTAAGACAAGCTCCCACTGGCTTCTAGTCCTTCTCGAGTGCATGACACTCCCTACTGTCTTTGCTGCAAGAGGCACCCCTCCACACTTCTTTACAATTTCCCTTCCAATCTCTTCCAGCTCATAACGCTCTTCTTCACTCCGATGCTCCAGTGCTTTACTTGTGAACAATAACCAGCAATCGTCATCAGATAAGACCGCCAGCTTGTGCATGCAAGTACTTCCCATCATGCCTGCAACATCTTCCAAACGAGTGGTTATAATGATTCGACCCCCGGGTGCACCAGCTTGGAAGGGAAGTCTCAGCTTCTCCCACTTCTCGCTTTCTTTACTCCAAACGTCGTCAAGCACCAGCAAGAATTTCTTTCCCTGCAACATATGACGGAGGCGATACTGCAACGGGTCCAAGTCTAATGACTCACAACCAGTCCCAGTTGCAGATTCTATGATTGATTTTGTAATTCGTTTCACATCAAAATCTTCTGAAACACAAACCCACATTCTCATATCAAAATGCCCCTTCACTTTCTCGTCATTGTAGACAAGCTGAGCAAGGGTGGTCTTGCCCAAACCCCCCATTCCAACGATAGAAATGACAAAGGGCACCTCAATTACCTCCTGCAGCAGCAAGTGTAGGACTTCATTTTTTTCACAGTCTCTACCTATCACTGACGGTGGGTTGACTAGGGAGCTTGTCTCTCGCTCTCTGATCTCACCCTGCCTCAATTCACTATCCACTCTTTCCCTCACTCCACCATCTATTCTAATAAAATGAAATTGACTCATCTCTTTGGTGATATCATCTAATCTATCCCTCACCTCCTTTATCCTACTCCCAATTTTGTGGCGTGACAGGACATGATTGAAGCAAGTAAAAGGGGAAAGGAAGCTCCTTACCATCTTCTTACTGAAAGAGGACCCATCACCTTCCTTAGGTGCTTGTGAACTTAGAACTTCCATCATCCACTCATCTAGTATATCATCCACATCATAAGCCACATCTTTGACATTCTGCAACCAGATCTTCACCGCTTCGTCCTTCACATGCCGATTTTCAGCATCTTTAAGCACAGCTTGGATTAAGATGAACGTACGGGAAAGCTTTTTGATCTCGTTGGCAACACCCACCCACAAAACCACCTCATCTTCAACAAATTTGTCCAATTTCGCAATCGCAAGCGAGACCAACGCATCAACCATGTTTTCTTCTTTTTGGAATTGATGGGAAGAAGGGAGGGATTTGAGTTTAAAAGAGGTGTAGAAATAGGAAATGGGAACGACTTTGAAGAACGGAATAGAGAGGAGGGGGTTGGTGGGGATTAAGAATAGTGAAAGATGCAAATGTAGAGAAGGATAGGATATAAGAGGCGGAAAGGTGCTCAGGTACTAGTGGTTTAGATGATTAAAGAGGAGTATAGCAATGGTTAAGATGTGTTTATTTTTTCATTTTTTTATTTTTATTTTTTGTAACGCACGCACACACACCCCCACCTACTCCGCCTATGGGTACTCGAACCCTTGACCCGGTGTTGAAACTAGTCTACCACCCGAGCAAGAGTAAGGATCCAAGATGTGTTTATTACATTATAACAATATGAAAGAATTGGGTTTAGAGTAGCAAACAATAGGCCCCAGAACCAATGGTGGGGCCACCTGCATAATTCAATCGATTAGACTGAGCTTTGGGTTGCCTCTGAAAGGCATCCTTTCGGTTACACAGCAGAAATCAGATATTCCAGCCATCCAATCAGTACCTTATAAAATGGGCGGTTGAGATTGTTCACATATAAATAAGTCAAACCAATAATCTGAGCCATCCATTTGTTAGAGATCATCATGGATCGCTTATCGTTTTGAAGCATTTCTTTTACCAGGCAATCCTATCCATTCCATCGACGGCTTAGAAAACAACAACTATGTAAGAGAGGTAAAACTTATGGTATGCTTCAACCATCTTCTCAGTGACAATTTTGATAGCAGCCCTTAAAAGCTATATTCCAGATCTAGTGAACGGTTCAGATTCAACAATGAACTCGAACTTCCTAAAACGAGCTCGCAAAACGGATGGACGGGGTGAATTTCTCAGCAACATCTATGTCGGCCCCAGCCAGCATCCTTTCGCAGGAAATCCGCGTCCCTGGGAAATCAACTCGATGCGTTGATTCTTTCAAAATCTCCGGTTCCATTGAGATGAGATGGACGCAGATTGGGTACTACACCACCTGTTAAGCTTGGAACGGGCTGGGCCTCTGAGGGTCTCACCGTCATGTCTGGGTTTATCAACACCGTCCATCCTTTTTTACATGTCATTTTAGATTATAATCTGAAAAAAGAATCAGATACAATGATCAATTGGAACACACAGTGGGAATTAAACACAAACTATTAAAAACTTCTTGAGAGCCATAGAAGCCTTGGATCTGCCTCATTTTTCGGCTTATAGCCTAAAATGAGATGAAAAAAAAGGACGAACGGTGTTGATCAACCCATAAATCACGGTCGGACCTTCAGAGGCCCAGCCTTTTCCGAGCTCGGGACAGGCAGGCGTAGTACCTGCCTAATCCGCGTCCCATTGCGAAGGACCATACGACACGAAACAGCAATATCGACTATACCAAACTTCAGTCATTTACCAAAAGCTTCGGATGAAACCGATATTTTTTATTTTATTTTTTTCAGGTCTGGTCGACCTCATCAACACTTTGGTTGGTCAACAAACAAAACGGTGGACCCTACGAAATTTGTTATGGTGGGCGTTCAACCACCCTCGATTCCCGTGGTGTGGTCCACCCGTAAGTTGCATACTCTTCAAATTTTGGGACCTTGCCCAATCTAAAATGCCAAAACAGATGAACGGCATGGCTATGCAATGCATTCATCGAGCCAAGGCCCTAAAAGCAGGGACGTCGGTTGGGGGCTGCTGGTTACGGGCTCTTTGTTAAACAAGTAGAAGTTATCCCCGCCATTAGACCCAATATCACAGCAGCTTTAAATATGCCGTCGGACCCAACATCACAACACAGAAAACGGTTTAAATTAACTGTAGACACCAAAGCTCCAACAAGTTAAAAATCCACATTTTCCCCTACTTACACCACTCAAAAGACAGAAGGCCTAAACATGCAATACATATGAGAAGGCAGTCAGAAACAGAATACAAAATAAAATGCAACTCATTAGAGCAAGGCTGCAATTAGAAGCCGGACAGTACATTCGACTTGAGCAGACAAAATAGCAGTGTTAACCCCCTCTTCAGGGTTATCCCTCACCTCTTCAATTCCGCCGGTAGTAACCCAAGCCCTTCACTTCACTCAACAGCTTTCAGCGTTGCTACTCCAAAAAAATAGACAACCTGGTGTACTACACATTAAAACTGCAAAGAGTTAGGTATAATTTAATGTGGTAAAGAAATAACAAATGCCACAGACAAAGCCATTAATATAACACCAAAATAAGCCTCACTCACCCTCCAAGGTTTAATTATAGCTATCAGACCAGATATTGCACCGAGCAAAAGAAGAAGGCCAATGCCAACAAATACATAAACACCTCAAGAGAGCTTCCAATCATCATCTTTCCTGCAAACATTTCATGGCTACCTTAAGAACTTAACCCCATCCTTGTTATAAACCTACACCAGATGATAGCCATCTTCCTCACTATTTATGCAGACCGGAACAAAGTGATAGCATAGCAGGAATACACACCAAGGGAAGTAAAGTAGCAAGGAAATCAGCCTTCATGGGAACTCGATCATCCCGAGAATTAACCACCCCTAGATAAGATGCACCACAAAATACTACCAGGACAACTACACCAAAAGAAAAGCACAGAGAAATCTCATTAACTGCTAAAGAATGTCTGGGCACCAATGAAGATAACCAGAATGACTTCTGACAGAAAACAAAGAGGTGACATGAAAGCATAAGTAACACATAGCAGAGGAGAGTGAGAATCGGTAAGTTGCAAACCAGGATACAATTGGCAGCACATGGGATTCGATGGCTACAAAATTTGGTGTTTTCCGTAGAAAATTTTGGTGTTTTCCGTAGCAAAATATTCCAACACATACGGGCATAAATTGCTTAATTTGGTGTTTTCCGTGGCAAAATTTTTATCCCAAACATGGGATTCAATGGCTACAAAAGCATGGTATTTTAAGACATGTAATCATTGGGTTTTAGCATACTTTTGACAATAGAAACAGAATCAAACACCAACATCTCTGGTACCTTCTTTGCAGTTTCCTTGTTTGCTAACTATCATCCAACCCACCAACTAAGAAATCCAGGCCCCCTAATGTTTCTTTACAAAAAAAATTAAAAAAAAAATAAAAATTTAAAAATAAAAATAAAAATCAGGATGGATCTGTGGCAGTAGAGATTGTTTCCAGTTTCTACTCATACAGGAAATGGCATTTATCAAACAAAAGGCAGGATTTCTTTGGGTCATCAGCTCTGCAAGGAAGAGCTAATGCTCCATTTAACAATAGATGGCAATGCACTTATGTATGCCACACCACATGCACTCAATATGCTAAGTTTTCAAGACTGAAAGAAATTTTGTATCAGAACCAAAAAGAAAAACAGCCCACATGATTTTTCTACTCTAAGCAATATTGTCCCAATAGATGTGGGGAAACTTAAAGAGAGTACAAAAACAGTATGAGCTAGATTTAGAGGTTTTATCCATTTCTTTAGAAGGTTTTTCTTTTTCCTTTTTTCTTTTTATCATTTGGGTTGGATGGTTTCTCTATTTTATTTAATAATTTAAAGGTTTTGGTTATAGAGAGGTACGGACATAGCTGTTAAATGACTGAACTTCCAGCGATTCAGTAAGCCGGCATCTGTGTTGTAACTGAGATTCTTGCTGATGATACAAAGGAAAAGGTGACGGGGAGCTCGATACTGGCATTCAAACGTGTTTAATAATGCACTAAACAACTTCATACCATGCATCAATGTCATGGGTAGCCCCATATATATGACAGCTTCTATATTGGGACTTAGTTCCCACACGATGGTAAACATGTCAAAGATCAGGCCATGCACTATGCAGCAGACATCATTAACATGCCTTACAGGTAAACGGTGAGCTACTATTGTCACAGCTAGCAAATGGACCACATCGAGTCGAATCAATGAGTCTTCCTGAGTTGGTGCAAGAACAGGGTTTCCTAAAGATAGCTCATAATCTCAACAATAAACATGCCTTTTCTTTTAAAGTTGTTAAGGAACATACACTATTTTAGAATTAATGGATCAAAGGTTAAGTGGTATCTCAATCAGAGATGCATCCACGCGATTACCTTCTAAGCAAACAAATGAAGTGGCGATTAAAGTAGTAATGACATGCAAAATCACCCATCTGATGAATGATCTCTAGAGTCAAGCTGAATGTGACTTTATTGATCTGGCAACACCACATCACCATGAACAACCTCAGAACCTAGAAAAAAAAAAAAGTCACAAGCGAATAAAAGAAAAAACACTAAAATATATGCTGAAAGTTCCAAACACAATCCATAAACTTAAAAGAAGATGGGCCTGTAATCAAAAAATCCAATTTTGGTCACAGATACAAGCTCAACCAACATAACGTCATCACAAATGTGGATTTTTCCATGGGCATCAACATCAAGCAAATTCTGCATGGAAACAGATCATGAGAAGTATTCCTGTCACAAATTAAATGGTAATATTTTGGTATCCCTTGATGAAAATATGAAAAGGAGAGTACATTCTACTGTTACAGCATAAAGAATAAACTATCTGGACTTCCAGAGTTATGATTGTGAGCTGTATGATAATCCATAACTTGGTCACTTGTCTATGTTGGATGTGTGCATGAGGTTACATAGGTCATTTCAGAAGGAAAAAAAAAAAAAAAAAAGCAACACATGATCTGCCTCACACATCAATTTTAATTATATATAATCATAATCTACATAATTGTGAAAACTTTTGTATTTTATTGGATATAAGTTGCATGTAAGCCTTTGCCATGGCCAGTAACCGGTTCGGTGGTTCCAGGGCCTGGTTAAAAGGGGAAAGTTGATGTTCGGACTTTGCTACTAGCTCTTCACACTTGGCCTGGCACAAGCAAGAAGCAAAATATAAAAATCAGACATATAGTGGAGTCCATCGGCAAAGAACAGCTTTCCTGGATAGATGGTTGGAATGAGCAGATGCACAGCCGCAGTTCTTGATCAAGTAGAAGCAAGGCTCCCAACAGCTGGAGTTCGGTAGCCAACAGAGAACAATGTGCATCGTATGCTCCAACTGAAGGGACTTTACGAGGGAAGGTGCAAAATCCCAACTGTGGCTGCACCACCACGCTAGAGCAACAATGCCGAGCAGAAAAACTGCAACAACTACAAGGCATAACGTAAACAGTCCCACCTAAGATTATAAAAAGTAAAGCACTCCTTAGGCAAGATAGTAGCTACAATACAAATCATTTGGGAAAAAAATAAATAAAAAACCACAGAACCCATGTGGACAACCCTAAAACCCTATGATCAAAACCAATCTACCTCAATGTGAGATTTGTGGCCTTTCTCATATAGATTTTACAGCACATGCAAGGGGATATTACTAACTTGTAGATATCCCATACGGCATGATTGTCTGAAAAGCATGCACCACTCGTTGACCTATGACCAATAGTTCCCGCTTACTATCAGTTCTAAGTCAAACAAGTAGAAGGGAAAATATCAGCCTGCTACTTATCTAGTAAATATCGGACTCCGCCTGCAAGATATCAAGAAACCATTTGGTAAAACTCTAGTAAACATTTAATGTATGAAGGTTACTCGTAATGATTTTCTTTTTCAATGGTTTCATTCCATTTTGTCTAGTAGGCTAAAAATATTCAGTAAGTGTTTTTCCAGGTCCGGCTAATAAAAAAGAAAAGGGAAGAAGTCGGAAGAGAATTGAAGAAAATTGCCTTACTAAAAGAATTGCAATGACATGTAACAGACATTGCTATAAACATTGACCAGAAATAGATTCAATTTCAATGCTCTAGCATTTAAGTAGAATAAATCAATCTGTAAAGAAAGTGTAAAGAAACCAATGAAAGGCCAAATATTTGCTATCACCACATGTTGAAATTTCTGAAACTATGTTGCATCCTATCTTTAGAACAGAACCTTTGTTATCAAAAGTATAGCATCCAAGCTTGAAATGAATATTTTTATGTTTCTTGGGATAAGAGAAATGCTACTGCTACTAGATTTTGATTATTAGAATGACAAAAATAACTTTCAACCATATGAAATATTTTCTAATTGGGTCGCATATCCAGCTCAAGAACATGGGTGCTAAAAAGTAACATGTAGAGACATGAATGCAATACAGTCTTCATAAGAAACTATGTTTCTTGACTCTCACACCAAGTTTTTGTAAATATGTCTTACAAATGAACCCACGTGAAGTAAATGTGCCATCAGTTATATGTGGTAACTTGTAATTAGAATGTATTGGAATCCATGAATTTTGCAGCTGCTGCTCTCCGTTCTCTAAACGATCAATGGAAAAACACACCTCCAAGTTGGGGAAAGTCAAATGATCCTTGTGGTCTATGTCGGGATCTATTTACATCTCTCGACTGTCTTTTTTCCCCTTTCTGCTACTTCAATAGGATACTCTTCAATCCTGCTTGGAGATCTTCCCATATGGTTTTGTACAGTCTCTGCCTATTTAAGGTAGATTGTCCCTCTAAGGCAGAGGATATTGCATTGCTGCTACAAGAAGAGAAGAAAATTGAATCTAAGCAAAAGAAGAATGGAAAATGGTGCGGATATCGCTGCATGCATATATGGACCAGCTACATTAACGTGCCAAGCGTGTAAACCATGTGAGCATATCCCGCACTCTGTAACTGTGTGATGTAATGTTTAAACATATCCACTCATGCACAAGAAGGCATGTTGATGTAGAAATTCAACAGAACTGAGCCATGAACCGTATTATGCTGGCTCCATACACCTTTGGTCTAAGATGAAATTCTAGTATGCACTTCAAGTAGATATTAAAAAGCATAAACCACAAAATAGAATAAGCAACTCAAATACAAGGGACAGAAACCTTACAGTTTTTTGAGATTTGGCACATGTGAAAGGGTTGAAGGGATCGACCTGTTAACTGATTGTTCTTCAAGGTCCTGCATAGTAACATTACTAATAAATGACCCCGCCATGGTGATCACTCGAACAAAAATATTTGGTCAATCAAATCATCAAATGGGCTTCATATGATTTTGGATGTTTTTGAGCATTACATAGCATTGCAAACATTACCAACCCATTAGGATTTGCCAGAATTTTCATTCATCGAATCTTGGATTCATATGTTGGACAGGTTGGATGTCACACACCTACTTTGCTTATAGGCACCTCTAAGTCAGAAGGTCAATGGTCAATATTCTCTACTAAAGTGTGGCCCACCTATAATGGGTTGGTTTGGACGTTTGTAAAAGTATGGTCCACCTATAATGGGTTGGTTTGGACGTTTGTAAAAGTGTGGCCCACCTATATTTCTACTAAAGTTGCAGAGGCCCGTTCTCTGGCAGATGGACTGACTCATTGCAGAGATTGTGGCCTATCTCAAATCATGGCAGAAACTAACTCACGAGTCATTTTTGAAGCGTTGACTGTCCCAAACAACTCACGTTGCACTGGTGACTGAACTGGTTGGCTAAGAGAGGGAGGGAGGGAGGGAGAGATCAGGCGGCTAGGTTGAAACATGTAAAAGTGGTAAACCTTAGGGTTTTTTTTTTTTTTTTTTGACCACTTGACCGAGTTGAGCCGAGTTCGAGTTATATATTGAACTGAGTCGAGTCGAGCTCGGGCCAACTCGAACGCAGCTTGAAAAATTTTCGAGCTCAAAAACTAATTTCAACTCAGCTCGAACTTAGTTTCGAACTAAGTTGAATCGAGCTATTTCGAGTCGAATTGAGCTTTTTCGAGCCGAGTTGAGCCAGTTGACCGAGCTAGCTCAGTTTGTGTACAACTCTACTCATGGGGGTGGATGTGTTCCCTACTTGATACATACATGCATTTCATTCATTAACAAGATTAAAATCTGTTATTTATTTCTTTTGCTATCTTTGATTTTCATGTGAAATAATCTTGGTGGAAATTCTCATTAGGTCTAGCTAGCCTACCCTTTATTGATGAAAAACCGTACAAATATAAATATGACTGTACAAGTGGTAAAAGAGTATGAAGACAGCCGAGCCTGTGAACGATCCACAGGACACATAACCTTATCTCATTGAAGAAGAACTTATTATTATTATTATTGAAAAACTTAATGCTTTAGAATGTTTTTCATTTATTTATTTTGATTCATTTAGGTTAGTACGATTGTTATAATTTTCTTTTTATTCGATTTGTTGTGGACATGAATTTATTGATCAATATTTCATTTGAATATGTTGAATATTTCATTTGAATAATACCCCAAATGATTTATGGATTATTTGCATGAAACAGAACTTAGTTTGATGACGTTTTCTACATAAGGGATGCTTATGATTATGCCAACTTTTCTGATTTTAGTATACTTAGCATACAAGTCATGATGCAAAACTTGGAACGGAGAGATGGAGTTTTTTGGTGTGAAGCCGAACCACTGGGTTCTTGTTTGTTGTTGGTGATCAATAAAGGCTAATACACATTTAATTTATTGCAGCAGAAGTAGCTGCATTTGGGAAGAAATGATATGGGCATTATGGGTCACCCTAATCAAGGTTTAGTGACATTTTAGCAGTGAACAAAAATGGTGGGAAATGTATGCAAGTATCTTTAAAAGGGAAGCGTTAAACACATGGGTGTCCAGGAGGTCCAGGTGTGGCATGTGTCATATTTAAAAGGGAGTGTCTAACACAGGATAAGAACCAAACCATCCATTGTTCATGCGGATCACCTTATGTAAAATTCATCCCCACCCATTCATGTTGTCAGATGCCTTAAATCTGACAGATTTTTGGGCCGCTCGACCGGTCGAGTGGGTCGCTAGACTAGTTAAGGCCCGCTCGACTCAAAGTCCAGCGAGCTTGTCTTTTGGGTGTCCGTGATGTTCGACTAGTCGAGGCCTCAGCTTAACTAGTCGAGGTTACGCATATCCTGTGCACACTGCGTAAATTTGAGGCAGTTTCCAGACTTTTCCAAAGGAGGTGCATAAGTGGAGTTTCCTAAACTATAAATAGGGGTCCTTAGGGCTATTCTAAGGTATTCAAAGGCTTTCTAAAAGTTTTTCAAGGGTTCCTAAAAGGGTTTTAGGGTTATCAAAGGGTGTAGCAAGGGTGAGATTCAAGGTTGTTCGAATCGGGTAAGTCCTCTCTCTTGTAATTTCTATTTTCATAATGGATTTCTGTTGCTTTGTGTCGTGGTTTTTTCCCGCAAGGGTTTTCCACGTTAAATCTTTGTGTTCTCTTGTGTGTGTTTGGTGTTATTGGATTGTTATCCTAGATCTAGATCTGTGCGATTTTACAGCTCAAATTCCTAACAAGTGGTATCAAAGCAATCGTTGGGACACATATCTGAATCTGAGGGGTTAGTAATAATGGCAAGTACTAGGTACGAGATTTAGAAGTACTCAGGAAAAAATAATTTTGAATTATGAAAGATCAAGATGATGAGTTCTTTAATCAAGCAAGGCGAAGATGGTGCTCTTGAGGAGCGAAAGTCTACTATGATTGATGATGAATGGAATACTCTTGATAAGAAGGCTTATCATCGATCTGTTTATGTCTCACATATGAGGTTCTCTACAATGTCATGAGGGAGAAAATCGCGGCTAAGTTATAGCGAAGTTAGAGAACATCTATGCGAAAAAATCCTTTGAAAATTGCCTACACTTAAAGCGGCAGTGGTATAACTTCAAGATGACAGAGGATGGAGATCTGGAGGCTTACATCAGTAACTTTAATAAAATAGTTTGCGAATTGCTGGATATGAAGGAAGTGATGAAAGATGAAGAATAAACATGTATGTTGCTGAATTCTCTTCCAGCGTCTTATGAGTCATTTAAGGACACAATGTGCTCAACGAATAAAACCCTAAGTGTCGACACCGTTATCGTTGCCCTTCAAGGAAAGACTATGAGAAAGCTTAACGTTGACATGGGATATCTTCTGAGACACTGCTTATAAGGGGTAGGAATTCTGAACAAGGTACAGGTTCTAGGCCCAAATCCAAGGGCAAGGGCAAAAAAAAGGTAAAGTGTTGGAACTGTGGGAAGGAAGAACATATGAAGAAGGATTGTGAAAATCCTAAATCGAAGAGAGAAGATTCTGAGGCTTCGTACAGAGAGGCCAATGCTGCCATATCAGATGGATCGAGTGGATATAATGGTAATGTTTTGTTAGTGTCTACGATCAGACGGTCATACGATGATCATAAGGGCGAGTGGATTCTAGACATGGGGACATCTTTTCATATGACTCCTCATCGGAGTTGGTTCACCAGCTACAGAGAGTGCGATGGTGGACAAGTATTTATGGGCAATGGCATTGCTTGCAATGTTGTGGCTGTTGGTTCGATGCGCATCAAGATGTTTGATGAAGTGGAGAGTATCTTGACTAATGTCAGGCACGTTCCTGATTTGAAGCAGAATCTAATTTCTCTTGGTATACTTGAGGCAAAAGGATGCAAGTACACAAGTATTGATGGTGCTCTTAAGGTATATAAGGGGGACGGATAATCATGAAAGCGCAATGATTCGGTAACTTGTACAGGTTGATCGTGAGCACTTCAAAAGGTAGAGTTACAGTGGATATAGCAGATTCCACCTCTGCATGTGTGTGACATGTTGGGCATGACCACATGAGCAAGTAGGGCAGGAAGGCTGAGACGTGCGGACAGGGATACAGAGCAGGTGGAGTAGCCACCTGTGAGAATAATCACATGGCATGATCGCAAGATATCGGCGAGGTACATGGACGACTCTAATATCGCAGGGGATTCATCTTTTATTCAGATGGTTCTTGGTAAGCCTAGTGTTGAGAAGTGAAAGGTGACTATGGGTGATGTGATGGATTCGTTGTACCAGACCGACATATGAGAGCGGGTGGAGCTTCCAGTGGGACGAAGAGCGGTTGGATGCAGGTGGATCTTCAGGAGGATACAACATAGATATAGGGCGAGGTTAGTAGTGAAGGGTTATGCTCAGAGAGAAGGGATCAGCTTCTCAGAGATATTCGCACCGACGATATAACAGGTGTTTATTAGATCCGTGATTGGTGCTCGTTGATCAATGTGATCTTGAGTTGGAATGATGAATGTGGAGTCTGCACTTCTAAAAGGGAAAGTGAAGAGCAGATCTACATGAAACAACTAGAGCGGTTCGAAGTTAAAGGGGCTGAGAAAAGACTTTCTTGGAGGTCGTGGTTCGACCTGTTACCTATGCAGTGATTTGATTCCTTCATGATGAGTTAAGAATTGATGACATGTATATCGCCAATTATGACATGTCTGAAATCAATGTACTGAAGACTCGGTTAAGTAGGACATTTAGGATGAAGGATCGGGGGGTTGTGAAGATGGTTCTCGGCGTTGAGATTGAAAGAGGAGTAGGCTTTGGTAATCATAGGAGGAATACCTTGTGTAGGTATTGATCAAGGATGTGATGGGCCAGGTAAAGCCGAAGTGAGTTCCCTACGCGTCTCTCCTCAAGTTTTTCTCAAGACATGTCCCAAAACAGATGAGAAAAAGTAGGATATATTTCATGAGCCTTATTCGAATGCAGTTGACAATGTATGCCATGGTCTGGATTAGATCGGTTATTTCACTGGCTATCAGTGTTGTGAGTAAGTACCCCGGTAAGTAATATTGGGTAGCGGTGAAATGGTAAGAAGACTACGTCTTTTCTTTTGGAAAGATAGGAGCAAAAGTGGTTGACATGTGGATTTAGATTCGGCAGACATGATCACCAAGATCGTTCTTGTAGAAAAGTTTAAGTTATGCGCAACTTCTCTGGGCTTGGTGATGGCAGTCGAAAAGAAGGATGAAGTGTGCATGAGAAGGTATGATGTGATGTAGAGATAAAAGAAGAGGTCAAGAAGCTACACGGTTGAAGATTGAAGTCATGGTGGAGATTGTTGTCAGATGCCTTAAATCTGACAGGTTTTTTGTGCCGCTCGACCGGTCGAGGCCCTAGCTCAATTGGTCGAGTGGGCCGCTAGACTAGTCGAGGCCCGCTCAACTCAAAGTCCAACGAGCTTGTCTTTTGGGTGTCCGTGATGATCGACCTATCGAGGGGATGACTCAACCGGTCGAGGGGGTCCCTCAACCAATCGAGGCCTCGGCTTGATTAGTCGAGGTTACGCAGATCCTGCGCAGATTGCGTAAATTTGAGGCAGTTTTCGGACTTTTTCAAAGGAGGTGCGTAAGTGGAGTTTCCTAAACTATAAATAAGGGTCCTTAGGGATATTCGAAGGTATTCTAAGACTTTCTAAAAGTTTTCCAAGGGTTCCTAAAAGGGTTTTAGGGTTATCAAAGGGTGTAGCAAGGGTGAGATTCGAGGTTGTTCGAATCGGGTAAGTCCTCTCTCTTGTAATTTCTATTTTCATAGTGAATTTCTGTCACTTTTTGCCGTGATTTTTTTCCGCAAGGGTTTTCCACGTTAAATCTTTTTGTTCTCTTGTGTGTGGTTGGTGCCATTGGATTGCTATCCTAGATCTAGATCTATGTGATTCCGCAGCTCAAATCCCCAACAATTTATTGGGTAGACCATCCAAGTAATTTAGAAGTTATCCAATAGGTGGACCGTCAACTTATTGTCCAGCCAGTTGGAATAAGTATTTTTCTTTTATAATTTACCTTGGTTATTAACCGATCTGAGTTTCTGGTAACAAAGCTTGTAAGGAAATAAACACACATCACAACTCACACAGGCTCATCCAATATTTATTATTCGTAAAATTAAATAGACATAACAACTTACATATCTTACCATGGGCAGGGCATATCCCTGTGTTCCTTAAAACACTTACACAAACACACCTACACGAAAGACCCTAGGAAAAGCAGAGTAATATCAACCATGGATTGTCGACTCATCCGAATCAGCTTGGAACTCGATCATGTTCAAATCCTGCTTGTGGCCATGGGTCATGATTGAAAATAAAGGGCAACTGCGCCTGACGGTTTGCCAAGTCGCAATTAGACCTAGACCCGAACAAGTCAATCCGAGTCACTGAGTCTTGGAACCTTTAAATCAAACACCTTATTACTAACATAAGCTTAATATTATAATAATGATAATAATCAAAGGAAAGTGGGAGTCAGATGGTGGGCCCCATTCCCAATACGGTCGCAAGTACTCTTATCTAAGCTGTCCAATCGGTCTTGATAAGATCGATGTGGATCCCACCAATGACGACTTCCCCAACTTTCGGGACCAAGCTCACGACCACCTTCTCCGAACCTTCAGCATCAATATCTTCCAACAGGTTCGATATTCCCAACTTATGGCTGAATTTCTTTGTCTGCGCATCTTCGCTGCTACGAATGTGAAAGTGGGGCAGTTTCACAAAGCTCCCTGCGGACTCTCCTAGGTCAGGTCCCACAAAATCCCCTCCGTAAGGCGCTGCCACGTACACCTCAAACGTGACGGGTCCATTGTGGGGGATCTCTATGCCGTCGATGAAGAGGACCTCCACCTCATCCTCTTTCTCGCTCTTGGTTCGGGACTTCTTGGGCCTCTGCACCAAGGCCCGGATGGTCGAATCCAGGGGTCTCGGGTCGGGTCCGAACTCGGATACCTGAACCAACGCGATTCTGGATCTAGGTTTGGCTCCAGACGGGGTCTTCACCACCTTTTTCTTAATGTTGCGATCAGTCCATGGAAGTTCCACGTCTTCGTAAGTGTACCGGAGTTTCTGCGGATTGAGACTGTCTTCCACCTGTTGTGTTTATTCGTTAGTCAATGCATGAATGACACATACAACTAGTTGGATGGTAGCGCATACACGTAAATATACCAAGTGGGTAGAACATGGGTCACGATGAATATCTTATGTAAATGTCAGTGACTGGTTCACTCACCTAGTGGGCCACAAAATAATGTGATCGAAATTACATTTGTGAACCATCGATAAATGGGACGGTTTTATTTTAACCCTGCATCACTTTTATGATGGAGCAAACCTATTGGATGAATTGAATGTCATACACGTCGTCCAATTACACACTGATTGTGTTTTTAGACCTTCTCATTGGATAACGTGGGAGGTTCGTAGCCCTTAGCCTGACAGTGGCTGATCAGGAAGTGAATCTGATCCGTCCATATAGTGGTGTCCTATTCAAAGATTGGTGGTGGATGAGAATCTCACCGAATGGAGGATCCTAGCCATCAGATTTTCCTGTTGCATCCCATTTTCATCCTGAATGTCTATTAATTTTAAGGCCACTGTGGACATAGATACTGGCTATTGCCTGGCCATTCAAGGTAAGTACACAAAATGGACAGTCATGGTTAGTGCCCATTAAATGGACAGCCTCGATCAACCGCACCACCTGCCACTTTGCAGTCATTAGGCAACAAACTACCCTAATCCAGGGTTAAGGCACAAATAGGAGGTCAAGGGCGAAAGCCATGAAACTACAACTCCAAACAAGTGACAGCATGTTATATGCATGATCCCCCAGCAGGTTTCACCGGATGAGCCGCAGGGTCTGCAACCTGTTCATAAGGTGATCATGAAAGAGACCTGGATGAAGGGAAAACACAAACATCAGCTCGATCCAAACTTCTGTGTCCCCAAGAAGTTTTCAACGGCACGTGTTTAATCCCCGCTGTGTGGTCCATTTTAACTTTGGTTCTACCTCATTTTTGGGCTTGTAATCCTAAATGATATGAATTTTTTTAGATAATTCAACTTGCCTAAATATGGTGGGATGCATGTAACACGCTGTCCACCTATCATATCATGGAGATACACCTGCATTATCCACCCACATCGATAGGGAAACTCAAACACTAATTTTCCCCTTTGATATCATTTGATGCAGAGAGTATCCGCCAATACTCAGAGTTGTTGGGGGAAGTATGAGATTATTTTTTTTTATCTAAGATTTGCCTCATTTTCAGGCAAACCGAGCAAGATCTTCCCATGGGCTACCCCACATCTTAGTGGGACCCACCCGTGGCCATTATCCATCTTACAGACCACCATGTGGGCCACCCCAACCCAGTGTGAAGACCTTCCCGTGAACTACCCTGCATCTCATAGGTCTTACAGTGGGCCCCACCCCATGATCATTTTACATCTCACTGACCCCATCTCGTTGGCCACCCCACCCCAGTGAGCAGATGTAACATTCACCAAAAAAAAAAAAAAAGTTGGCCCGCACCGAACTTAGTTGTTCGTCTAGTGGAGTGTCGATTTGCACGAGTCTAATGTAGAATATTGCCGAGTTTACTTCAAGTTCTGTCGACTTGAGCCGAACCGAGCCAATCAAGTCTTCAAGTCTTCTACGAGTCGTGATCCAATTTGGTTATTTAGAATAGGTGGCGGTTTTGTTTTTATTTCTATTTTTTCTTCTTTTTGTTTTTGTTTATTTCTTTTTTTTACCCGAGTTTTCAAACATAGAATGCGCGGGAGAGAGAGGAAGGATTTGGGCATTCGTACCTTAACTCTCACCACCTGTCTGTTGTCGTCGTAGAAGAGGAAGGATGCGTTGAGCCAGTCTTTATCGTTGAAGTCGACCTTGTTTCCTCGCATCTGCCTGTAGATGTGCCACATCCGGTCCACGTTCGAATGGTGGCAGTAGAAAAGCGGGTCGTAACCCGCCGAGTAGAAGTTGCCCATGTCCCGGAAAGGTGCCTCGGGCGTCCCCACAAACTGGTGCATTGCGTTATGTATTGACTCCAACCGCCCCATTGTCTTTCCTGCCGAGGGCTCCTCGCCGGCCTTGACCGGATCTCCCAAGAACAGCTCTGGCAGCGGCAGAGACTCCTTAAATGTCTTGTTCATCTCATACAGGTTCTTCACCTTGAGCTCCTCGTCGGTATACGGGTTCCCTGAGCTTTGGAGGCTGTATTGGTAGTCCAGCACTGTCGGTGATAGGTTATCAGGGTTACGCCTCTTGTCGTAGAGCGACGAATTCTTGTCATTGACAAAAATGCTCGGCATCGTCATTCCGTCCGGCGAGTCCCAGTTCCAGAACGGGAGGGCGAATGTCTCATCACCGATCAGCTTCCCGAGGATCCTCTCATGGAAGTGAAGGTAGAAGCGGTGCCACGGTAGGAATATCCAGCTGAAGTGGACTTGCACCGGGACATTGAACCCCACCTGATCGTACGCACCATTGCAGTACTGGCAGTGCACCTTGGCCTGCTGCTCGAAGCTCCAAGGATCGGATGGGTCGAGTGCTTTCATGCGGCTATAGGCTTCCTTGTACTTGGCCAGGTCATCAGCATCCAACAAGTGTGCGGGTTTCCGAGTGCGCAGCGGCATGGAAGGGGGCGGGAACTTGAAATCGACGATCTTGCTGGGATCGGTGTAAGGCGGGCAGCACTGGACATTCTCCGCGCCTTGTCCAGCGTGGGCGGTGTGGCACTTGGTTAGGTCCGGTGGTTGCACTGGAGAAGCGACGGCCGTATTCTCACGGCCGAGGGTGGCAGCACCATACAGACCTCCCAATGTGCTAATGAGAACATTTCTTCTGTCCAACCTTAGAATGGATTCTTTATCACCACCATTATCATATGCACTAGCATTCGTAGCATTAGTATTAGCGCCAGAGGCTGATGGAGAAAAGTGAGTGGATGCCCGAGTAGCTTTTCGAGGGTAACGGGAATGGTGGTGGTGGAAGGGAGAGGCAGTGGTGGCAAGAAATGAGAGAGACGACGACATGGTTGGGGTCTTAGCACTTGTGTTGCTTTGTTGAGAGGGAAGGTGACCGAGTCCTCTCTTATATAGAGAGAAACGTCGAGAGGAGGTTTCTTACTTGGCATTTGTGCATGCATGACCGCTCCTACACATGCATGAGTGTGTCCATACACGCATATACACCTATCAGAGAGAGAGAGAGAGAGAGAGAGAGAGAGAGAGAGAGAGAGAGAGAGAGAGAGAGAGAGAGAGAGGAGAGAGGGAGAGAGAGAGAGGAGAGAGAGAGAGAGAGAGAGAGAGAGAGAGAGAGAGAGAGAGAGAGCTGTGGTGTGTGTGAACATGTGCGGGTGCAATATCAACTATGTGATACGTTACAAGGATTTCAGATTCATGCACATGCACTCGGTCATGATACAAGTGTCACATATGTTACAAAATCCAAGCTGTCCAAGTAGCGGGGTGTGATCTAGATGGAGCATAGCTATTAAAATAGACTAATTAGATGTTATCCAACGGTTGGATCGACAGTTTTTATGACCCAATTTGTATACTAATGTTTGAATTTTCAACTGGATGGTTGCTATTTTATGATCATCTTTGATCACCTGCTACTCAGACATTGAGATATGGCATACATGTGTGAGATCCAAGTCGATTGATGTGCTGCCTTTATCATACTGCTGCATTTTCATGGAAATTAAGTTGATTTAATCTCTTATGGACCAACATTATTACTGCACATAAGCACCTCTTACTCAAACTTATCTGCTTATGCACAAGCATGTGCCTTTCATTCACATGCATGTGCATGCGTGCACAAGGACATACATGCATGTGCTTGTGCAGGCATAAGTGTGAGAGAAATGTGCGTTATGTCAGTGGAGAGTGGAAGAGCTGTGGGTTATGTCACTGGAGAGAAGGGGTGTGCGTAATGGAGACGGATTGGCTACTCCCCCTGACACCATCCCCGTGGCTGGTGGTCGGTGCTCCGTGGGCCCCACCATGATGTATGTGTTTCATCCATTCCGTTTATCCATTTTTCCAGATCATTTTATGACTGGATACAAAAAATGGTAGGAATATATATCTTAGGTGGACCACACCACAGGAAAACAATAATGATTGGATATCCACCATTAAAATCCACCTAAAGCCCACTGTATTGTTTATTTGACATCCAATCTTTTGATTAGGTCATAAAGACCTAGATGAAGGGAAAAAATAAATATCGGCTTGATCCAAAACTTTTATGGCCCCAAAACGTTTTTAATGGTCAACGTTTATTCAATACTGTTTCCTGTAACGTGGTCCAGTTGAGATTTCTATATACCTCATATTTTCTCTCATACTGTAAAATGATCTATAAAAATAGATGGACGGTATGGATGAAACACATACATCATGGTGGGGGCCCACAGAGCATCGACCACCAGCCATTGGGTGGTGGCAGGGGGAGTAGCCCATCCGTTTCCGTGCGTAATGTGCGTGGAGAGGTATAGCTGCGGTAGGTACGTGTCGTGCGAAGACGAGCACGGACGCTCCTCGAGCTCCAAGTTGTACGAACGGTTCAAAGGAGATCAAAATTACATGAGCTCCTCAGTGATGTATTTATTATATCTACACCGTTCATCTATTTTTAGAGATCATTTTGGAACATTATTCAAAAATTGAATCATATCCAAAGTTCATCTGGGCCACATTAAAAATAGTAGCGGAGATCATGATTTTCACCGTTAAACAATTTGTAGGGCACACAATATCGTCCATTTTCCATCCGATCTGTTCATAAGGTCACAAAGACCTGAATTAAGAGGAAAAACAAATTTCATATTGATCCAAAACTTCTGTGACCCCAAAAAGGGTTTCAATGGCATACGTTGAATCCCCCACTGCTTTTTGCAGTGTGGTCCATTTGATAGTTATATCTGTCTTATTTTTCATCTCAAGCCTTATGACGAGCTCGCCAAATTGATGGACGGTTTGGATATAACACATACCTCATAATTAGCCTCATAGAACTTGATGACGTCAATACAGCAGCTATACAGCCAGTGTGAGGTACGTCAGCCAATCCGCTTCCGAGTGGACCGAGATAAAATAAATATCTTAAAGCGGACGTGGAATGGCCCGCAAGACAGAAGCGGATTGCGTAGTGTGCCGCACACCACCGACAATAATTGTTTGTTGGCGTCAACGAGACCCTCCATGATGTATGTGTTATATCTATCTTGTCCGTCCTTCTTTCTTTCTTTCTTTCTTTTTTTTTTTTTTAATTTTTATTTGATCATTTTAGAGTATAGGTCCAAAAATAAAGCAGATCCACAGATCAAGTAGACCATACCACAAAAAATCTACCCACTGTAGTCTTTGCGTGATGTTTATTTGCCATTTTCCCTGTTGATAAGTTCACATGAATCAGGATGAAGAAAAAAAAAGAAATTCAACTTAATCCAAAATAATTGTAGCCCATTAATGGACAATCACCACCGTTACCTATAGTATTTTCCATCTGATAATTGAATTTGCTTCGTTTTTAGGCCCATGCCCTAAAATGACTTGAAAAAGCAGATGGAAGGCTTGGATACCGAATAATTGTAGCCCATTAATGGACATTAATCCTCACCGTTTCTTCTCGTGTGGCCCATTTTAGTGTTGGATTCAGATCAGTTTTATCCATATATCCAAAATTAAGCTTTTTAAATTAATGGACGGATTGGATTTCTCACAAACATCACAGTGGCCCCACCTAGTTCCCAGCGCAGGAACTTCGGCATTCCCAAGGAAGTCCGCGTCCAATCCGCTCCTGGCGCGTCCAATTGCTTTACATGATTTTTCTCCGCCACTATTTTCTGGTCCATCACCGTATTATATCCCCACATGCGTTCGCTGAAAGTCAACAAAACAAAGATTTCATTGCATTATTTCCGACCTCTAATAATTTAACTAATGCTCTTTCTAAGAGACGATCGTCTGTGTTGAAGGCACAGGGCTTCCTGTGCCGTAGCTTATCACTGGTCCAAGTAAGCGCCGATGGCATCAACTAACGTAAGTAGCGAAAATATGAAGAAAATAAAAAACGACTCTCCATTAGCTTTTGATGTATTGATTTTTTGTGGACCACCCCTCTATGATGTATGTGTTAGATCCACACTGTCCATCGATTCTTTCATATCATTCCAGGACATTAATTAGCTAAAATATGAGGTAAATCCAAAGCTCAAGTGGAACACCGCAAGAAGTAGCGGGATTGAAGGACATTCGTTGAAAGCTTCCATGGGCCACAAGAGGTTATTTGTCATCCAACCTGTTCATCAGGTTACATAGACCTCGATCGAGGGAAAAAGACAAATATCAGTTTGAGCTGAGCCTTATTTGACTATAAGGAAATTTCAAGAATAGGCATTTAATTCCCACTGTTTCCACTGGTGTGGTTCACATGTGCTTTAAATCAGTCTTGATTTTTGTCTTTTTCCTTAAAATTGTTTCAAAAATTCGATTTATGGTGTTGACCTAACAAATACTTCACGATGGGGCTCACATAAGTTCCAACCCATCAAAACATTCTTTATGTGGGCATCAAACTTCTTGAGAAGCTAGGCAGGGCTCACCATAATGTTTGGGAGGGCCCACCATGATGTTTGGGAGAAATTCACCCCGTCCATTAGTTTTTCTAAATCATGTTAGGACTGTTGGGGTTTTTGGCCTGCGGAATCACACAAATCTATATCTAGGATAGCAATCCAATGGCACCAAGCACATAAGAGAACACACAGATTTAACGTGGAAAACCCTTGAGGGAAAAAACCACGGCGCAAAGCGACAGATCACCACTATGAAAGCATCAATTACAAAGAGAAAGGACTTACCCGATTCGAACAACCTCGAATCTCACCCTTGCTACACCCTTTGATAACCCTAGAACCCCTTTACGAAGCCTTAGCATACATTACCATACCCTAGAAAAGCCCTAGGGATACCTATCTATAGTTTATGAAACTTCCCTTCCGCATCCCAGTTGCGAAAGGATTTAAATCCACAGTTTCGCGCAAAATCGCGGAACAAACTGCGTAACCTATGACTAGTCGTAGCTCTCCTACGACTGGTCGCAGACCACCTACGACTAGTCGTAGCGAGTCTGGGACTGGTCGTAGCCCACCTTCGACCAGTCGTAGCTGACCCTCGACCAGTCGTAGCTACAGTAAAAAACAGCAAAAACTCGCTGGACTTTGAGTCGTGCAGGGCTCGAACCTACGACCGGTCGAGCGTCTCCCACGACCAGTCGAAGCTTCCCACGACCGGTCGAATGACCTCAAAACCTTCAGATTTAAGACTTTTCTCAATAATTTCCACCAAGTCTTCAATCTTCAACCGTGTAGCTCCTTGTCCTCTTCTCTTATCTCTACTTCACATCATAGCTCAAGACACAGTCCGTCCTTCTTTTCCGCCATCGCCGAGCCCAGAGAAGTTTCACAGAACTTGAACTTCTCTATAGGAATTTCTTATCGATCATGTCTGTCGGATCTAAATCCACATGCCCAACCACCTTTGCTCCTGTCTTCACAAAAGAATAACGTAGTCTTCTTACCATCTCACCGATATCCAATATTGCTTGTCAGGGTACTTGCTCACAACACTGATAGACTGTGAAATAACCGGTCTAATCCAGACCATGGCATACACTGCCCAACGCATTCAAATAAGGCTCATAAGATATCCTGTTTTTCCTCATCTGTTTTGGGACATGTCCTGAGGAAAACTTGAGGAGAGATGCGTAGGGAACGCTCTGCAACTTTACTTGGCCCATCACATACCTGATCAATACCTACACATAAGGTATTCCTCCTGTGATTACCAAAGTCTACTCCTCATTCAGTCTCAATGCCGAGAACCATTTTTGCAGCCCCTCGATCCTTCATCCTGAACGTCCCACTTAACCGAGTCTTCAGTACATTGATTTCAGACATGTCATAATTGGCGATCTACATGTCATCAATTCCTGACTCACCATGAAGGAATCAAACCACTGCCTAAGTGACAGGTCGAACCACGACTTCCTACAAAGTCTTTTCTCAGCCCCTTTAACTTCGAACCGCTCTAGTTGCTTCATGTAGATCTGCTCTTCACTTTCCCTTACAGAAGTGCAGACTCCACATCCATCCTTCCAGCTCAAGATCACATTGGTCAACCAGCGTCAATCACGGATCTAATAGACACCTGCTATACCGTCGGCGTGAATATCTTTGAGATGCCGATCCCTTCTCTCTAAGCATAACCCTTCACTACCAGCATCGCCCTGTATCTATGTTGTATCCTCCTGAAGATCCACCTGCATCTAACCGCTCACCGGTCCACTGGAAGCTCCACCAACTCCCATATGTCGGTTTGGTACAACGAATCCATCACATCACCCATAGTCACCTTCCTCTTTTTAGCACCAGGCCATCTGGAAAAAAAGATGAATCCCTTGCGATATTGGAGTCGTCCATGTACCTCGCCGATATCCTGCGATCATGCCGTATGATTCTTCTCACAGGTGGCTGCTCCACCTGCTCTGTATCCCTGTTCGCACGTCTCAGCCTTCCTGCCCTATTCGCTCATGTGGTCATGTCCAACATGCCACACACGTGCAGAGGTGGAATCCGCTACATCTACTATAGCTCCACCGTTTGAAGTGCTCCCGATCAACCTGTATAAGTTACCGAGTCGTTGCGCTTTTATGATTACCTGTGCCCCCTTAGATACTTTAAGAGCACCATCAATACCTGTGTACTTGCATCCTTTTGCCTCAAGCACACCAAGAAAAATCAGATTCTACTTCAAATCAGGAACGTGCCTGACATCAGTCAAGATACGCTCCACCCCATCAAACATCCTGATGAGTACCGTACCAACAGCCACAACATTACAGGCAAAGCCATTGCCCATAAACACCTGTCAACCATCGTACTCCCTGTAGCTGGTGAACCAACTCCGATGAGGAGTCATGTGAAAAGATGCCCCTGTGTCTAGCATCCACTCATCCTTACGATCATCGTATGACCGTCTGAGTGTAGACAGATAAAACATCACTATCACATTCATCTGACGTGGCAGCATTGGCCTCCCTGCATGAATCCTCAGAATCTTCCCTCTTTGATTTAGGATTTTCACAATCCCTCTTCACATGTCTTTCCTTCCCACAATTCCAGTACTTTACCTTTCATTTGCCCTTGCCCCTGGATTTAGATCTAGAACTAGAAGAACCTGTATCTTGTCCAGAATTACTACCTACTGTAAACAGTGCATTAGAAGACGTCCCCATGTCGCTGTTTAGTTGTCTCATAGCCTTCCCTTGAAGAGCCGAGATAACGGTATCAACACTCAGGGTTTTATTCGTGCTGCACATAGTGTCTTTGAATGCCTCAAAAGACGTCGGAAGAGAATTCAGCAACATACATGCCTGTTCTTCATCTTTCATCACTTCCTCCATATCCAGCAATTTACAAACCAATTTATTAAAGTTGCTGATGTGAGCCTCCAGATCTCCACTTCTACCATCTTCAAGTTATACCACTGCCGCTTCATGTGCAGACGATTTTTAGAGGATTTCTTCGCATAAACATCCTCTAGCTTCACCCATAACTTAGCCGCAGTTTTCTCCCTCATGACGTTATAGAGAACCTCATCTGTGAGACATAAACGGATCGATGATAAAGCCTTCTTATCAAGAGTATTCCAATCACCATCAGTCATAGTGGACTTCTGCTCCTCAAGAGCACCATCTTTGCCTTGCTTGATTAAGGAACTCATCATCTTGATCTTCCATAACTCAAAATTATTTTTTCCTGAGTACTTCTCAATATCATACCTAGCGCTTGCCATTATTACTAATCCTTCATATTCAGATCTGTGCCCCAACCGATTGCTCTGATACCACTTGTTGGGGTTTTTGGCCTGCAGAATCACACAGATCTAGATCTAGGATAGCAATTCAATGGCACCAAGCACACAAGAGAACACACAGATTTAACGTGGAAAATCCTTGTGGGAAAAACCACGGCATAAAGCGACAGATCACCACTATGAAAGCATCAATTACAAAGAGAAAGGACTTATCCGATTCGAACAACCTCGAATCTCACCCTTGCTACACCCTTTGATAACCCTAAAACCCCTTTAGGAAGCCTTAGCATACATTACCATACCCTAGAAAAGCCCTAGGGATACCTATTTATAGTTTAGGAAACTTCCCTTCCGCATCCCAGTTGCGAAAGGACTCAAATCCGCAGTTTCGCGCAAAATCGCAGAACAAACTGCGTAACCTAGCTCTCCTACGACTGGCCGTAGCTCTCCTACAACTGGTCGTAGACCACCTACGACTAGTTGTAGCGAGTCTTCGACTGGTCGTAGCCCACCTTCGACCAGTTGTAGCTGACCCTCGACCAGTCGTGCAGGGCTCGAACCTACGACTGGTCGAGCGTCTCCCACGACCAGTCGAAGCTTCCCACGACCGGTCGAACGACCTCAAAACCTTCAGATTTAAGATTTTTCTCAACAAGGACAAGGCTAAAAAATGAGGTAAATCCAAAATTCAAGTGGGTCGTAAGATAAGAAATATTGAGGATTAAATGTCTGCCATTAAAACATTCACGGGGTTTTGGATCAAGCTAGTATTTTCAGTTCATTCAAGTAAGAATGAACTTATGGATGATATATTAACATTACGATGAACCCAAGGTTTCTACTGTAGGCATTTCCTTAGCCACTTCTCGTCGCATGGCGACTTAAGTTTGGATTCGCTTCATTTTTGGGCCATGTTCTAACATGATTTACCTAATAACTAGGTGGATTTATAGTAAAAATCATCATGCCCTGCCTAGCTCTATACTGAATGCTTTTGTGAGCAATCCTTGTCCAAGATTCCAGTGGATAAAAGCATGGACGTGTTTTGGTGTAGTGAAATTTCTATGAGCCCCATCATAATGTATGCATTAGATCCACGCTGTCCATTCAATTTTCAAAATCATTTTAGGACATGAAATCAAAAATGAGAAAGATCAAAAGCTCAAAGTGAACCACATCATAGGAAACAATGAGAATCGGATGTTTACTTTGAAAAATTTTTGAGGTTATAGAAGATTTGGATCAAGTTGATATTCGTGATTTCTGTTGCTGACAAAATATGGATGACTCTCTGCTCGGATCACTGAACTCCGAGCCGCTTTAGCGTCTTGAACCTGTACAATCACGGTGAGCAAATTAAGGAGACCCTGGTCTAGACAGGGGACCCTCCGATGCCTAAGTCAGGTCAAGGAAATCTAGGTCTAAGTTTGTTTGTAGAGGGATAGTGCGAGATATTGAGTACCTGTTTCCTCCTTATGAGCTACTATTTACACCCTCTCACCTGGAAAGGACGTGTTCGAATAACTCGGCGCGTTTTGGGGCACTCACCACCTCCCGCAGGAGACTCGACTACCCAACCGTCGTGTGGTCATATGAACATGGGTGGTTGAATAACCGTCACTAAACGTGCGGTAATGGGACAACTTGAAGTCCCACAAATAGATCCCGATCTGAGTTTCAAACCGACTGCTTCGACATCAAACTACTCCGAACCGGCAGTCCTGGCCCTGGCTCGTCTGCCCAAAGCCTCAGAATAAGAACGTAACTACAGTTGAGCCGAAAGTCTTTCCCTTCGGTTGTTCCCATAATTCTGGACTTATTCGTGCATCTCTAGTCGGCTCTAAACGGCGTCAGACCCCAGAGTTGAGAAGGCTCGGATCTTCCTATAACAATTTCCATTCATCCAGGTTTGTATGACCAGATGAACAGGATGAATAACAAATAAACGTCTTGGTGAGCCCTAGGAAAGTTTTAACGGTATTCATTCAATCTCTATCATTTCCTACGGTATGTTCACCAGAGCTTTGGATCCACTTGTTTTTATGATAATGCCCTTAGGTTAATTTGAAAAAATTTAATAGATAATGTGGATCTAATACATGTATTATGATTGTGCCTACATAATATATCCGTGAGTCAAAAACTTCATTAATGTGTTGTGAAGTTACAATCCCACTAGGGAAAAGAGAAAACCGGTGTATGAAAAAACAAATACATATATTTCTTTATTAATAATATATATGTACTTTCATTTTTTATTTTCTTTATAGTTTCTCAATTGAAATCAGCACCTAAACCAATGACTAAAGTCCCACCGTATGTAAAAAAGTAAAAAAAAAAACTCCCATCGCATATCATATTATGATATACCATGTCTGTATTCGAGCAAACGCACTATGTAAGGTTATTTAAGTAAAATAGCCCTAATAATAAGGTCCGTCTGACTTTATGAACCAGTTGGATGTCAAATAAATAACATGGTGGGCCCGAGTAACGTTTCAACTGTGGGCATCATTGTTCCTACTGTTTATGTGGTGTGGTCCACTTGAGCTTTGGATCTGCCTCATTTTTGGGCTCATGCCCTAAAATGACGTGGCAAAAGGGTTGGATGGTATAGATATAACACATAAATCAAGGTGGGGCTCACAGAACTTTGCCACGTCAGCACAATATGACGTCCTTGCTGTGCTATATAATACGCAATCCGAGTCCCTCATGTGTGGATGCAACTTCCAAAAGGCGGTAATGCATGTGGTCCACATCCGAATTCTTCAGCGTGTGGATGCCGCTTCCAAAAGATAAAAGGTGGTCCACTTAGTAAGTTAGCTATGATGTTAGAAATAAGTGGCCGAGTTAGGAAGCTTTTTCAGATTTTTCAAAACCATGCATTTATCCAGTGAGTGCGGATCGTATGTGGAGGTTTTCCTGTGCGGTAGCTTCTCATGGTCCAAGTCAATGACATCAGGTGACGTGAATCGAGAAACTACTAAGAAAATAGAAAAAAGAGAAATTATATCTACTTCTTTTTTACGGTGGATATTCTTTGGACCCCAACATGCTATATGTGTCAAAACCACACCATCCATCCACTTTTCCAGATTACTTTAAGGCATTAACTCAAACACAAGGCATATGTAAAGCTCAAGTGGACCATACTGCTGGAAGCAGTGAGGATTGAAAGACCGTCATTGAGATCTTCCAAGGGCCCACTGTAACGTTTATTTGCCATCCAATGTTCATCAGGTTAAGTAGACCTAGATGAAGGGAAACACGAATATCAGCTCGATCAAGCCTTCTGCAGTCCTAAGAAATTTTCAACTGAAGGTGTCTATTCCCGTTATTTCCTGTGGTGTGTTCCACTTGAGCTTTGGATCTACCTCATTTTTTCGTTTCGTCCTAAAATAAAATGGCAACATGAATCGCCAGTATGGATCTAATACATACTTCATAGTCGGGCTCATAGAATGTAAAAACATGTCAATGCTTTATCTTTCCAATCTGGTCCCCTCTCGGCGAGCGGACTATATGCGCCAACCCTCACTCAAGACAATACAGCCCTTACCTATGGGTTTACTTTTGTGTATGTATTTATCCATGCCGTCCATCTGTACATCGAGCCGAGCCGAGTCGAGTCGAGGTGGGCCAATCTTGGCTTGACTCGCCCATCCTCTCCTTGAGCAAGGTTTACCATTGGAGCTTAGCTTGTTTACCAAATATTTCGAGGCAAGTTAGTAGATCGAGGCGAGGCGAGCTAGTGGATCGAGTCAAGGTGAGCTTACCTCGAGTTGAGTTGAGCCAACACCCAACCCAACCTTAGCCTAAACCCATCTCGACCCAGCACCTAACCTGACCTAGCTAACCCATTTTCCAGCACTTACCCCCAATCCAACCAACACTCAACCCGACCCAATCTAGCTCGACCCAGCACCCAACCCGACCTAATCCAGCACCCACACCCGACCCAACTGACCCAACCTGCACCCGACCCAACTCCCAAATCAAATATTTAATTTTTATATATATATATATATATATATATATATATATATATATAATTTAAGTAGATGTACCTTGTTGTGGGTGCTGAGAGAGAGAGAGAGAGAGAGAGAGAGAGAGAAGAGAGAGAGAGAGAGAGAGAGAGAGAGGTGCTATTAGAGATAACGTTGGGAACTGCATACTTCTTGGGATTGAAACGAACATACAGGTTGGCTCTCAAACTCCAGCGACGCCTCGTCGGCTCTAATCACCCCAAGATTCATCTCTTCCTTCACAGGTCTCTCTCTCTCTCTCTCTCTCTCTCTCTCTCTCTCTCTCTCTCTCTCTCACTCTTGTACTGCTTCTTTCGATCTTAATATCTTTGAAGGTTTGAGATGTGAACTTTTTTTAAAAAAAAAAGTTTTATAAGATGTTCTTTATGATTCTTCGATACCGTAAACAGGAATATTAAAAATCCAATTTTTTTCTTCATCTTTATATAAGGAAAAAAAAAAAAGAATAATCAAAGGAAAGGAATGATGGGCGAATGACGGGAATTGAGCCCATGCATGGTGGATTCACAATCCACTGCCTTGAGCCATTGACTACATCCGCCCCTCCCCTCTATATAAAGGATTCAATTTCCACCATTCAGATGAGAACAAATTTTTTTAAGGTTGATAAATATCACAAGACGTCCTTTATTTATTCATAGCAAGAAAATGTGAAAAGGGTAAGAGAGATTATTATAGATATAGGAATCTTTTTGCATTTGTAAATAAATCCAATCACAGAAGCCAGCTCTTGAATTTCGAATGAAACATGAATTCCTATGTTGTCTTCAATCCCAGGAAATGAAATGGAATTGGCTATCCTTTGGAAGAGGGATTGGCGTGGAGAATTATGGGCATACATGTCTGACATCAGAATTAGGGGTGTACATCGAGTTGAACGGAGTCAAGCTAGCTTAGCTCGACTCGGCTCGGCCACTAGCTGACCTTATCTCGAACTCGGCTTGGCTCGGTCCTCGAGCTTGACTGGCCACCTCAGCTCAGTTCGGTCAGCAGCACGGGCCAGTTTGAGCCAAGTTCGAGCTGAGTTCGGCTGTGCAGCATTTTCACAAACACCTAGAAGGTCATGGTGAGTTGTAGGAAGGTTTTAAGGGTACTCGTTTAATCCCCATTGCTTTCTGTCGTATGGTTCACTTAGCTTTGGATTTACCTAATTTTCAGCCAATGCCTACATTGATATAGTAAATAAAATGAATAAAGTGGATCTAAGAAATATATGATGGTAGATATCATTAGCAAAAAATAGGACAACGCCGACGGCTAAAGACCGTCGGCGTTGACCTTCTCCGACGGCTAAAAGCCGTCAGACAGGCCGTCGGGAAAGGGAGCATGAGCATTGCTCACCATCGGAATTTCCGATAGTAGGTTGCCATTGGCTAAAAAGCCATTCACCGATGGATTTTAGTTATCAGCATTTCTCATTTAGTATTAATAATAATAATAATAATGCGTATGAATTCCCTAATCGGTGCAAACATCTAAAATTAGCGTTTACTGTGAAGTTATATTATATTGGGTTGGTAAAGGCTTAGAACTCTTTAATCTTTCCCTTATTTAGAATGGTTGAAAAGAAATCTGTGTAATTACTTCAAATGTTGTTTGAAATGTAAATAAATGTATAAGGTGCTCTTGCCCAGGTGGTAGACTCTCAGGAGTTTCAACTCCCGGTTCAAGGGTTCGAGTACCCATAGGTGGTGAAATTCCACCAGTATGAGTGTGTGGAGTGTGCATGCGTGTGTTAACAAAAAAAATAAAAATAAAAATAAAATAAAAACCGTATAAGCTTATAAATATCTTTAAAATTGGAGTGTCAAACACATGGACTATTCAAGTGATCCAGGAGCATTGCAGGCGCCATGTATATAAATATCTTTAAAAGGTAGTGCCGAACACATGAATGGCACAGGTGGTTTAGGTGCATTGCATGTCCCATGCATACGAAGTACCTTTAAAAGGGAAGTGTACGTACTCCAATAAAGGAAAGATAGCCAACCATCCATCTCATATTTCCAACAGTGAGCTAGCCATGGCTCAAAAATCACAATGTTTGGGACATTCTAACCTTTCAAGATGTTAAAGAGCTCTAAAAGACAAAAACAAGCGCGTGCTCCCATTAAGCTAAAATTGGCCCTGGTTAAGATAGCAAAAATTGACCGTGAGCAACTCACCCGTCAAGAAAAAGGATGCCTGGTTTGGATCTTCACAGGTGTTTTCCATGTGTGTGGTGAACTTTTGTGCTCACATTCAATAAGTTTACCTCCATCCAGCTGTAGAGGTGTCAACGGGGCTGGCTGGCCGGTCGCGCTTTCAGGCATGACCCGTCTCGAGCTGGGCACGGCCCGATGGCCGAGCTTGGGCTTAAATTTAAATCCCATTAGTAAATAAATCTAGGCCTGGACTAAGATGTGTGCAACCCATAGGCCCAACCCAGCCCACATGACGTGAAAATCAGTTTCAAATTTCATGGGTGGAGCGAGCGGGAAAATTAAAAAGCAGAGAGAAAAGTTAATTCATACTGCAAAGGGCTTGGGTGGGCCCCATCACGATGTTTACGTGAAATCCACCCAGACCCCTAAGGAGTCTCTCCACATTAAGCCTATGGTCCAAAAATCGGCCCTATCCATATTTCATGTTGACCCCACGATTGGAAACAGCGCACAGGGAAGCACTCACCCTCCAAATTGTTTCCCTTTGTGTGCCAGATATGAATAATTGATGGACATAATGTTTGGGCCCAATATCTATGTTTTAATGTGGTATTTAATGGTCGGACTGGATCTCTCTCTTGATTGCAGGGCTCACTGAATAAACAGACAGGATATCTTAAACGAAATATGCTAGAGTGGCCCCACCAAAAGCCCCTTTACTTTACTCTTAAGAGGTATGGGCTTCGGCTCGGTCTCGAGCTGGCCTATATGAAAATTTTGAGTAGTGTAAAAGCTGGAACTATTCTGGCCCATCACGGGCCGGGGCGGGCTTCAACAGATCTAGGCCTGGCCCTAACCCGGCCCATTGACACCCCACCCAGCTGACAACTTTCAACATGTCATGTGCATACAACCTCTAACTTGTCCAATAGGTTGGCCCTACGATGAGGATCATCTTATGTAAAAATCATTCCCATCTATTCATTGGGTTGATCATACTTGTATTTTAGAGGTAATATTCACTAAGTGGACCGTAACTTATCGTCTACACCCAGATCCATAGCTCAACTGGCGGACTGAGTGGAGATACCTCGTTTCAACACTTGAGGTCTTGGTATCTATCCCTAGCGGGGGTGGCTAACATGGAGTGTGTGTACTGACATGGGTGTGTACTAACAAGCTAACCCAAAAAAAAAAAAAAAAAACTAAAAAAACTTATCATCTAAGCCAATTAGAATAAGCAATTTTATTTTATAATATGCCTGATTAGCAACCAGTCCAGATTTTCTAGTAACAAAAGATAGGAGGAGAAACGCACATCACACGGGCTCATCCAATATTATTCACCATTCGTAAATGTAAACATAAATACAATTCATACTGTGGCGGTCGCATAAACGTACACATACACACCTACACAACCCTAGGAAAAACAGATCATAATATCAACCAGGGATTGTCGACTCGCCGGAATCAGCTTGAACTCGGTCAACTTCAATCCTGTTGATCACTGCTACCGTTCATGATTGAAATTAAAGGGCGACTACTGATGCTTGGCCAACTTGCAACTCGACTCAAGACCGAATGAGCCAATCCAAATCACACCGATTCATGGAACCTAACTCAAAGAATCTTATCATAATGATAGAAATCAAAGGAAAGTGAGAGTTCATATGGTGGGCCCCACTCCCACTACGGTCGCAAGTACTCTTATCTAAGCCCTCCAATCGGTCTTGATAAGATCAATGTGGATTCCACCAATGGTGACTTCCCCGTCTTTTGGGACCAAGCTCACGACCACCTTCTCCGAGCCTTCAGCATCAATTTCTTCCAACAACTTGGATATCCCCAACTTGAGGCTGCATTTCTTTTTCTCCGCATTACCCTTTTTATGAATGTGGGTGTGGGGCAGTTTCGAAAACCTCCCTGCCGACTCTCCTAGATCAGGTCCCACAAAATCCCCTCCAGAAGGCGCTGCCACATACACCTCAAACGAGATGGGCCCATTGGGAGGGAGCTCTATGCCGTCGATCACGAGGACCTCCACCTCATCGTCTTTCTCGCTCTTGCTTCGGGACTTCTTGGGCCTCTGCACAAGGGCCCGGATTGTCGAATCCAGGGGTCTTGGGTCGGGTCCGAACTCGGATACCTGGACCAACGAGGGTGTAGATCTTGGTTTGACACCCGACTTGGTCTTCACCTGCTTTTTCTTGATCATGTTACGATCAGCCCATGGAAGTTCTACTTCTTGATAGGTGTAACGGAGTTTCTGCGCATCGAGACAGTCTTCTACCTGTTGCGTTCATTTGTTAGTTATTGCATGAATACTGAGGTAGAGTTTTTAAAGACTACAAATATTGTAGAGCATTAGCGAGCAGTTATATCGTGTTTTTCCGAGTTTACTTCAAGATTTATCTAGTTCAGCTGAGCCAACTGAGTCTTGAACGAGTCATGATCCAATCTGATTATTTCGAGCCGAGTCCACGGTTTTTTATTCGTGAGTTTATGAGAAATCCACTCCGTTGGATTTTCCATCTCATTTTAGGGCATTGGCCAAACATTAGGGGATACAAATCTTATAGGGCCACACGAAAAGGAAAGATTTGGGATAGAACGTCCACCGTTGAAATTTTCGTGGGGCCAGAGATTGTTTATAAAAAAATCCACCCCGTTCATCTGTTTTTCCAGCTCATTTTTCGGGTATGGGTCCAAAAATGTGGCTGATTCTGATCTCAGGTGGGCCACCCGACAGGAAATAGTGGGAAAGAACTCCAACAGTTGAAATATCTTGGGGCCATCAAGGAACCAGTTTGAGCTTCGGATCTCCCTCAATATTTTGAGCGATGACCTTAAATGAGCTGTTAAAACAGATGGACGGTGTGGATTTCTCATAAACATCAAGGTGGCCCAACGTACGGTCGTGTTAAGTACGGTAAAGCAAGGGTAATTTTGTCAATACAAAAATACAGGCGGCCAAATGAAAAAAATAAAATAAAAAATCAATTTCATATAGAGAGAGAGAGAGAGTGGGGAGGTGCATGTGCGTTTATACCTTGACTCTCACCAACTGTCTATTCTCGTCGTGGAAGACGAACGACGATTTGAGCCAGTCATTATCGTTGAAGTCGACCTTGTTTCCTCGCATTTGCCTGTAAATGTGCCACATCCGGTCCACATTCGAATGGTGGCAGTAGAAAAGCGGGTCGAAACCCGACGAGGCCAAGTTGCCCATGTCCCGATACGGTGCCTTTGCCATCCCCACAAACGAGTGCCCCGCGTTATGAATCGCCTCAATCCGCCCCATCGTCTTTCCCGCAGAGGCCTCCTCGCCCGCCCTGACTGGATCTCCATGGAACAGCTCTGGCAGCGGCAGAGACTCCCTGAATGTCGTGTTCATCTCATACAGGTTTTTCAACTTCAGCTCCTCGTCTGTGTACTTGTTCTCATAGTTTTGGGTGCTGTATTGGTAGTCCATCACCTTCGTTAGGTTATCCTGGTTACGCTTCTCGTCGTAGAGCGGTGACGTCGTGTCATTAAAAATGCTCGGGATCGTCATTCCGTCCGGTGAGTCCCAGTTCCAGAACGGGAGGGCTAATGTCTCGTCACCAATCAGCTTCCCGAGAATCCTCTCATGAAAGTGGAGGTAGTAACGGTGCCACGGCTCGAATATCCAGTTGAAGTGGACATTTACCGGGACGTCGAACCCCACCTGGTCGTACGCTCCATTACAGTACTGGCAGTGCACCCTGGCCTGCTGCTCAAAGCTCCAAGGGTCAGATGGGTCGAGAGCTTTCATAAGTCTATAGGCTTCCTTGTACTTGGCCAGGTCATCAGCATTCAACAGGTGTGCGGGTTTCCGAATGCGCAGTGGCGTGGAAGGGGACGGAAACTTGTAATCGACGATCTTGCTGTTGTCAGTGTGAGGCGGGCAACACTCAACCGGTAACGGGTCCTCTTCTGTTCCAGCATTGGCGGTTTGGCACTTGGATAGGTCTGGTGGTTGTAACGGAGCAGCGAAGGCGGTATTCTTGCGGCCGAGGGTGGCAGCACCACACAGACCTCCCAATGTGCCAAGGAGAACATTTCTTCTGTCTAACCTCAGAATGGATTCTTTATCACCACCATTATCATATGCTTTATTATTAGTAGCATTAGTACTAGGGCCAGAGGCCGAGGGAGAAAAGGGAGTGGGTGCTCGAGAAGCTTTTCGGGGGTGGCGGGAATGGTGGTGGTGGAAGGGAGAGGCTGTGGTTGCAAGAAATGAGAGGGACGATGACATGATTGGGGTCTTAGCACTTGTGTTGCTTTGTTGAAAGGGAGGGTAACGGATTCCTCTCTAATATATAGAGAGAAAGGTCGAGTGGGGGACCACTCCTGCAATTACGTGCGAATCAATGACATTGACTTAGTCATATTACACGTGTTACGTGTTACATAAGTTGTTGGACCGACGGCTTATATGACCCAAACAGAGTATCCGGCCTCGACCCAAAATGTTATTACTTTACTACGGAATAATGCTATACAGCCCCCTGTGATTTCGGCCTTTATATATATATATATATATATATATATATATATATATATATATATATATATAAAGAAGAAGCAAAAAGCTTACATTTAAAAACCTTTCCTAAAAGCAGCTCACTATGTTAGTAAAATAGAGAGCTTATTTTTAAATTCTTTCCTAAAAGCAGCTTATCTTGAGCCTCCGTCTACTACTTGAAAGCTATAATTAAAATTAATAATAAAAAAATCCGTCTTTTAATTTAAAAAAAAATAATAAAATTCATCTCATTTGGATCCTTGGCCTCTCTCATGTTATAGATTTTTGGTTCATTATCCGAGCCCTCCTGTGCAGGCTAATTGTGAATTAACAGTTACACTATTTTTTGAGCTATCAAATAGTCCTTTCCATTACTTTAATTTGACAATCTAATAATCCCTACTGTTTTCTGTCTCATGGCTCAATTAATATTTACAGGGCTCATGCCCTTAGATCAGACGGCAAAGCAAATGTACAAAGTGCATACACCTAGATTCATGGCTCAACTGGCAGACTGAGTGGAGATAACTCATTTCAACCCTTGAGGTCTTGGTATCGATCCCTAGCGGGGTGGCTAACATGGAGTGTGCGTACGTGTGCATTAACACGCTAACCCAAATACTAATAATAATAATAATAATAATGTACAAAGTGCATTTCTCACAGGCATCCTGATCCGCGGTAACACGTTGCATACGACAGCTTTTGCTAGGGTCTCATCTCTCTGCCATGGTTCACGTTTCTTTGTGCAGGGATGAGACCGTTGAAGGACATGACAAATAATATGTGATCCCACCACAGGTGGGCTCACCATGATGTTTGGCTAAAATCAAATCCGTTCATCCATTATTTTCAGCTCAAGTTAAGATTAGATTTAAAAAACGAGACGGATCATCAATTGAAGCAGGCCCACATTGGGAAATGATGGGAAAGAGATGTGCTTACCGTTGAAAGATGATTAGGGTCCATTGTGACGTTTGCAGGTCATTCAAACTGTTTATAAAGCATAGAAACCGTTCATAACGTCATTCTCAGTAGGATGAACTGAAAGAAAAAAAAAACTATCGGACCCGTCCAAAGATTCTGTGGCACCAAGAATGTTTAACGGAGACTGTACAAAGTTTCCTTCAAAGAATATGGATGGGATGGATATCTAAAGGCTTTAGACCATAGAAACATCGGCACATTTGTACAGAAAATACCGAACCACTCGCTGCATGTCCCAGAGCAGATTAGGTCCGGCCTCGGCCTCACCTAAGATGGTGCGGCCTTTGCCGTGGAGCCAACCTTCATATACATATCCTATATCCATGCCGTCCATTTTCTTTGTCAAAACATTTTAGTGAATGAACCAAAAATAAGACAGATCCAAATCTCATGTGGACCATACCATAAGAAAGAGTGGGTGACTGACCATTAAAAGTATTTTCTAAGCCACAAAAGTTTTGGATTAATCTCATATATATATATGCTTGGTTTTTATGACTTTCAACAGGTTGGATGGAAAATAAACATTAGGAAAATGTTACCACAAGCCCCGGATAGATTTTGATGGCTAACCGTTCAATCACCACGTTCTTAGAGTATGGTGAACCTGTGATTTGGATTTATTTAATTTTAAGAACATGCTCTAAAATGATCTGAAAAATGTATAGACAGCGTGGATGCATAAATACATAGATTAAGTTGGCCCCACGGTAGGAGCGGCATCATCTTGGGTAAGGCTGGACCGCAACTAATCCACTATCGATGTAGAATTGCTTCCCGCCCAAGTTGGAAAATAATCCGTCAAGTCATAACTCTGTAGGGCACACAGCGATGTATGGGTTTTTATCTGCGGCTTCCATCAATTTTTTTATTTTTATTTTTATTTTTCAGATCATTTTAATAAATGAGCCTAAAAACAAGGTAAATCCAAGGCTCAAGTGGGCCATACCGCTGGAAGAAACGGTAGTAATGACATTTTATTTTAATTTAAGTTTTTTGGGCTAAGATTGTTAGTTCACACCCATGCCAGTACACACACTCCGTGTTAGCCGCCCCAACTAGGGATCGATACTAAGACCTCAAGTGTTGAAACGTAGGGTGATGTTTATTTGTCATCCAACCTGTTCATAAGGTCACATAGACATGGTGGAAGGGAAAACACACATATCATATTGATTTAAGACATCCGTGACTCCCAAGAAGTTTTCAATGGTGAGCGTTCAATCACCTCTATGTAGTCCACTTAATCCTTATATCCTACTCATTTTTGGATTCTTACTATAAAATAATCGGAAAAAAATGGATTTATGGCGTAGACAAACCTATACATCACAGTGGGTCCCACAAAGACCAGCTGTACGGAGACTCAATCTGCTTTGATTTTATGCTCTTTTAAAGGAAAAAACTTCGTAAATCACCTGGCATGACTTTAAAAATGAGGTGGCCCATTGTGATGAGTATTTGAAATTCACCCATACCACCACATGCGTCACCCATATTAGGCACAACGCCCAAGCTTCTTGTCTATCTGTGATTCAAGTGGACCATATGATTAACAAGAGTACAAGGCAATGCTCAACTCAAAATGGTTTCTAATTGTGTGCCTATCTAAATCACAGTTGGACTCGATGTTTTGATCCTGGGCATAAATTTTATTAGGCCACCTCCTGCTTAGATTAGATGTTGTATTATTATCATATTGGGCTACATAAAAATCTAAGCCCGGCATTCATTTGTCATTTTTTTAATCGCGGGATCCACGAGAGATTTGAACCTTCCTCAATTTTTAGCTCATGCTTTAAAATTATGATTTACAAGTAATGGACAGCATGGATCGAACAAACACGTGGGTGTACAATCTCTACTATTTTTGTTGTGTGACCCACTTGAGCTTTGGATCTATACCCATTTTAGGGTCATGCCATATATAAAATGATGAGACAAAACATATTAATTGGTTGGATTTCTCACAAATACCATAGTGGGCCCCACCTAGCTTCGGATCACTAGAGGCAAAAGCTATTCTATGGTTTAGTTGGAAATGATGAGTATTTTTGCCTTTTAAAAATTACTATTGTAGAATTGTATTCATAGCATACCACGGTAGTGGTTATACGAAGACGGTCTATAGAAGGTAGCGGCTCCTTTACAATACATCAAAAGCAAACTAAGATTTTCAAAAATAACTTTATTTTAAAAGGTTAGGCAGGTTTTAAAAAAGAATAAGAAAAAGTTTTAAAAAATTAACTCTCTTGAAAATTAATGACTCAAAAATATAGGCGGCTGTCACCCGCCACTTGCTCACCGAATTATGGCGTACAATTCAAGATCCATGTTGATTTTTCGGCTGACTTTTATCGGATAGATGCATTGTCATGGAAATTAAGTTGATTTAATTACCTCATGCACCAACGTGACCACCGGTACATGGGCGCCCACTGGATACTAGCGTCACCAGCACCTAGCTAGAAAAGAAGAGTCCTGTGAAGGGATATGCAGGGGCCATTAGGGTGCATGTGTTTTATCCATACTATCCATCTATTTTGACAAATTATTTTAAAGCCCTTAGTTGAAAAATAATATATATTAAAGGCTCAAATGAACTACACTGCCTACAAGAAGCAGTAGGGATTCAATTCCTGCCGTGGGAAATTTCCTAGAGTTTATCATGATGCTTATTTGCCATCCAGCATGTTCGTAAGGTTACATAGACGGTATAAAAGGAAAACATAAATATCAGCTTAATCCAAAACTTATGTGTTATACAAGAAATTTTCAACCGTAAGCTTTTAATGTTGTGAAAAAATATTGATTAAAAATATTTTAAATAATATATAAATATATAAATATATATAAATGTTTTCTTTAAAATAACTTGCGTTTTGAAAAGAATATAAGAAAAAATACTGTTTATATGTGAGGTGTGGAGTAATTTTATATTTCTTTAGTTGATCCATGGAGTATCGGGACTTGCCGGTTCTACCTTCGACTAGAACACTCGTGTGCTCGAGCATGGGCTCGGTGTGAGGGCATAGGCATGTGAGGCAGTGTGGCTATAAAGGTGTTAGTGGCGCACTTTTCACTTCGCACGTGATCATCGTGTCACAGATAGGTTACTCATTCACGACCTTACACAAATCGGTGCAAGTGGCTAGCCCAACATAAATTTAGACCATACAAAAATTGCTGCATGTAGTTAATCCAACAGCCATAAAATGACTAGCCAATTAGTCTAAACAGCTAGCATGCAACAACAATTATCTCACATGCACAACGGTCAGAAACTGCCAATAATGGCTAGTTTCTCATCATCACCCATAAAACGACCATATTAGTTTATGACTCTGGACCCAAACGGTCAGACACCTTAGCCTATATAAATAGTGCATGATGGTTCAACAGACTATCACCAACACTCAAGCCATACCCACTTATGAACCAGCAAAAAGAGCAACAATGTACTTTGATCAGTCGGCAAGGTTCATACGAACCTTAGTCAGAAGAACTCAAGAAATAGACCAATGCAGTGATCTAAAATTTTCTAATTTTTTTTTTTTTTTTTCTGAATCTGGGGCTTTTTCTTTTATTTATCTGCCAAAAAATTTATGTACAGAGTTCCATTTCATGGTTCTTCGTATTTGCTAAATGTAGATCCACACTCAAGTTAGCTCGTCGTATCTTAGAAGCAGTTTGTTTGAAACCTATAAGCATTCTCAATCTTTTTGAGGGGTGAATAACGCTTTAATGGTAGTGTGAACACACGTGCTTGAGTCTGTCCTTATATTTTCAGTTTAATTATATTTTATAAAAATATAAATTTTGTAATTTGTGTTAACATTTAATGCCATTATTTCCTATGGAGTGGTCCACTCAAGCCTTCAATCCAACTCTTTATGGGTTTATGGCCTAAAATGACTTGACAAAATGGATAGACCGCGCAGATCAAACAAATACATCATGGTGCCCATATAAAGCCACTCTGGTGAGGCTAGTACTGAATCCATGTCCCCGGTCCAAGAAGACATCTCTCTCAAACCCTTCCGCTCACGAACGAGCATCAATGCACAAGCATGCCCTTTTAATTTACACACATGGGCATGCGTATACGCGGATATACATGCGTTTGTCTGTGCAGCATACGTGTGAGAGAGAGTGATGTTACGTGATTAAAGATGAAGGAGAGGTGAGTCATGCGAATGGAAGCCAATTGCGTCCTGCCCCCGTCGAGATGCATTAAATGCTTAATTGTCCAAGCAGGGGCTGTGTGGGGGCACCGTGATGTTTATTTTATATCCAACATGATCGTATGGTAATATAAACCAGGATGAAAGGAAAATGCAAATATTATATTGATACAAAACTCAGTCACTCGCAAGTAGTTTTTAATTGTGTGAGTTCAATCTCCACCGTGTGGTACATTTGAGCATTGGATCTGCCTCAATTTTGAGCTTATATACTAAAATGTTACGTTAAAATGGATGAACGGCATAGATAAATCACATATATTATATTGGCCCCATAAAAGCCTGCCTGAATGGATGATCGTCTACGCGCGGGAAGGACGCAAATCAAATAAAGATATTAAAGCAGACGCTGACGGAAAGTTCCTGCGGTCAATAAGCTGTATGGGTCCAAAGAGATGCTGGTGACAAACCCACTCTGTCCAACAGTTTTGCAAAACCACAATGGGATAGGAGCCTAAACATCCGTCCCATTCAAAATTAATGTGGGCCCCACACAAAACAGCCGGACTTGACCTCCCGCCGTTGGAAACTTTTTAGGGAAGACAGAAGTGTTGTACCGAGATGGCATTTGCGCCCACAGTTTATCTGAATGCTAATAACCTTGTTTTGTTTTGTTTAATGTGGCACACGTGAGTTTCGGATCTGCATGATTTTTATATTGAGTGAATTTGTGAAGGGCATCTCTTCGGCCCTAGACAGCTTCCGCCGGAAAAAGCTTCCTGTGCTGTCCCGGGAGTAGTTTTAGTGGTAGCCCTTGCCGTGGCGCCGATCTTGAAGCATATATTCTCGGACGTGGATTTCCTGCTAGGGCAAGTTACTGACAACTTGGGTGGGGCACACCGTGATGCTTGTGAGAAATCTACCCTGTCAATATATTTTACGTGCTAATTTTAAGACATGTGACAAAAAATAAGCCTGATCCAAGACTCAAGTAGGTAATACGCCAGGAAACAATGGGAATTGAACAGCCACTATTGGAACATTCGAATGGCCAAAAAAGTCTTGTATCAGGATTAGTTTTTCTGTATTCTTATTTCATCCCAGTGAAATGACCCTATAAAATGGTTTGGATGGCATATAAGTATCAAGGATGTTATGAGTCCAGGAAGGTTTCAACGATGGGCATTGCTTTACTAGTTTCCCTCTCGTCTGGCCCACTTGTGTCTTGGATCTGGTACAATTTTAGTCACGAGCATGCAAAATAGATGAACAAGGTAAATTTCTCGTAAACATCATGGTAGCCCCGCATATCCTAAATCTTTTAAAAAATGGTATAGTAGAAAACATAGTAATTGATCATTCAAAACTTTTAGAAGTACTTTTAAATAAGAATGGATGGATAGACTGCATGAATATAGAATACATACTTTTAAGGTGGCCCCACTTGGCATAAGATGTAAAATACATACTTTAAGGTGGGCCCCACACACACACCCCCACATATGCCTACACACTCACGCTCCAATGGATGCTCGAACTCATGACTTCATGTGGAAACTCTCGTGATCAAGTCATGTCAGGAACGAGGTGGTGTGGTGGTGTTGTTCCAGGCAGTCGTACTCAATCCACGTGAGGAACGTGGTGGTGTGGTGGTGTTGTTCCAGGCAGTCGTACTCAATCCACGTCCCGTTGTTTTACTCGCGTCCACTTGTTTAACCGGTGGCAATTAGGTGTGGTCCTGGCCTCGTCGAAGACAGTGCAGGCCTTTCAGTGAGCCCACCTTTAGGTATGTATTCTATATCCAAGCCGCTCATACAGTTTTCAAGATATTTTTAGGGTATGATCTTAAAAATGAAGTAGACCCTTTAAAAATAATTTTTTTTTAAAAAAAGGGTATGATCTTAAAAATGAAGTAGACCCTTTAAAAATAAATTTTTTTTTTTTAAAAAAAATATATATTAATATTTTGTTTTTTCATTCACAAAGATCCGGATTACATTCGGGCTGCCCAGAGACAAAGAACTAGACAAGCCTACCGTGAGCCAAAAGGAAAAAGAAAATTACAGCGGACTACTCCTTGTTACCGTGATCTCTAACCGCCCCCAGACCTACTCTATCTAAGAAGAACAGAGCCCTAACATGAATCGACATATCTGCAACAGAGGAGAAGAAGCAACTACGTTGAGTATCAGTCCCAACCTTGGCCAGAGCGTCAGCCGGGAATTGGCTTCCCTGAAAATGTTGAGTCTGAGCCCTCAATCCCATATTTTGGATCCTGTGAATCCAGTAGGTCCACTTCCAGCCTAGGCAAGAATTCCCGTTCAGAATGAAGTAGACCTAATTCTCAAGTGTAACATTTTATAAGAAACAGTGGTGATTTATTATTAATGGGCCACAAATTTTGGATCGAACTGATATTTGTTTTTCCCTCCATCCAAATATAAACATTATATTTCCGGTGGGCCCAGGAAGTTTTTAATGATAGAGCATTCAACCACCGTTGTTTCTTGTTTCCTATTATCTGTCCATTGGTAAGGGCCCTCGGATATCGAGGTGGGCCATCGACAAGGGTCGCGCGGTCTTGGGTGAGGCGGGGCCGCACTTAATTAATCGGCTCCTTTGCTTTTCTCGGCAACTATTTCTTCCATTGGCTATTTCAATGTAGTCTCCGTCGGCTTATCTTCTTTTAACCAACTCAACGGACCGAATTGCATGTGACCCGGCCACATGAATTTCATGTTGTAGGAAGCTATGTGGGGCCCACAGAAATGCCCGTGAGAAATCAACTCCATCCATCAGTTTCTCAAGAACGATATAGTACACAAATCCAAAAATAAGATAGATTCAAACTTAAAAGGCCACAGCACACTAAACAGGGAAAACAGAAGCCTCGACGGTTGAAAACTTACTGGAGCTGAACATGATGTTTATAAGCCACCCAAACCGTTCATAGGGTTATTACTAGTCAGATTAACTGTAGGCACAAATATCATACTGATACAAAAATTACGTGGCCAACACATGGTTTTCAATGGTGAGCATTCATTCCGCTTTATTTCATGCGGTGTGGCCCGGATGAGTTTTGAATCCGCCTGATTTTTTCCCTCATCTCCTATTGTAGTCTTGAGAAACTGATGGGCGGATTGGATTTGACATAGACATAGCTGCCGTGGATAAGCTTGTACGAGGAGACTTGCTTTGAACAGCGAAAAGTTAACAAAAATAAAGCTCTCCGTTGCATTATTTCGACCCTTTGATAATTTAGCATGTACAGTTTGTATCATTAAAGTCCGAAAATATTCAAACAAAGAATCTTCTGTGTTTGTCTTCTTTTGGATTTTTTGGACCCAGCCAAGGTTACCCTATCAAATAAAGAGTCTGGTTCTTTTAAAACACCTAAATTCCACGGACCATGATATTGGAATATGCCACGTTTTATTCGCGTAAACCCTCTGTATAAGTCATTGCCAGCTTGTCCCTTTAGTAATAGTTATTATATATTGGGTAATAATTGTTGATGCAAAAAACTGGTATGCATTCCTTGGATCCTTTACCAGCACGGGAAGAAGACAATGGAGACCCTGGCTAGAGCCGGGGATCCTCCTATGCCAAAGTCAGGTCTAGGATCGTGTCAAAGGGTTCTACAGATAGTTTTTGCGTACCTTTCATCATTGAAATCTCTTACATTTATAGAAAGGGGAGGATCCCATCGTGCCAGGATTCTTTTCCCGATTTCTTGGAGATTTTATGCTAATCCAATTTTGGACTCCGGACGATCCCAAGATCCTCAGGATCGGGGATATTCTTCCTGGATTTTCGGGAAGGTGTTTCTCTTTACACCGTTTCTTCCTTTCTCGGGCCTGGTCGACTCTATTGGTAAACGAGTCTCGGCTGGCTTATAGAAGGTTGAGCTACTTGCCCTCTGTCAGATAAGACGAGACTGATCCATAATCAGTGCGTCTTCTTAATCCGATAGCCAACTCTGTAACCGACCTTAGGATGGGTCGGTTTTCTGGCCGATCGTGTGGCTTCTAAGCATTGGCCTTAGTCGACTTATTTGGATGTTGTTGCCTCGTTTGTCGAGTCAATTTCATGCATCTCATAGATTCTTTGCCTTATGGCTCAAGACTTTGTAAGCCTCTCTCTGGATTGGTTCCTTGTTATCTGAGCTAAGTCTTTCCTTTAGGCGTTGGGTATGTGTGCCTCGGTCAGGCTTATTGCCTCGGGGTCCCTGTCAGTGTCAGTAGAGTTGGTCTATTCCATAGTCGAGTCTCTGGACTTGTACTACTTTACCCCAACAGTAAGCCCCCTACTCCTTGCATCAACTTTGTTAGACGCTAAGGAGTAGAGAGTTGTTGAGTCGGCTTGAGCTGAGACCGACTTTATGACGGATCATTTATTGCTTGTAGGCATTATAAATCGTCCAAAACATGTGCTGGTTCGTTGATCGAGGCCGCACAAGAGGGAAGTCTCCTGTCACACCCCAGACTTGGTAACCGGAATAACAAGGAACCCATGGCCGGTTCTGGCTGCAACACCTCCATAGTACCCTGTTCTTAGCTCCTAAGGCAGGTTCTGATCCTGAGATCCTACAAGGAGGATTTTTCATAACAATATAATCATTACTAATACGAGCATACCAAGATCACAGCAAGAACGTCTGAGGATAACAAAGGCACATATCACAAAATTCACAATAAATTTGAACTTTTACAATCATCCATGAGGTCCAAAAGGACATACATGAGACAAAAAGGAAAGGAGAGAAAGGTCGGCAACACTAGAGTCCTTAAATGCTCAGCTCTACTCCATGCTCTGCTACTACGACGTCTGCCTAGAATCTCGTACACGCATCAATCGTGCATAAGCTTATAGAAGCTCAGAGGGTGGTGTAGGTGTGTGACAATGGTGCACAAAAGAATAGTAGGAGGTGCAAGATGGGAAACATGCTCAATGAGGATATAACCAGCCTTACCAAGGCTTATCATGAATATGATGCAATGAGTACTGGACGTCATACCAAGGCATACATGAAGGGGCTTACACAACCAATGCTAATACAATGCAAGTAATGTCAATGCTCATATCCAAACCATAAGTCAAGTACATTTTCAATCATAAGAAAATCACCGGGGTCTATTACACTGCTGAATGACTGCCGCTCTACAGACCCCACACAGTTAAACGAGCGTAAGAGACCTCACTACCTTCCTGTGGACAACCAATCACCAGCAAGGCTTGACGGTAACGAACCCATTCACGAGCTGGTCAGACTCAGCCTAGCAATCCCCCTACACCAGGCAGGTAAGGCCACACTCCTATCCAACCGATTACACGACAGTGAGAGTTGCGGCTTAACGGTATAAGGCCCTCGTGCGCTCATATATTTCACCCGGTCACGGCGTTGGAGCAGATCCTTGGTACCATAAAAGTTTTAAGAATTTCACCTATGAGCATCCTATGCACCCGGTATGCTCAACTAATATTTTCGGTGTCCACACATACGGTCATCCACGAATATTCCTGTGGAGGCAAGACCTTGATGAAGCAAGGGGCTGATACCCACATGCTATGTAAATGTCAGATGTATGAATCACACAATCACTCATGCATTAATCTCAAGCATCCATAATGCTCCAGAGGGGAAAACTCCACCCCTCAGGGAGATACCAACATACCCTACACAATGGCACAACCATAGCCAATCATACGTCAATCAAGCATGCATATGATGTGTATGGGAGTGGGCCATGAAGATGAATAAGGATGCCAATGAGGTGAAGATGAACTCTCTACCTAACCATGAAAGGTCTAGGTATTTAACCAATTTTCTCATAAGGAATACAACCTCTAGTGGGGGCCCATTTACCTGGGGTAGCCCACGAGACTAAGGAGAACAATGATATGGGCCTAAATAGATGAGACGGGCCTAGTAATGGTCTGTGGTGGGCCTTTAACCACCCATAGAAGCCACCAATGTGGACATCCAACCACAATTGGTCCCCAAGAGGTAGCCCATCTCTAATTGATCACGGATCAAGGCCCAAGGCTCACACAACATTAGAAATAAAAAAGTGGGCAGCTATAAACATACCACATACACTCATGCTGGGCTTCAGAAAGGCGGCCTAAGGCCTATCCAAAACATGGGTCCAAGGAAAACACACATAGCCCAACCCATACATACGACTATGAGCCCATAGGAGGAAGGGTTAGGGCCAACATAAAGGCCACTAATCCCATATATTGTGGTGGCCTAATGGGCAGCTCATTGCTCAAACCACATAGGTAAATGTCATGCTCTTAGTCAAGTAAGGTTGGGCCTACAACCCGGTCCAAGTATAAAGTTGATTTGGTGGGCAACCAAAGGCCCATCTACTTGTGTAACCTGGCCCACTAGCCCAACACAATAGTATGGTAAAAGAAAATGACCCAAGAGTATTCTAAAATATAAGGGAGCAATAAATGCCAAATTTTCTCAATATATTGGGCCCCATAATCATAGCCCCAATGGGCCCTAGAACATCAGGGATGGGTCCCCAACTAATCATACACAAAGCCCAATGGGCTTGGGCCCAAAAGTTTTGAAATAACAAAGGGGACAATAATGTACAGGGAATTTCTGCAATGCATGTTGTTGTCCTAAATTTGGGCACTCCATTAGAGTGGGTCTAGGGCCTCTAAAACTCTGGGAATTGAGGGCCAAGGTCCCTCATCATGCATACAATAATATGAAACCCAAAAAGGTGGCCCACCATCAGAGGAAACATTTTTAAATTATGATTTTTATCAAAGCATATTGCTAGACTGCACAGTAGAAAAATCTGGCAGTCCAACCATCTTGGCCCATTCTTTTGGATGCCCAAATGGGGTCAGTTGGGGCAAAAATTTTACAGAGTGACACTTCCATAGGTGAGCCACACCCCCACAAAATTTCAGAATTTTTGGATATTCCTAAGTATTTTAATTAATTTAAACAAAAAAGTCTGTCTAAAAAATCGGACAGACCTGGACGTCCCAACGTGGTGAGCCAGTCTGGCCCTCGCCACGGTGTGTACAGGGGTCCATTGGCCCTGAAATTTGGTAGGTAGGTCCTACCATGAGTGGAACACAACTCCACAAAATTTCAGAATTTTTAGACATCTAAAAATATTTTAATTTATTTAAAGAAATCAATCTGTCCTGAAAATCGGACTGATCTAGACACCATATTGTAATGGGCCGGTCCAGCCACCACCATGGTTTGTACAGGTGTCCATTAGCCCCAAAATTTTGTAGGTGGGTCCTACCATGAGTGGACCACCTCCCTGTAAATTTTCATAATTTTTAGACACCCAAAATTATTTTAATAAATTTCAAAATTCCAACCAGTCCAGGGTGGAATGTTGCTGGAATAGTGTAGAAAATCCAGACTGTCCACCTCACTTGGACCACACCTTTGGGACCCTAATGAAGGTCATATGAGACTGAAATTTGGGGAACATCAAGATGAGATTCCCACCTTTCAGAAAAGTATATTTTGTGGGTACAAAAGGTCCCCCAATCAGTCCTAAATTCAAGCCCAAAGTCTAACAAAAATCTGTCCAGAAAATTTCTGGGCAGCAACATGCATGTGAAATAAAATGAGCATAGGAACTAAAATAAGAGGAAATCATCCTATGGAATTTGAGTTGTGGTCCACCTCAGTGGGCCCCACAAATATTCAGACCTAATTCATACCATAAAATTTATTGCATGTGTCCAAAAAGGAGCAAATGGGGCACCTATGTTCATAGAGTGGACAGACATGGGCTTCCACTCTCTTTGGATGGTCTGAATACTTTCAAGCCATAAAGTGGGCCACACACATCTGACAATAATAGATCAACAAAAGAATAGTAAGAATCGTCCACAAGGGAAGGGGCTCCGCCACATTGAGGCACATCCCTTCATCATAAGCCACACATATCACTATATTGATGGATTACAAGATCTACCCATGCATACATCTTCTAATCAAAATTCAATGGTGGAGATGTCATCTCCACCAAGGATCAAGGGTCTAGATGACCCACAAACTTATAAATCAAAGGAAAATCTCATGATGGGGTCCAGGAGAATGGCCCCATCATGGCAATCATACATGCATAAAGTGGGTTGTTGGCCACACTCATGGAGTCATGTAGGACCTCCACCATTGATTGGTGGGTCCTACACACTCCCAATCAAATAAAAAAGGTTCATGCAAGAGGAAAGGAAAGAAACTAATATCATGAATCACCCACCTTGAATCTTCAAGATTCTCCTATCTCCAAGCTCCTTAAGTTCCAAGGGTTATAGATCATGTTCCAAGGGCTAGATGATGGGGTATTAGAGGGAGAAGGGGCTGAAGAAGAGAAGGAGATGGAAAGAAAGTTGCTGGAAATTTCAGCAATGGAGGGAAATGAGAGGGAGGGAGAGAATAAAGAGAGAGAGAAAGAGAGACCATGATGGGTTTGTAAGAGAATCCATCATTACCATAGGGAGGAGTTTACAAAGTTGTAGGTTAGACTAGGCCTCTTGGTGGTGTTTGTGGTTGGTGGTGTTAGTTCCATGCAATTGTTAGTGTGTGGGTAGTGTACCTTGAAACTTATGTCAAGGGTGATGGTGGTCCACATGCATTCCACTTAAGTGGGCCACGTGATCAATGGTCATATAATGAAATGTACACAACTTTTGATCTATATATCGGATTTATGCGCGAGACGCGGCGTTGGAACCACGACGACGATGCGGTCGCAATGGCATAGGTCTAGGGTCAATTCGAGTCTGGTTTACATGACCGAACTCAAGGATGACTGCAAACACTATCCAAGGGTCGTGGGTTGCCGGGATTCGACCGGTAGGACCGACGCGAGACCATGATGAATAAGATGCATACTCATACACACATATGCACACATGCGAACTTGGGTCGGGTCTCATATTGCCAGTAGGTCTTTTCACCTTATGAGAGCCAGACATGTGGTGAAAAAGGCACTCTCGTCGCCCGAAGCGCGCCACGTGTCGGGCGGGGGAGTCGAAGCAGGCGTCGACTCGACTCCTCCTTAAATGCACTTGCCACGCAACAAGGTTTTAAAAGGGAGAACGAGACGCAAGTTTCCCATTTTCGCGCACATTTTTCATTCCGCTTTTTGCTTCCACTATTTTTCCGCCATTTCGCCTTCCGTTTTCGACTTCTGCTCCCACGTTCCGTCTTTTCTTCAGCCACTCCTGCTGCCTCCAGTGAGTTTTTTAACTCTCTCCCTCCCTTTTACTTTTGATTGTGATGGCAATGTAAGAACCTTCGAGCCCCCGGGAGGGAGCTTCAGGTGACGAAGGTGAAGCGAGACATTTTTGGGACATTTCGGAATCACCTTCGCTATTGGCAGAATGGATGTAGATGCCAATGTCGCTTTCCAGCACTCCGAAAGGATGACTGGATCTTCAGCGGAGCGCCCAGTTCCAACTGTTTTATCTCGCAGAGGGTCATTATTGGTGATTGCCCTGGCAGGCCCAATCCTTCCGAGGAGGATGCAGAGGAAGAGGGTGAGACGACCGAAGGAGTTACTGAGTCGGTCGCTGCCCGAAAATTGGCTAGTGCTGCTGAGTCAACAGCTGAGGGAGAGGAGGCCAAGGACGAACAGAAGGGTCCCGTTCCCTCGGTTCTAATCGATGCAGAACTAGACAAGATCAAGGCCGGGTACCATGTCCTGGACTCGGTCATTCTTCGCCTCCCTCTCCCTAATGAATTACCTGACCGCCCTTCTGTTGGGATGGTCACGATTTTCCAAGTCGCTTTGCAGTGCAGCTTGCGTCTGCCCCTTCAAGGGATAGCTCGAGATTTGCTTTCCCGACTTCGAATAGTGCCTGGGCAGATAGTTCCGAATGGGTGGAGGAACATGTTCGAATGCGCAGTGTTGTGGACTGAGATGGAGCAGCCCCTACTAACCGTCGATGAGTTTCTCTATCTGTTCCAAGTACGGCCGAATCCGCGGTAGCCCCAATGGTATTTTTTGTGTGCTTGGCAGAATAAGGGCGGACCTTTGATAACCTACCCTCCTACTTCTAATAAGCATTGGAGAGATAGATGGTTCTGGGCATGTGGTCGCTGGAAAATTGTCGAGCCTGAGCCCATCGACTCTCGCGTTCATCGGGTGTTCTCCCAAGTAGGTGACTCGGCGTGCGCTTTTTTCTCCATCTTCCCATAATTTTAAATCTTTGAGTCTAACCGCGTATGTTTCGCAGATATTCCCGAGCGAAGGCCGAGTCTCGGAGTCGGCATTCTAGCTCGGATTAAAGATCTGAAGGTGCTGAGTCCGGAGTGAAGGTCTTGGAAGAGGCTTCTCCAACCGGAGCGTCTTTTTGAATCGGGTTTGGACTCGACCTTGACAGGTACTTTCTGGCTACCCTTCTTTATTATCTTTGATTCTTTTTTGACTCGTCATGTGGTTGATGCAGAGATGGCTGAGGCTCGGCCCTTTCTCCATCCACCTTTCAAAATGAAGGCCCCTCCAAGGTCAGAGCCTCGGCCTCCAAAGAGGCCTAAGAAGGTCGTGAAGACTAAGGGGCAAACTGCCCCGGCCATCCCGAACATGATAGTTCCTGACTCGGAAGAAGGGGTGGGAGCGGCGAACGCGGTGGCCCCTGAGTTCCAAGGGGCTGCAGAGCCAGGACCTATTTTAAAGTCAACTCCGGAGCAGAGGGAGGAGCAAAGAAGGGAGGAGCCCTCAGGAGGGGAGACGACTCAACAGGAGACGTTGATCTTCCAATGGGCCGTCAAAGACATGCTCCCTTGGGCAATCTCCCATGGGAGCGAAAAGGACTTCGCTACCCTCTTCGAAGATCCCCCGAGGCGGACTCTCTCCCATATGGCGAAGATGATTCTCGAGGCAAGAGCTGAACTTTGCGCTTGCTTTGTCAGTTTCCTCAGGCTTGGCTGACCTTTTGTTTTCCCTTTGCAGTTTGCCCCTTGTGCGCTCAGCGCGTGCTCGGATTTGGCCGACGCTCATAAACGGGATGGGGAGGCGGAAGCACAATTGGCCACTGCTGTGACTCGGCTTAACATAATGACTAGCGACTTAGGGATTGCGAGGAAGGCTGTCGATGAGACCATTGTCGAAAGTGCTCGTTTGGCCTTGCAATTGAAAGAGGCCCATAAGGAGAGCCGACAGAATCACCTGGCTTATGTCTTCTCTGAAGAGAAGCTGACTCGGCTCAAAACCGAGACTAAGGCTACCCTTGCTCATGTCAAGGCCCAGGCCATAAAGGCCTTTCTCGAATCTCGTGCGTACTTAGATGAACGGGACCGCTTGTATCAGGATGGTTATGCCAAGTGCATGGACCTGATGAAGTTGCCCTTCCCCAAACTTGACTCTCGGGATTCGAGGAGTGTGGCTCAAGATCTGACGGTCCGGATGCTGGGGTGACTGGGTCGGCTGGTACGGTGGCGGTTGACCTTGAGGTTACTTCTGAGGCTGCTCCTGAGGTGGCGCCAGTGGTTGCTACGAGTGGCGGGGCAACAATTAAATCCGGGCCACCTCCTGAGTTAGCTCCTAGTGAATCTTGAAGCTAATTTTGGATTGCAAAGCGTCAAGCACTTCAAGCACACCAAGCTTCAGGCCGGGCTCGAGAGCATCTGCAACCGAGAGGGGACATCTCTTATCTCAGCCGACTCGTTTCTGCATTTTTCCTTGTCACTTTATTGATGTAATTCCAAAGTAGGAGCTAATGTAATCAATGTAAAACTTATACTAATGAATGAATATATTTGATTTTCAAATTCATTTGACTCAGTTTACATGTTTTTCATTCATTGCTCGTCTAATAATCGATTTTAACCAATTGCTCATTGGCCGACCTAGGGATAATATATTTTTAGATGTTCGGTATTCCATGGATGAGGGAGTAATTGCCTAGTTAGATCTTTCAACCGATATGTTCAAGGTTGAATGGTGCTCGAGACAATATAGGGTCCTTCCCAGTTGGGTCCCAGTGTGCCCGCACCAACTTCCTTTGTATTTAGGAACATTTTTTGGAGGACCATGTCCCCAGCTTGGAATTGTCTAACTTTGACTCGGACATTGTAGAATCGAGATACTTGTTGTTGCCGAATTGTCATTCGTGGCCGAGCTAACTCCCTTTGTTCTTCTAAGAGGCCAAGTCCGAGAGCCAGCAATTCTTCGTTGTCTCGTTCATTATACGAACTGACTCGAGCAGAAGACATTCCGATCTCAACTAGAGTAATGACTTCTGATCCGTATGCAAGGGAGAAAGGAATCTCTCCCGTGGCCGTCTGAGTGGTAGTTTGGTAAGTCCATAGTATTTTAGGAAGTTCCTCAACCCACGCTCCTTTAGCTCGGTCGAGTTTGGTTCGGAGATGCTGTTTAATGATCTTGTTGACTGTCTCAACCTGTCCATTCGTCTAAGGATGATGGGGAGACGAGTAGACATTCCTTAGTCCGAGATTGTTGCATATCTCTCGGTATTGCTTGTTGTCGAACTGCTTTCCGTTGTCAGTAATAATGGTCCGAGGTATCCCGAATTGGCAGATGATATTTTTCTAGACAAAATCTGTGATCTTTTGTTCGGTTATCTTAGCCAATGGTTCGGCTTCAGCACACTTCGTGAAGTAATCTACCGTGACAATGGCAAACTTGGTCTGACCTTTCCCTAAGGGAGCGGTCCGATGATGCCCATCCCCCATTGCGCAAAGGGCCAAGGACCAGCCATACGAGTTAGTTCCTCGGGTGGTTGTCTTGGAATGATTGCGAATCGTTGGCATTTTGTCGCAACTTTGGATGAGCTTGCGAGCATCGTGCTGAATGGTCGGCCAGTAATACCCTTGCCACAAGACCTTGTGCGCAAGCATCGTCCTCCTGAGTGATTTCTGTAAATCCCTTGTGAATTTCCCACAGTACATAGTTAGCCTCGTCGTGTCTTAGGCAGTGTAGCAAAGGAGCAAAAAACCCTTTCTTATATAGTACACCGTTGAGTATGGTGTAATGGGAGGCTCGAATTTTCAATCGTCAGGCCTCGCGCATTCCTTAGGCAACTTTCCATTGTCAAGATATTGGACGATCGGGTCAAGTCAGGTAGGTTTCGAATCGATCGAGTGTACGGTCGAGTTAGGCGGGTTGTCGATGCTCGGCTTAGCGACGTACTCAATTGGGATGAATCTGGGTATATCGTCCTCATCGGCAGAGGCAAGTTTCGCCAATAAGTTGTCTTTAGCGTTTTCTGTTCGGGGGATCCGAGTGACAATACATCGTTGAAAACCGTCGATCAACTCTTTGGTTTTCTTCATATAGGTTTTCAGCTGCTCTTTACGTGTTTGATACACGCTGGTAACCTAGTTGACGATCAACTGTGAGTCACTGAATACATTGAGATGAGTAATACCCATATTGGTTGCTAGTCGAAGGCCGAGCAATAGGGCTTCGTATTCTGTTGTATTGTTCGAGGCTTGAAATCCAAGTCTTAAGGCATATTGCATGTAAAGTTTGATCGGGAGTTTCCAGGATGACTCTTGCCCTGCTTGCCTTAGAGTTGGATGAGTCATTACATAAAGCTGCCAGTGAGGGGGTCGAGCAATGTATCGGGAGCTGCAATCACCGATTGATCGGCTAGCTCATTTACAAGCTCGGTAGGTGGATCAGTTTGCGGGATAACTTCAGCTATGAAGTCGGCCACAGCCTATCCTTTAATTGTTACCCTCGGCTTGTATTGAATATCAAATTCACTTAGCTCAATTGCCCACTTCGTTAGGCGGCCGGAAGCTTCTGGTTTCTGGAGAATTTGACGTAGTGGGAGGTCAATTACGACGATGATGGTGTGCGGTGAAAGTATGGCCGAAGTCGTCGTGAAGACACAATTAATACTAGGGCCACTTTCTCCAGAGGTGGATATCGGGTTTCTGCTTAGGAGCAGTGCTTTGCTGACATAATACACTGGTAATTGCTTTCATTCATGTTCACATATCAAGGCCGAGCTTACAACTGCGTCGGAGACCGCCAGATACAACAGTAAAGCTCCCCAGGCTCGGGCTTTGATAGGAGAGGTGGAGATCCGAGATATGACTTCAATTACTAGAATGCCGCCTTACACTCTTCCGTCCAATCTACCATTTGTCATCCCTCCAATTGTTTGAAGAATGGGAGGCATTTATCGGTAGCTCGGGAAAGGAAACAGTTGAGTGCGGCTACCCGCCCAGTCAGTCTCTGTATATCTTAATCATTTTCGGAGATTCCATGTCAACCAATGTCTTGATCTTCTTCGGATTTGCCTCGATCCCTCGCCGGTGGACAAGGAATCCGAGAAATTTACCCGAACTTACTCCAAAGACACATTTGCTCGGGTTCAACTTCATCTGATACTTGCGAAGGATAAGGAACATTTCTTCTAGGTCAACAATATGATCGGCCGCACGTATACATTTGACAAGCATATCGTCGATGTACATTTCCATGGTTCGACTGATTTGCCGAGAAAACATTTTGTTTACTAACAGCTGGTAGGTTGCTCCTGCATTCTTTAGGCTAAATGGTATCACACGGTAACAGTAAAGACCTTTGTCAGTGACAAAGGTAGTTTTAGATTTATCCGATTAATGCATTACAATTTGATTATACCCAAAATAAGCATTCATAAAACTAAGAAGTTCATGTCCTGCCGTGCTGTCCACCAACCGATCAATCCTCGGAAGAGGAAAGCTGTCCTTCAGGCATGCTTTGTTAAGTCAGTATAGTCAATACAAACTCGCCACTTCCCGTTGGTTTTTTAAATGAGTATGATATTAGCTACCCATTTCGGATAGTATATCTCCTCGATGAATTTAGCCTTGAGGAGCTTGCTGACCTCTTCTTCGATGATGGTGTACCTTTCAGGGCCGAGTAGTCGTTGTTTCTGTCGGATCGGTCGGTAAGTCGAGTCGATATTGAGGCGATGAGTCATCACCGAAGAATCGATCTCGGGCATGTCTTCATGGCTCAGTGCAAATACGTCGGCGTACCGTCGAAGTAGAGATACCAGCTTATCTTTCAGGGGCGACTGCAGAGATGAGCCGTTTCGAACCGTTTTAGACTTGTCTGTCTCGACCAAAGGTATAGGAATGAGATCCTCTACCGGTTGGCCTCGCTCGTGAGTCTTGGCCCGAGGGTTCAGTGATTTAATCGTGGTTACCTCGGCTAGATCTTTTACGGCCGTCGCATAGCAGCGCCTTGCATCCTTTTGGTCACCTTTGACGACTCCTACTCCCGACTTGGTCTAAAATTTCATAGAGAGATGGTACGTCGACACAATAGCCCGGAGGAGGCACAGGGATGGTCGACCGAGGATGGCTTTGTAGACTGATGGTTGATCGACTATCAGAAAGTCGGCCATAACTGTTGCCTGATGCGGGAAATTCTGGCAGTGAGTGGCAGTGAGATGACTCATTCAGGAAAGATTTATCCACCCGAGAATACGATCAATAAGGTTCGGATTGGCCGTAATGCTGATCGTTCGATGCCCATTTTGTCGAATGCTTAGTGAATAGTACATCCGCAAACGATCCTGTATCAATGAGAATGCGGAATACTTTGCGGTTTGCTATGGTGAGGGTGACGATTAGGGCGTCATCATGTGGGTAATGAATGCCTCGAGCGTCTTCATCAGTAAACGACACGCAGTACTTTTCCGTTTTCCTCTCTTTTGAAGGTCGAGCTAAAATCAGGATCTCGGACTCAGGCCGACTGATGCTCCTTGCGTGATTTTTTCGAGCATTGTTCGAGTCGCCTCCGCCTCAGGGACCACTGATAATGGTTCGGATTTCTTCCATAGGTCAATTGTCTCCTGAGCGTTCTTCCGTCGTCCCGTCCTGGTTCTTTCGACATGCTCTCTGAGTTGGCCTTTTCGGATGAGCCTCTCGATTTCTTCTTTCAAGTGATAGCAATCACTGGTATTGTGCTCATGATCGCGATGATAATGACAATACTTACTCTTATTTCATCGGTTCGGATTGCTCCGGAGCCTATCTGGCCAGTTGATGAATCCTTCGCCCTTGATTTCCATCAATACCTGCTCTTGTGGCTTATTGAGCGGATTGTACGTCGAAAATTTGTGGTCAGGCCGCTTACCCAACCTACGTTCATCGTGGGACCGATTATCCTTACGCTTCTTACCACTGCCAAGTCAACTTCTTTTTTTACTGACTCTTTGGCCGGGGGTTTTGTGTTTTGAGCGGCCTCACGCAGGATTCGTGTTTCTTCGACGTTCGCATATTTATCCGATCGATCCATAAACTCAGCCAGAGTAGTAGGCAGGTTCTTGTCCAAGGATGCAAGGAACGACCTATCTCTGACACCTTGCATGATCGAGTTGAGGGCTGTCTCGTTCGAATGTTTCCGGACTTAGAGCGACTTGAAGTTAAAGCGCTTGATATAATCCTTAAGTAGCTCTCCCTCTTCTGGATTATTGTTCAAGTGCGTAGATGGCTTTAACATTTTCTTCCCACCAATGAAATTGGTGAGGAAAGCGTCGCTGAGCTCTGTCAACGAGCTAATGAACTTTGGCTTTAACTGTTGGAACCAAAGCGATGCTATATCGGCTAAAGTGAGGGAGAAGGCTCGGAACATCACGGCGTCTGAGACATCGTATAATTTCATATAAGTCTGAAAGGACTCGATGTGCTTGGTTGGATCAGTTTTGCAGGTGAATGGCATGATCTGAGGTAGGCGGAATCGTTCCGATAGTCGAGCTTGCATAATCTCTTCTGTGAACGGGGATGCCTTCGCCTCGGGCCTTGTCTGATTTATATTGCGGTTTTGCTTTATATCTGCGATCTCCTCCTGCACTTCCTTCCGTAAATCTTGGAGGTTGGTTTTTCAGGGTTCGTCGCTGTCAGTCGTACCCTCGACCGGGGGCCTACTATGCCTTCTCCGATCTATTTTGTGTCGAAGATCGGTGGCAGGCAGCAAGGCGGTTACGGAAATATGAGAGGGTGCAGGCTCAGCCGGACCCTGGTGTTAGCTTTGGTGAGGAACAGACCGTAGAGCGATGGGCTGAGGATCGATGAATTGTTGCGGGGCGTTTGCCCGACCATCGTCCTTCTGGGGCTGCTGAACTTGCTGGCGATGGATCTGTTCAAGCATGTGCTTCATGTAGTTCATGTCAGTCTTGAGTTCCTAGATCTCTTTGTCTAACCGTCCGTTTTCTCGATTCCATTGAGTGTGCCTGGTCGAAACGAAGGTTGCCGGACGGGCCGGAGAACCTTGTCGATTATCGGGTCGGTTCTGGTCCCCTTGGGCTCCATTTGTAGTCGGCGGGCCTTCTGTCGTCGATGGTCCAGTGACAGCGACCTCGTTAGGCTTGTTCTAGACGGTTCTCCTTGTTCTTGCCATTAGAGACTTATTTGAAGCTTTTTGATAGAGCTAGGAAAACGACTTTTCGTATTGCTTCCCTCAGACGGCGCCAAACTGTTGATGTAAAAAACTGGTATGCCCTCCTTAGATCCTTTACCTGCACAGGAAGAAGACAATGGAGACCCTAGCTAGAGCCGGGGACCCTCCGATGCTAAAGTTAGGATTAAGATCGTGTCAAAGGGTTCTAGAGAGAGTTTTTGCATACCTTTCATCATTGAAATCTCTTACATTTATAGGAAGGAGAGGATCCCATCGTGCCAGATTATTTTCTCGATTTCATGGAGATTCGATGCCAATCCAAATTTGGACTCTAGCTGATCCCGAGAATCTCGGGATCGGGGATATTCTTCCTGGATTTTTGGGAAAGTGTTTCTCTTTACACTGTTTCTTCCTTTCTCGGGCTTGGGCGACTCTATTGGTAAGCGAGTCTCGGTTGGCTTATAGAAGGTTGAGCTACTTGCCCTCTGTCGGATAAGACGAGACTGATCCATAATCGGTGCGTCTTCTTAATCTGATAGCTGACTCTGTAACTGATCTTAGGATGGGTCGGTTTTATGGTCGGTCGTGTGGCTTTTAAGCATTGGGCCTTAGTCGGCTTATTTGGATGCTGCTGCCTCGTTTGTCGAGCCAACTTCGTGCATTTCATAGATTCTTTGCTTTATGACTCAGGACTTTGTAAGCCTCGGTTTGGATTGGCTCTTTGTTATCCGAGCTAAGTCTTTCCTTTAGGCTTTGGGTATGTGTGCCTCGGTCAGGCTTATCGCCTTGGGATCCCGGGCAGTGTCAGTAGAGTTGCTCTATTCCATAGCCGAGTCTCTGGACTTATACTATTTTTTACCAACAATAATAATTATATTAAAGGTCATGATTATTGTCAAGATTATTTTTTATTCTTTTTTAAAAATAAATTCACTAATACATAATTACATACCTAAAATGAGACGACATCATTCTTAGGTGGCTTCCAATCAGGCCCTTAGATTGCAAAACTTAGAAGTTAAAATAATTTATTTTATAATATTTTGTACTTTACTATTATTTATTAATTTATGATCATTTAAAAAAATTATTGGCTTAGAAAGCTTTAGGGTGTCAGCCATCAATGGTGTGGCCCATCAGTTGGACGATCCTGATCACCAAGTAAAGAGCCCCACACATGCCAGTCACGCATTACGGATCCTATCATTTCTCTACTTGAAGAGTGCTGTATAAGGTCATTCATGACATTAAACAGTAATCCGGTATATATTTACTGATTAAAAAGGCATAGAGTCCTGATTCAACACATACGTGTAGGCCCAGATGAGAATAGGTTTGCCTGACCTACGTGCCGTCTAACCAACGCAGTAGCCGAACGTCACGCACGGATCAGATGTCGTATGGGTACAGGAGAGGCTTTGAAATAGTAGTTGCAAGGAATCTTGTTGACTTGGAAGGGTGTAGAAGGGACGAGGATTGTGTCCTCCACGGACTATGTTCTGGCAGGTTCTCTGTGGGGCTCACTGTGATCTATTGGTTTGATCTATTTTAATAAATCATTTTAGGGTTAAAAAAAAAGGCAGATCTAAGGCTAAAGTGGACCACACCACAGCAAGTAGTGGTGATAATGACTCACACTGTTTAAACCTTCCTAAGGTCCACTGTTTTATTTGCTGTCCAACCTGTACACAAGGCCCCGTGGATTAGGATGAAGGGAAAACACAAATATCATAATATCAAAACTTTTGCAGCTATCAAGAAGTTTTCAATGGTGGGCATTCAATCCCCACTGTGTGATCCACTCGAGTTCTGGATTTGCTTAATTTTTGAGCTCATATCCTAAATAGATAGGCAATCCCCACTGTGTGATCCACTCGAGTTCTGGATTTGCTTAATTTTTGAGCTCATATCCTAAATAGATAGGCAAAATGGATAGACTGATAAAACGTATGGATTACAGTGGGTCCCACAAAGCCCTTGGACTGAGTGAGTCGACTAGGGGAAGGATCCAATTAATCCGCCCCTCTAAAGGAGCTGAGGGAGATGTGTACGAGGGTAGTATTTCCTGACCTTTTTATTTTGCTTACAAGATAGTGTATGAACTGGATAAAGTTAAGGAGAGGTGTGTTATGTGAATGAATTGTAGGGCTGTCAATGGGCCGGGCTGGCCCATCAGGCTTTCGAGCCTGGCTCTGCTCTAGCCGGGCTTGGATTGCAGGATTAGGTCCTCGGGCCGGATCGGGCTTAAAGTCAGAGCCCGTTTTAAAAGCAGGCCTGGGCTACCAGTTCAAAAGCCTCTCTGGCCTACCCCGCCACTTACAAAAGTTAATTTTTCAAATTTCACAGCCGAAGTTGATGTAGTCAGGATGCTGTATGGGGCCCACAGAGATGCATGTGACAAATCTATTCTGTCCATCACTTTTGCAAGACCACAATAGGAAAGTAATCTAAAAATCAGTTAGATCCAACAATCATGTGGGCCATAACAAACAAAACAACGCTGATTGAAGGCCCACCATTGGAAACATTTTGGGTGGATAGAAGTTATGTAGCAGTCTGATTTTGTACCTACAGTTTATCTGAGTGGTAATAACCCTATAAATGGCTTGGACGACATATAAACATCAAGATCAACTTCAGCAAGGTTTCACTGGTGGATATTTCTGGCCTAACTAATTTATTTGGTGTGGCTGGCATGAGTTTTGGATCAGCATGATTTCTTCAAGGACATCTTTGAGGCCCTCCATAGCTTCTGAGAGGAACTTCCTGTGGTGTGCCCTACGGCTCAGCAGGCACCACTCCGGGACAGATTAAGTGCAGCTGGGGTCCGGCCACCTCGATGTATGTATATTCTATATTCACGTCATCTATTCATTTTGTGGCATGAGCCCAAAAATAAAACAGATCCCATTCTTATATCAACCATGGAAATAGTAGTAATTTACTTCAAAACTTCTTATGTGCCACAAAAGTTTTAGATCAAGCTGATATTTGTTTTTTCCCCTTCATCTAGCTTGGGTGGAGAGTGTATTAGGTGAGACCCTGGCCTCACTCAAGGTAGTGTGGCCCTTACTATGGGGTACCATTAGGTCCACCTTGATGTATATATTATGTATCCACAACGTCTGTATGTTTTTCCAATCATTTTAAGGCATTATCCTAAAAATGAAGTAGATCTAATTATCCGGTGGACTGTACCATAAGAAACAGTGGTGATTGAATGTCCTACCATTAAAAACTTTTTAGGGCATACCTTAATGTATCCATAGTGTTTATTTACCATTCAATTTGTTGATAAGGTTACTTAAGCCTTGATGAAGGGGAAACAATATCAGCTTGATCTAAAACTTTAATTTGTAGCTCATTAATGGTCAATCACTAGTTTCTTATGGTATGGTCCACCTGATACTTGGATCTGCTTCATTTTTGGAATAATGCCCAAAAATGATATGGAAAAATGGATGGATGGCATGCATACATAATACATACATCAAGGTGGGCCCCATGGTAACCCCATGACGAGGGTCACACCGTCTTAGGAGAGGCCAGGATCTCATCTAATCCACTGTCCTTTTTGTGACCTCATCAACAGGTTGGATGGTAAATAAACATTACATTAGGGCCAAGGAAGTTTTTAATGGTAGGATATTCCATTATTTCTTATAGTATGGTCCCACCTGAGATTTGGATCTGCTTCATTTTTTAGCTCTTGGCCTAAAATGCTTTGCTAAAACAGATGGACAACCTGATATATAATACATACATTAAGGCGAGCCCTATGGTAAGGCTGCACCATCTTGGGAGAGAGCATATTAGGTGAGCCCTTGCCCCACCCAAGAGTGTTCGGCCCTTACCGTGGGGCTCACCTTGATGTATGTATTCTGTATCCATGTTGTCCATTTATTTTTCCATATCATTTTAGAAAATGATCCCAAAAATGAAGAAGATCAAATTTCAAGTGGACCATGCTTTAGGAAATAGTGGTGATTGAACACCCTATCATTAATAAAAACTTCTTAGGGCGCACCATAATGTTTCTATAGTATTTATTTGCCATCTAATCCATTGATAAGATTATGTAAACTTGGATGAAGGGACAAAGCAAATATCATCTTGATCCAAAATTAACTTATGTGGCCCATTAATTGTTAATCACCATTTTTTCCTATGGTATGGTCCACCTTACATTTAGATATGATTCATTTTTCAGAAAATTCCCTAAAATGACCAGAAAAACGGATGGATGGAGTGGATATAGAATACACACATTAAGATGGGCCCCATGGGTAAGGGCTGCACCATATTGGGTGAGGCCGGGGTCTCATCTAATCCGCTCCACTTGAGTGAGGCCGGACCGCATCTAGTCTCCGTTCCCTTTGGCCAGGGGCAGTGCCCCATCCACGACCCATTGCTTTACTTGCTTTTTCTTAGCCACTATTTCTTGGTCCATCATTGTACTATTTCCTCACGTAAGTTCATTCGCTGGAAAGCCAACAAAAGAAAGGTCCCATTGCATTTTACCGTTTTACTTTGAACTTGGACATTCACGGTAAGATTTGTATTATTAAGGCTAACGGATCCTCTTTATTGAAGGCATATAAAGAAAATAAAAAATGAAAATACATGTCCATTTCTAATAAGAAATTATATGTGTTGATGCTAGAATCTGGATCACCCTCGCTGATCTCGCCAAACACTCACGCTGAGCCCTGTAAGCCTGCACAGGAGAAAGACAAAGGAGACTCTGGTTAGAGCAGGAGACCCTTCGATGCTAAAGTCAGGCTAGGAATCTGAGTCTAAGTAGTATGACTGGGGCTTAGGGCGTGAGATCTTGTGTACCTGTTTCAATGTATATGTCTCTTATTTATACCTTTTGATCGAAGTAACTGTGCCGATCATTCTCGGCATGATTTCTAACAACAGGAGAGAGCAACACACACACGAATGTTGGCTGTTACCCGAAAATCATGTGCCGGATTTTACTCCATGTGTGTGTTACTGGAGCTGATTCCTGAGTATGACCATAGGCTCCATCTCCGTCTAAGTCGATCTTATAGTCTAAGTCCGTCTTCTAACGGTTCAAACCCATATGCGGGTCAAGCCTGGCCATTGGTCAGCAAAGATCGGGTCGAAGCCAACAATGGGGATGTGTAATGGCTTCTTCCAGGTTTCATGTGAAAGCTCTACAAAAGAACTTAGAGTCTGAACTTTGGTTACTACCAGACCGGGTTAGACGAGCGGTCATTAACGAACCGAGGTTCGTCTCATCGGCCTTAGTCGTCCGGCCTGTTACTGCAAGTCTGCTCAACTGGCCGAGTCGCCCTTTCCTCAACTGGAGTAGGAGGTATTCCTGCCTAGGCATGCCCACTCAATCAGCTGAGCCGAGTACATCTCTTCCGAGGTCGGCCCGTATTTTCCCATAACAATATGCATTTCTTTTTTAGTGTTTGAGAGGGTAGAATAGGTGAGACCACGGCCTCGCCCAAAGATGGTGCAACCCTTACTCTTTGGCCCACCTTGATATATGTATTATGTATCCATGCCATGCATTCATTTTTCCATATCATTTTCAGGCATTGTCTAAAAAATGAAGCATATTCAATTATCAGGTGGACCATACCATAAGAAACCATATATGGTGATTGACCATTAATGAGCTGCAAAAGTTTTGGATCAAGTTGATATTTGTTTTCCCCTTCATTCAGACTTATGTGACTTTATCAACCAATTGGATGGTAAATAAACACTACAAAAGGGATTGGAGTTAAGCTCTTGTATACTAAGGATGTGCAAGTGTATTCCATGGGCTCATACTTGTGTATCCTAAAGTGCTAAGGAGACGGGCAACTAAGAATAGTGGATGAATGAGAACAAAAAAGATGGATGTGCAAGTGTGTGGGATGTTATATTAATATACTATTGTTGCCAAGCAGCAGCGCGGGTCAGATAAATCTATCCTGACTCAGTCACTTGTTGAAGTGAAAATATAATTAGGTGAAAATACAACGTACATATGAGATGCTATGTTGATAATGAGCAGGGAGTTGAGAAGGGAATGGGTGTTACCTAATGCTTAACATGGTTTGGATGAAGCTAGCCAAGATGGATAGTTGTTTTTCAAATATCAGATGGAGTGGTTCGGATTGGAGTTTTATTCACTCTGGGGTTAGAAAGTATGCTAGGTTGACCAAGGTTGACATGGGTTGGAGTCATTTCCTCCTACTCTCTCCCTCTCTTGGTAGAGGGAAGGAAACTTTCTAAGGGATTTAGGGGATAGGATGTTTTTCTTAATGTTTTTTTAATACCTTAGAATGAAAGGGAAGAAGGCTATTTATAGCCTCTTGACTTAGTTTTTCAATAATTTCTGAGAAAGTCGAGGGTAAAAATGGGTTCAATGGACTGAATTTAAGATCGCCATGTGGTGAGATCTCAACAGTTAAATGGGGTAAGATGATAATTTTGACTCAAAGGAAAGACAACCGAGATATTTCGCATTTTCATATGATTCCATATAGTTTCGAAATAGCATTCATGCTTTGTACCCTCTTATGCCAAGGTAAAAGAGCTGCCACATGGCGGGTAATGCCTTTGGCACAGCTGGCTACGTGGCGTACTCCTTACTTTGGCAGGGGGTGCAGCCCTATTGTACATGTCCATATGAGTTTACTTTGATGGGGTGTGATTTGACTGGGTGAGTGTACTGATTTGAGTTGACTGGATTATTAATTGGGTTTAGCTGGGTTTATCTCACAGAATTGATTGGAATTGGGCTGACTATACTTGTATTTTAGAAGTTATTCACCAGTGGGAATAAGCATTTTTCTTATGTAATTTGCCCTGATCAGTAACCGGACGAGATTTTGGTAACAAAGCTCAGAGGAGAAAAACACATCACACAGGCTCATCCAATATTTATTATTGGAAAACGTAAGCAGACATAACAACTTGCATATGGTACTGTCTGCAGGGCATTCCTGCAGTACGGTCACATAAGCTCATACACATACATACACACCTACACAACCCTATGAAAAACAGATCGTAATATCAACCAGCTATTGTCGACTCGTCCAAATCAGCTTGAACTCTTGTTCAGTGCTACGGTTCATGATTGAAATTAAAGGACGACTGTCCTGATGCTTGGCCAGTCGCAACTCGACTCAGGACCAAATGAGTCAATCCGAGTCACCGAGTCATGAATCTTTAAGTCAAGCTCTTTATTACTGACGTAACCTTAATCTTATGGGAGTGAGATGATGGGTCCCATTCCCACTACAGTCGCAAGTAGTCTTATCTAAGCCGTCCAATCAGTCTTGATAAGATCGATGTGGATCCCGCCAATGTTGACTTCCCCGACTTTTGGGACCAAGCTCACGACCACTTTCTCCGAGCCTTCAGCATCAATATCTTCTATCAACTTCGATATACCCAATTTCAGGCTGAATTTATTTTTCTCTGCATCACCCTTTTTATGAATGTGGAAGTGGGGCAGTTTCATAAAGCTCCCTGCAGACTCTCCTGGGTCAGGTCCCACAAAATCCCCTCCATAAGGGGCTGCCACGTACACCTCAAACGTGACGGGCCCATTGTGGGGGATCTCTATGCCGTCAATCACGAGGACCTCCACCTCATCCTCTTTCTCGCCCTTGGTTCGGGACTTCTTGGGCCTCTGCACAAGGGCCCTGATGGTCGAATCCAGGGGTCTTGGGTCGGGTCCGAACTCGGATACCTGGACCAACGAGACACTGGATCTGGGTTTGGCCTTGGCCTTTTTCTTCTTGATGCTGCTGCTATCAGCCCATGGAAGTTCCACGTCTTCATAGGTGTACCGGAGTTTCTGCGGATTGAGACAGTCTGCTACCTGTTGCGTTCATTTGTTAGTCAATGCATGAATTACACATACAACTAGTTGGACGGGCAGCGGATAAACATAAATATATAAAGTGGGATGGTTTTACTTTTAACCAGGACCTTTATGATGGGACAAACCTTTTGGAAAGGTTGAATGTGGTGCAAACATGACACGTCAGCAATTATAGACTGATTTTGTTTTTAGATCTTCTGATTAAAATTTATGTTTTTGCTAGCTAGACAAAGAGGGAGGTTCGTACTCCTTAACCAGACACGTGGTTGATCAGGAAGTGAATCTGATCCATCCATATAGTGAGTCCTATTCAAAGATTGATTGTGGTTGAAAATTTCACCTATGGAGGATACCAGTGGTCAGATTCTCCTGTTACATCCAATTTCATCACAACCATCTATTTTAAGGCCATTGTGGACATAGATACGATTGCCAGGCCATTCAAGGTGATCCATAGCTCCAGTGGTAGACTAAGTGAAATATACCTCGTTTCAACACTTGAGGTCTTAGCATCGATCCCTAGTGGGGTCATATTTGAGATAAGTAACCAATGCACATTAAGGCCCGCTTGGATACCACCAAATAAGTTACTTTTTCTACTTGATGCAGTTGATAAAATAGCTTATTTGAGATAAGTAAGTTTGGTTTAAAAAGTGCTTAATTAATCACTTCAGCTTAATAAGTAGAAATAAGATAAGCTACTTGAGCATAAGTAACATATCTTAACTAACTTACTGTCCAAACGCCCCCTGAATGTCAGCTTTAGTCAATAACATGTAACCGTGAAAATTTTCAGACAATACCTCTGGCCTAAAAAGCAGGCATTAATACCGGGCCACCAAACACATATGGGGCCATAAGAGGAATGGCCTAGATCTATGGACAATGGCATGAGATGTAATACACTACCCACAGCACCCTACCTCGGTGGAGCCCACTCTGTTGTGTGCGTGACTGTGACATCTACTCCGTCCATCAGGTTAGCCCTTACATTTTATATCCACGGAATAAAAATCAGCTCATCCACACTCAGGTAGGCTACAGTACAAAAACGAAGGAATGAGAGTCCAATACTAGGGTTTTGTTTGAGGTCCACCATAGTGTTTAGTTTTCATCCAACCATTCAATCTGGCAGATACTCCAAAAACTAGCCTGATCTGAACCTTGAACAGGTCTCAGTGAGGGATCTTAGAAATTTTAAGCATAATCTCACATTGATTCCCATCCAGTGGCCATCGGAGTTTTAGATCAGGCTGGTTATCGGATGTACTATGGAATCGAGACGGGTGCAACAGATGTACAGAGTGGATATAACATTCACAAAAAGAAGGCCCCACCGGGAGCAGTTGTTTTTCAGTAGAGTGTCTCAATTGGTTCCCAGTATAGTTGATTAACTCGCTCGACTTTCATGAATACTGAACAGACTACAAATATTGTAGAGTCTCGGTGAGCAGTGTCGAGAGTTTTGCCGAGTTAAATAGAGTTTTTCCGAGTTTACTTCTAGATTCGTCGAATTGAGACGAGCCAACTGAGTCTTGAACGAGTCATGACCCAATCTGGTAATTTCGAGCCGAATCGGCTGTTTTTTTTTTTTTTTTTTTTTTTTTTTGTTTTTTTTCCTGAGTTTTCAAATATAGACTTGGCGAGAGAGAGAGAGAGAGAGAGAGATGGGGGGGGGGGGGGGGGGGGGGGGGGGGGGGGTGTGATTTCGCATTTTTACCTTGACTTTGACCAACTGTTTGTTCTCGTCGAAGAAGATGAAGGATGAGTTGAGCCAGTCGGGATCGTTGAAGTCGACTTTATTTCCTCGCTTCTGCCTATAGATGTGCCACATCCTGTCCACGTTCGAATGGTGGCAGTAGAAAAGCGGGTCGTAACCCGCCGTGGAGAAGTTGCCCATGTTCGAGTTTGGAAACTCGGGCAGCCCTACGAACTGGTGCATCGCGTTATGTATCGACTCAATCCGCCCCATCGTCTTTCCCATGGAGGCCTCCTCGCCGCCCTCACCCGATCTCCCGGAACAGCTCCGGCAGCGGCAGAGACTCCGTAAATGCCTTGTTCATCTCATTCAGGTTCTTCCCCTTCAGTTCATCGTCGGTGTGCGGGCTCTCAGTTGTAGGGCTGTATTGGTAGTCCAGCACCTTCGATAGGTTAGCCAGGTTGCGCAACTCGTCGTTGAGCGGCCCCTCTTTAAGAAAAATGGGCGGGATCGTCATTCCGTCAGGCGAGTCCCAGTTCCAGAATGGGAGGGCGAATGTCTCGTCACCGATCAGCTTCCCGAGGATCCTCTCATGGAAGTGGATGTAGTAGCGGTGCCACGGCAGGAATATCCAGTTGAAGTGGACTTGCATCGGGACGTCGAACCCCACCTGGTCGTACGCTTCGTTGCAGTACTGGCAGTGCACCTTGGCCTGCTGCTCCAAGCTCCAAGGGTCGGATGAATCGAGCGCTCTCATGCGTTTATAGGCTTCCTTGTACTTGGCCAGGTCATCAGCATCTAACAGGTGTGCGGGTTTCCGAGTGCGCAGTGGCGTGGAAGATGTCGGGAACTTGTAATCGACGATCTTGCTGTTGTCGGTGTAAGGCGGGCAGCACGGGACCCATAAAGGATCGTCTGCTGATCCAGCATTGGCGGTTTTGCACTTGGATAGGTCTGGTGGTTGCACCGGAGAAGCGACGGCTGTATTCTCGCGGCCGAGGGCGGCAGCACCATACAGACCTCCCAACGTTCCAAGGAGAACGTTTCTTCTGTCCAACTTCAGAATGGATTCTTTGTCGCCACCATTATCATATGCACTAGCATTAGTAGCATTAGTACCAGCGCCAGAGGCTGAGGGAGAAAAGTGAGTGGGTGCCCGAGAAGCTTTTCGAGAGTGGCGGGAATGGTGGTGATGGAAGGGAGAGGCTGTGGTTGCAAGAAATGAGAGGGACGACGACATGATTGGGGTCTTAGCACTTGTATCGCTTTGGTGAGAGGGAGGGTGACCGACTCCTCTCTTATATAGAGAAAAAGGTCGAGAGGGGGTTTATCACTTCGAGTTAGTGCATGCTTGACCGCACCGCTCCTGCACGTGCGTGAATATCACGCACACGATCCACGCACATGCACTCAATCATAATACACGTGTTACATATTTTACAACTATTGGAAACGGGGATTGAACGCCTACCACCCTAAACTTCGTGAGGCTAATAGAAGTTTTGGATCAAGCTGAGATTTGTGTTTTCCCTTGGTGGATGTCTATGTGACATTATGAACATATTGGATGGCAAATAAACATCACAATGAATGAATACCGCTTTCAATGGTTGTACGTTAAGGCACAACGGTTTCCTATAGCACGATGCACCTAAGGTTCAGGTCTGCATCATTTTTTAGTTAATGCCTTAAAAGGAGGACATGCCAAAAGGGCTGGCATGGATATGACCCCGCAGTAAAAGCCGTACCTTCTTAGTTGAGACCAGGGCCGTGCGTCCACATGGAACTCTGTGATCAAGTCATTTCAGGACCGAGCTTTGCGTTGCCATGGGCAGTCGTACTCAATCCACACCCAATTACATCACTCGCGTTCCATTGCTTTAACGGAGGCAATCAGGTGCGCCCCTACCCTCACCCAAGAAGGCACAATCCTTACCATGGCCCACCCTTATATGTGTATTCTATATCCATATGTTTTTTTAGGACCATTGTAGGGCATGGTCCTAAAAATGAAGCAGATCGAATTCTGAGGTGGACCATGTCACAGGAAACGGTGGTGATTGACCATAATTAATGGGCAACATAAATTTTGGATCAAGCTAGCTGATATTTATTTTCCACTGCGTTCGGGTCTTTGTGACCTTATCAACAGGATAAATGGTAGAGCATACAACCACATCCATATGAGATTTGGGTCTCTCTTATTTTCGGCTTCAAGGTATAAAATGATTCGGCAAAAAGGATAGACTTTTTGAGTAAGAATACATACATCAAGGTGGGCCATCCATAAGGCCTGCACCTAATCCGCCCCTTGCTTTACTTGCTTTCTCAGCCACAGTCTCTTCCATTGGCTATTTCATAATTGATGATCGATTCCCCACATGCCAAGTCTGGCTTATCTTCCATTCACCAACTCAACGGACCGAATTGCATGTGACCCCGCCACCGGAAGTCATGTGGGACCAACAACGGTGCTTGTGAGAAATCCACTCCGTCCATCAGTTTCTCGAGATCACAATAAGACATAAGTCCAAAAATCAGGTACATTCAAATTCAGATGCCACAGCACACTAGACAGACAGCAAAAACACTGTGGCCAACACAAAGTTCATATAAACTGTAGTCACAAATATGCCAACCAAACCGTTCATAGGGTTAATAGCAGTCATATAAACTGTAGTCACAAATATTATACTAATACAAAACTTCTGTGGCCAACACAAAGTTCCCAATGGTGGGTATTTATTCTCTACTGTTTCACGTGGTGTGGCCCACCTGAGTTTTAACTCTGCCTAATTTTTCCCTCATTTTCTGTTGTAATCTTGAGAAACTGATGGATGGATTGGAATTGTCACGGGTATCTCTATGGGCCCCATATAGCTGCCGACCCTGTGGGGCACATGCATGCATGCAATTTGCGTCCCGACTGAAGCAGCTTATACGACGAGGCTCACTCTGTACAGTGGAAAGATCCCATTGCATTATTTCAACCCTTTGATAATTAGCATGAACATTTCACCGTACAATTTGTATTATTAAAGGCTTAAAAATAGTGAAACCAATATTCTTTTGTGTTCCTCTGTTTTTTGGAATCCTAGGTAACCTGTCAAAAAAGTGTTCGCTTGCTTTAAAACGTTAGAGTCCATTGCAATATGCCATGTTTTACTCGTGTAGACCCTTCATTACCAGCTTGTCCCATTAGTAATAGTAGTAATTATATAGAGGGTTTTTACTAAATAAAAATTCCTCAAGTTGATATTCCAAGAACATGTGTGGACTTTTCATATGTACTGAAACATTCGTACGGTAGTATGGATGGTAGTTAAAAAGTCTAATTTACCAAAGAATTAGATGACATCACCAAGAGTTGAGGATGGTTAAGATTATAAAAATTGGATGTTATGTGGATCCTAACTTGATGAGGTTTTGAAATCTAATTCCATCACTTAATTTTATGTGTAAATCTCAAAACCTAGATATGATTCAAGTGATTGATACGATTGGAAACAATGTACCTGATACCCACCTTCCAAATTGATTCCATTAGTGTGTCCAACATTAAGGGCTCATTTGGTATCTCTAATCTAATTCAGTACGTGGGGCCCGATCAATGTGGATCATCCATCATGTGGGGCCACACTATGATGTGAGCCATCCATCATGTGGGCCTACCTTTGATGTGACTACGCAGTATGTGGGCTCACCTTGATGTGAACCATTCACCATGTGGGCCCCTAGCTACTTTCAATATGGGTCGTTCATCATGTGGGTCTACCAGGCCTATCTCAGAGAGATTGTAAAGGGAAGAGAAGAGGGCAATATAAAAATTATTTAGAAAATTAAGTTTAAGGACAAACTTATATCCAAAGATTAGTAAAAAAATGTCTACCCCTTAAGCTAAATAAACTTTCAGGCTGGTTTGATTTTCCATGATATTGGTAAATCCTGGTAAATAAGTAATTATTACTTTTTCATGTTATTTGAAAATGTGAGAGTAATTCCACCTTGAAAACTGATACAAATGTGTTGACTTAAATATGCAGACCCCACCGTAATGTATATGATATATCCTCACCGTCCATCTATTTTATTAGAACATTTTGAGGCATGAGCTGAAAAAAGAGACACATCTAACACTCAAATGGCCCACATGAAAGGAAATAGTGGCCTTAATACGTCCACCGTTGAAAGTTATTTCCTTCACTGGGGCTCACATTGAGGTTTTTTGATAATCTAACCCGTTCATAGGGTCACATAGACATATATAAGAGGAAAACACAAATATCAGCTTAATTCTAAACTTTTAAGGGCCCTAAGAAGTTTTTAATGGTGAGTGTTTGATTCCTACTATATTTTGTGGTGTGGTCCACTTGAGCTTTGAATCTAACTCATTTTTTTTTTTAATGCATGCCCTAAATTCAGCTGGAATAACAAATATGAGTAGTGTGGATAAGTCACATACATCACAATGGGCCCCACATTAATTTTGTAAATTTCTCGATTAAGTGTTAAAAAATAAGTTGTCACATCTGCATTGGGAAAGAGGTGCTAATTACCTAGGTTATAATTATTTCCCATTTACATGGTAATTACATTTTAGCCGAAAATTCAAATAGGCCCTTAAAAATAAGAACCTCTCCATCACTCTTTTTTTGAAAAAATAAAATAAAATTTTTTAACTAGTTAAAAAAAAAAAAAGTAATATAATTAGAATTTCATCGAATAGTCTATTTTCAAAATAAGAATTTTTTTTTAAAAAAAAAAAAAATATAAAAAAAAATAATAATAATAAATTAGAATAAGCAAATTATCTCCTATCACTAGAGAAGCCGAACAATGTTTTTTTTTTTTTTTTTTTGCATCTAATAGTTTGAGCTGATTTCCCATAATAAACACGGTGGGCTTTTTAGAGAATGAACATAGGATATTTCTCTCCAAACTGTTTCCCTTGTCGTGGCTCATCTGGATTATAGGTTCACTTTAATCTTTTGGTCATGGCCCTAACATGGGTTTACATATATAACGGTTGAAATGGATTTCGCATGCTCAGTGGACCCACAAAAAATCTCCCAGGCGTCCCTCGCCAAGGTGTTAGATGAGATTTTCGGAAGGGAATTGGCTGCAACACCCGCCACGTACGGGATATCTTGTAGTACGACGTGGACCAGGCTCTCAGGCCCATCATAATGTATATGTTTTATCCATGGTGTTTGTCCATTTCGCCAGCTCGTTCTAGGGCATAAGCCCAATAATAAAGCATATCCAAAGTTGAAGTGGACAACATCACAGAAAAACGGTGGTGGAAATTGAACGGTAAGGTTGAAACCTTTAGACCCATCCTGTTTGCCATCCTACTTATTTATAAGGTAAGGTCACACATACCTCTGTGAAGGGAAGATATAAACATAAGTTCAATAATTAGAATTTAAAAAAAAAAAAAAAAAAAAAAAAAAAAAAAAAAAAAAAAAAACTATGTAGCCCTATGATGTCTTCAATTATGTTCATTAATTTAATCTCCACAGTTTTGTGGCATATATGGCCAACTTGAAGCTTAGATCTGTATTATTTTTGGGCTCATGCCCTGAAATGATCTGGCAAAAGGGTCCAACAGCCTGATCAAACAAATACATCATAGTGGCCCCATAGAGCTTAGGCCACGTTGTGGCACATGGCACAAAGATATCTTTGTGGTTGGTGCTGTAGGCAATCCGCTTCCCATATTTCCTTCGGAAGTGGATTGCGTACTGAGTAAACTGTTGGGCCCACTATAATTTATATATTTTATCCACTCAGTTCATCCATTTTACCTGATAATTTTATTGCTTGAGCCCAAAATTAAAGCATATCTAAAGCTCAAGTGGATCACATCATAAGAAACGGTGTGAATTGAACATCCACAGTTAAAAAATTATTGAGGGCTACAGAAGTTCCAGATCAAGCTGATATTTGTGTTTTCCTTTCATCCATGTCTTTGATCTTATAAACAAGTTTGGATGACAAATAGCAGCACTATAAATGAGCCCTAGGAAGGTTATGGAAATCATTATTCCCAAGGTTTTCTATGATATAGTCCACCAGCGCTTTGGTTATGCTTCAATTTTAGACTCAACCCATAAAATGAGTTAGAAAAACAAATGGACAGTAGATAAACTACATACATTCATAGTGGGCCCAATAGCGTTTACTCATTATGATCAAAACGCACTAAGGCAGTACCCCAATCCATCTATGTTAATATATATATATATATAATATATATATATATATTATATATATATATAATATATATATATATTATATATATATATGGTACACCCACCCATCACACCTGTGATGTGTATTTGAAATCCATTCGGACCATTATATGTGTAATTGCATGATAGGCCCAAGTCTAAAAAATTAAGCTGGCTTGTGACTTAGATGGGCAACACCAAAAGAAATGGTTGGAAGAGGGACGTCCACCATTAACTTTTTACTGGGCACGTCAAACCATTATATGTCATAAAATAATTTAGGCTGGGCCCAAAATTCAAGACAATAATGATTTTTGGATTGAAGAGAGTGGATGAGAGAAAGGATGTGATTTTACCCTCACCTCTAAAGCAAGAAGCATGATTTACATGGCCACCTAGTCTAATTAGGAGTACGGGCGTACACAAACCGGGCTAGCTCGGTTAGCTCGCTCGACCCGGCCCGAAAAAGCCTGACTTGGCCTGACCCGGAACTAAGTTCGGGTCAGGACGGGCCAATTTTCTAGGCCTGAAACCGAGTTCAGATACATCCCAGTTCGGCCCGACTTAGTCCGAAACCCGACTCGCCCCGGCCTGGTCGGGTGTGTATATATATATATATAAACCTAACCGTACCGTCCCTTTCCCCTTTCACTTTCTGAGATTGCCCGACTCCACGGTCCCCACCAAACCCTACTCCCTCTCTCCCTACCCGACGGCCCGACCCCACCAAATCTCTCTCTCTCCTCTCTCTCTCTCTCTCTCTCTCTCTCCTCTCTAATCTCTCTCTAGCTCTCGTCCGACTAGCAGGCAGACGCTGTTCGACCATCGCCCCCCGCCTTGTAATGGGACGCGGATTACTTGTCAAAGCCCTTCCCATGAACTTGCTGTAAGGTTCGAAACTGGCCCGAACTTGCGCCGGGCCCGATTCGGTCTGGAGATGTTGGCCTGGTGACCAGGCCCGGTCGGGCTCGGGCCTTGTGTGGCTGTTGAACAGGCCTGGACGGGCTGAGGCCAGTTTGACTCGGCCCGACCCGTGTACACCCCTAATTAGGAGAAACGGTGGGTATTATTACAGGTCATTCAATTTAAATATACCATTTGAAGGGTATTTAAGGAGATTTTTTAGATAAAAATCTCAATTATATATTAGTTAATAATAATTACATTAAAGGTCATTATTATTATCAAGATTATTTTTTATTCTGTTTAAAAAGATTTCACATAATTACATACCTAAAATGAGATGACATTATTCTTAGTTAGCTTCCAATCGGGCCCTTAGATTGCAAAACTTAGAAGTTAAAATAATATATTTTATAATATTTTGAACTTCACAGTTATTTATTAATTTATGATCATTAAAAAAAAAAATTATTGGCCTGGAAAGTTTTAGGGTGTCAGCCATCAATGGTGTGGCCCATCAGTTGGACTATCCTGATCACCAAGGCGCCAAGAGCCCCACATATGCCAGTAACGCATTACGGATCCTATCATTTCTCTACTTGATGAATGCTAAATAGGGTAATGCATGAAATTAAACAGCAATTGGATATATTTACTGATTAAAAAGGCTTAGACAGTCCTGATTCAACACATTCGTGTGGGGCCCCGGATGAATGAGTTTGCCTGACTTTTGTGTCAGCTCATCATCACATTAGGCGAGAATCACGCATAGGTCAGATGTTGCATAGTACAGGAGAAGCTTTTAAATAGTTGTTCCATAGAATCTGGTTGACTTGGAGGGGTGTGGAAATGAAGGTGTTATGTAGGCCCACTGTCATCTATGTGTTAATTTATCCATGTCATCTATACATTTTGACAGATATTTTAAGCCATGAGTTAAAAAAGAGGCAGATCAAAGGCTCAAGCGGACCACACCACATATCTATCCATTTTCACCTATCATTTTGAGACATGATCCACAAAAGAATCCAATCAGAGGCTCAAGTGGACCACATGATAGAAGCAGTGATAATTGAACACCTATTGTTGAAACCTTTTTGGGCCACCATGATGTTTATTTCCCATCCTCAAGTAGACCAGGACGAAGGGAGACATAAATATCAACTTGATTTAAAATTTGTGGTCCTCAAGAGGTTTTTAAGGTAGGTGTTTAATACTCATTGCTTCCTATGATATGGTCCACTTGAGTCTTTGATCTGCCTCCTTTTCTGGATCATATCATAAAATGATCTGTCAAGCTAAATGGACGGAGCGGATAAAACACATACATCATGGTGGGCTGCACAGAGCCCTGCCAGGGAAGCAGTTTGGCTAGTGAACCCAACACCAACTTGCTAGCTGGTGTCAAAGCTCAGTGGCCCCACCCTGATCTATGTGTTTTATCCACACTTTTCCATCCATTTTTCCATCTTATTTTAAGGCATGGGTCCAAAAATGAGGTAGATCCAAATGACAGGTGGACCACACCACATGAAAATAATATCAATTGAACGTCCACCATTAACATCTTTCTAGATTCTGCCATACTGTTTATTTGCCATCCAACCTGTTGATAAGATCCCATGGACCTAGCTGAAGGGAAAACAAAAATATCAGCTTGATCCAAAACTTTGATGCCCCCCAAAATGTTTTCAATGGTAAGCATTAAATCCCCACTATTTTCTCTGATAAGCATCCAATCTGCCCCAATTTTGCCTTAAAATGAGTAGGGCAAAATGGATGGACAAAAGTGAATAAAACGCATACATCAGTGGGCCTACATAGCTATGCCACCAGCTAGCTAGCTAGTGTTGGTAAACCGTATACCTTTGTCAGTACCATCCATCTCTAGCTAAGTTCCAGTGTGGTTAGCAGTCAAACTGCGCCCCAAAATAACCAGTGCATTCGATCTGATGGATCTTTTGCAGGCCCCACCATAACATACGTATTAGATCTACCCTCTTCATCCAATCTTTAGATAAATTTAGGGCATGATTAGGCTGTCTATGGCTTGGGCTTACCAAAATCAAAATTTGAATAGGCCACCTGATGGCTGAACCCAAAACAATTCAAAATCTAGCTGAGACCAACCCGTGGCCCGGCCAGTTGACAGCCTTGAGAATGAGACAAAAGACGAGGTAAATCCAAAGCTCAGGTGGAATTGAGAGCCTACCGTTGAAAACTTCTCAAGGTCTAGGTCAGTGCGACATAATGAATAGGTTAGATGACAAGTAAATGTCATGGCGGACATAAGAGAGATTTCAACAGTAGTTGTTCAATCCCCATTTCTTTTTATGGTGTGGTCCACTTGAGCTCTGGATCTGCCTTGTTATTAGGCTAATGCTAAAAATGGATAGATAGTGTGGATCTACACATACATTATGGTATGGTTCTGAGAAGATCCATGTGTGGAGAACTACCGTTGATGTGTCGTGCGCTAGGAGAGAGAATATATGTGTATGGAAAAGAAAATACATATATTTTTTTATTTTTAATTTCTTTGTATTTTCAAATGATGCTAGCTGATGTCATCAAAGCTGATTTGGACCAATGAGAAGCGACCGCACAGAACTCCCCCGTGCTTTACATGATCCACGCTCCCAAAAATTTTATTCAAAAGATTTTTATTTTATTTTTATATTTTCCCAACCGCATCCACGGTAGCCCTAGCAAATAAAGGGTCTGGCAATGGAAAAACACCAAAGCCCTCTGTGTAAAGTTAATTATTTAAGTACAAATAACCTTGATAATAAGGTATGTGTGACCTTACGAACATATTGAAATGCAAATAAATATCATGGTAGGCCTAAGGAAGGTTTCAACTGTGGACACCACTGTGCCACTGCTTTCTGTAGTGGTTATCCACTTGACCTCTGGATCTGCCTCATTTTTTGGCTCGGGCCCTAAAATGACATGGCAAAAGGGATGGATAGTGTAGATATAACACATATATCATGGTGGGTCCCATGGAACTTTGCCACCTGAGGACAGTATGATCTCGGTCCCGCTATACTATGCAATCCAACTTCCTCACCCACCGTGTAGATGCTACTAAAAAAGATAAAAACGTGGTCCACTTAGTAGGTGAGGTTAGAAAGCTTTGACAGATTTTTCAAAACCGTACATTTATTCAATTAGTTATGGCCTACCTAATCATGGGACAGACTTGATTCTTGTGATAAGAAATCCACCACTAGTACTACGCTGGATGTGCTTCGATATCGTCCGAGCTGTGGGAGCAGATTAGGTGCGCCCCGGCCTCACCCAAGACGGTGCAACCTTTATTGTGGGGCTCGCATTGATGCATTTATTCTGTATACCCATCGTCCCTCCATTTTTTTCTCTATCATTTCATGTTATGATAAAAAAAAAAAATGAAGCATATCCAAATCTCAAGTGGACCATACGGTATGAAACAGTGGTGATTGACCACTAACATTTTATAATGATGCACAAAAGTTTTTCATCAAGCTGATATTTATTTTTAACCATTCATCTACATTTATTTAATCTAATCACAGACTCTAAAATGTTTTTGATGAAAAGTAAACATTAACATTACCACAGGCTCTAAAATGTTTTTGATGGTAGAATGTTCTTGTATTTGGAAATCGCAGTGCTTTTTCCACAGTACATAAAAAATTAAAAAAAATTAAAAAATAAATAAATAAAATAAAATCAGAGAGAGATTAAGGAAAATATTTACTAACGTTTGTTTTGCTTTGCTTTACCTTGAGATTTATTTTAAGGTAAAATTCACTTCTTTTTTTTTCCTTTTCTTAAACATCTTTTCCCTTCGTACGATTACACTATAGAACTAATCCTATTCACCAACGTTCTACCAGCCCAGCACATCATTATCGCAAAAACGGTAGGCCCCGCAAAGAACCATCAATATCGCAAAAACGGTAGGCCCCGCAAAGAACCACTTGTGCCGTTGTGCAGCGCCGAAAGGTTAGCTTCGTGAAACTCATGCGAAACACATGATAGTAGTAATACCCTCTGAACCTAAGCTACATACAACCCTTACCTTGGGGCCCACCTTAATGTATGTATTGTAAATCCACCCTGTCCATCCTTTTCACTAGATCATTTCAGAGGGTGAGCCCAAAATGAAGCAAACCCAAATCTCAGGTGGACCATACCATAGGAAATGGTAGTGATTGACCATTAAAAACTTCTTATGGGCCACAAAAGTTTTGAATTAAGTTGATATTTATTTTTTTCCCCTTCATCCCAATGTGGTGACCTTATTAACATGTTGGATGTCAATTAAACATTATGGTGGGCCTTAGGAAGTTCTAATTGTGGGCATTCAATCACCACCGTTTCCTATTGTATAGTCTACTAGAGATTTGGATCTGCCTCATTTGTCGACTCATGCACTAAGTTGCTCTTAAAAAACGGATGCATGGCGTGGATATAGAATAGATACATCAAGGTGGGCCACACGGTAAGTGATGCACCATCTTGGGTGAGGCACACAAAGCTTCATGGCACCGTGGTGATTTCACTGATATGAAACGCGTTAGCAGGCATCCCATGTTACCATAAAGTACTTTCATTGCTTTATTTTACTCCGTTTGTTGCGCATGATCACACTCAGTATTGGAATTATTGTTTCATGTTATTTGATTCCCGCCGCTAAATGGCCAGCTGTTTTAGCTTTTAGACAGATAAACTCTATTTTTGGTTCAAGGGATGTCCATCGTGTAACTTGCTAGATGAATGGCATGGATCTCTGACACGTGTGCCATGTGACTGAACAGGCACTAGTCACAGCACCCATGCTATATATTAATATGCTGAATAAATGCATGGGCCCACTACCAACCAACTAAGCAATGATATTCTTATTTTTTCATCATTGGCGTTTGCCTTTGAACCTGGATAGGATTAACCTGAGTTGGACCGGCTATTGGCCTATTGTTCTCTTGAGAAGATACTAGTGGAAGACTTACGAGCGTAGACACTCGGCATTCCCCCATTCTTTGGGAGGCCAGCGGGTCTAAGAATAATGATGAGGCTGAGGAAAAAGAAGTCGCCGAAACCCCATATACTACCATTCTCTTTGGGAAGATAGGCCACTCTCAATCTCTTTTCTTTTGTTTAACTAGCCTGGGTTGAAGCTGTGTGGCTTCGTAGCTCAGTTCCAATCCATAGGAAATGCTATAATTAATGCGCACTGACGGGTATGGCACACCTGAATGGTTTGAATGGTTTTCATGTCAGAAACAAGCATACCAAACTGCACACCCATTGCGCAAGAGAAACGCTATGCTGATTTGCATGAGAGATTGAGAGGAAATTCGTCACATTTGAGATTGGGGGTCATTCATCAGGTGGGGCCTACCATGGACGTTGGCTGGACCAAAAGTAAGGTCGGTCCTGCTGGCAGCATACATGTGTCACACGTGACAGCATGAATGCATGTGCCCCACATGTGGTGCTGAGAGTGGACAACCCTAGTGGGGCCCACCTTACACCTAGCAGGAAGGTGGGCTATTGCCCAACGCCTCAGCCTCCACCACCTCTCCATCTCGTACTTAAGGATGGAGAGGAAAGGGCTGAGGTGTATAGTTTTCAGCGTACAGAAGGGAGGGAGAGAGTTAGGGGAAAAAATTGCGTGATATGCATGGTGTGCGTGCGATACATTGGTGTAGCTGCTATAGAAAAAGGGTCATTTCCAGTGCTTGCTCGAGGTTCGTCCTTCGGCATATCATCGTCCACATAGGATCAAATAAGTGAATTGGCTCGTATCCTATTTGTAAAATTAATTATTTAAGTGGACTGCCACTTTCCATATTTTGGCTCCTCAGACTTTGATCGTGTAATCATGTCATCTAATCCGTAATTATATAAATGAAAATAACCAACTATGTTGTCTATTTGTGCCCGATAGTAGTATTAGAGCTACAAGCAATGTGGTTTCAATAAAGAAAATTATAGGTTTTTTTTTTTTTTTAAAATATTTAAAATCCCGCACCAATCACATTGCACGAGAATATGCAACAAATAATAAAATAAAATAATAATGGCCCCATATGAGCCGTTCAGACGAGTTAAATCTGAGATGACATGTTAAACATAAAATAGCCATTAGCACCAATATCATCTTCTTCGTTTAGTTAAGAAATCCAATCAGTTGGAGGTGGGGTCCATTTGCTGATAGGTATGTCCATTTTAAGGGTCATACCATCAGATAATCAACATTGAATTCAGATTATATCCCTATAGTCTATCTGACCATATTAGTGAATTATTTATCAACCGAGTCTAAGCCAATTTTAATTAATAACTCAACTAAGCACCTGATTAGTTGGGGAATAATCTATCTCTAAGAGCTATAAATACCTCCTCTCTCTCTCTCAGTCATTTCTTTTCAAATTAAAAAAATCTGAGGGAGAGATTGAGTTTAGAGTGGGGCAAGTTCATGTATCCGAGTTGGGTTACACCAAGTCGACTCGACCGTGTCTTAGTTCTTGGCTGCAATTTGGGTCTATACAACCTTAGTGGTATATAAGGCCCTAACAAGCCCGTCAGTCTACTTGCAGGGCTTTAAGAGATAGGGGTTGTCTGACAAGGAGAAGGAAGAGCTAAGGAGCGTGGTGGTGGCGAGTCGTGTTGTCGAGTCGTTAGACTATGTTGATTTACTCAATTGCACCGGGTTTCTGAACCTGATCGCCTATATCTGGTTTATCTCTACGCACTGAGTCGAGTTCAAGGTCTTCTTTGATCATGACGCAGGGGAGGACGTGAGGTGAGCACCGTCTTCCTCAAGAGGATAACTATTCCGAATCCACGGAACTTCTCTGGACTCCTCACAGAGACTTCTCGAATCCACGAGAAAAGAGAGCAGAAAAATAGAAATAAATTCTAAATAAATTCGAAATAGCTTAATGAATCCATAAAAACGAGTTCACAACCCTTTAAATAAGGGTACTAAGCAATCGGAAAGAAATTAGAATCAAACTACAACTAGGACTCCTAGAATTTGCGACTTACTATAAATAGTAAACTTACTATTTATAGACGGTCGTGATGTCTACTAGTGCGCAAGGTTTTCGGCCAAAAATAGTAAGTGTCCTATTTGGCTTCGCCAACCTGTTCTCCTAATTATTCTAAGCTCTTTTCACGTTGGGCGCAACTCCTAAAGCCCGACGGATAAGAGTTATAAGCAAACTAAAACTTACTATTTATAGTAAAAACGAAATTGAAACAGGGAAACGACCATCAAATCAGGGGTTTCTCGCAATTCCGAGCATCGCAACCCAGCATAGCAGGGTTGGTTGGCTAAAGTAGCTCGTTCTACCCCAAAATCATATATTTTTTGTCCGCTAACTCATCCCGGATTGCGAGATAAGCCTGATTTAAGGTCTGATGGTCCAGATCACTTCTGTCGCCGACCGGCCTTTTCTGATCCATCTTTGCCATGTAATTGTCTGCGACCCGCTCTACATCAGATCAGCTATTGTATGGAGCATGGAGATCTATCCATTTCTTCGATTGAGGTAGGTAGTCTTTACATTTCTTAACTTGAAAACCGGCGAAGTTAGGCTCCTTTCCAATCGAGTCATTGCTAAGTTCCATCTTGTGTTTATCATTGCTTTCTTTCGGTCATTAGATGCTAACGCAACCATGTGTTGGATTCAACTCGGTTGAGATCTAGTTTCATTCATTGATTTGACCCGGTTTATGAACTATTGGTGTTAGGGTTCCAAAACCAAGTTGCACCTAGCTGATAACTAAGTTATCATACTTCATTCTATTGAGTTACAGCTAATTCAGTTGAAGGATGTTGATTTAACTTGTTGAATCATTGCTTTGCAAATGTGCTAGCCGACTCAGTTGGAATCAGAGTTATCTAGTTGTTTTGTTCCACATACTCTACCGAGTTACTAAGTTGATGATTTAGTGTGTTAAGTTGCTGTGATGGATCTAATCAATGCATGCCTTCCTAGACTCAGATCTTAGGAAATTTTCACTTTGAGAGCTGAGTTTTGGATCTTGCTATTGTGGTATCACAGAGTTGAGCTAAGTCTTAACTAGGTGAGCCAATTCGGTCTGTTCTTGTTGAAATCTCGATTTTATTCTACTTCATCGTAAGTTGTTTATTAGATTTGGATCTTTGGGTATTCTTATTGTAGATCTTTGTAGCTCAGATTATCTTGAGTTGATTTTGATTCAAGTCAACTCAGATTTGAGATAAGTTATCTATAATTCTTTCTTTATATTTTATATGTTAGAATGCATTAGTTATTACTTAATAGATTTATTAATTAGTATATCCCTTTGATTGTACGAGTTTGAGTTTTTTTTCCAATTTCTTTTTCTCTTTCTTACCTACTAGTAAGGGAGATCCTAGCTTGAGGTGAGATTTACCCTTCAAGCTTATTTCATAATGGTAGTTTAAAATTTATTTCAAACATAATTATCTTGCTAGAATATTGAGTTTAGAAATTTTCTTGCATAGTCTTTAGTTAATTATTTGAACATGATAAAATCAATTGTTTGAGTAGAACATAAATATGCTCTTATTATAGTATTATGATGTAAAACCCGTATCCTAGTTCGTACTGTTTCGATGAATCCTGCGATCCTTTCCGTCGAAGTTCGGCAGTCCGTGACTGATAATTGACGTTGCGATCGATCGTAAGTCGTATCCTTTAAATTCGAGTCGTTTAATCCGAGACCCATACCACTGTGACCGCGCCGCCACCGCGATTCTAACGCCGCGTCTCATGCGCCAATCCGACACTTAGATCATAAGATGCGGACCATACATTATAATAACCGTGACCGCACATTGCGGGACCCACCCATCCCATGTGGCACAAATCCCTAGGTAATTATGAGGGTGATGGATGACATCACCCTAAGCTATAGCCACCCTACACCCCTAGCCTAAGCTATAGCCACCCTACACCCCTAGCCTAAGCTATAGCCACCCTACACCCCTAGCCTAAGCTTAGCCACCCTACACCCCTAGCCCTCTTACAAGCATTTAATGCTAGCCACCCTCTCTTACAAGTCATCATTGCCTACCTAAGCTAATCTCCCTCTCTCTTATCTCTCTCTCCCTCTCTTTCCATTCACATATTCCAAGCAACCCAAGTGAGAGAAAAAAAATCCCACGTTGGGAGCCTTCCATGAGAAAGAAAATAATGCATGTGTAAGGCCCACCTTTCCCTTCCCAAAACCTCTCATCCTAGCCCTTGATTTTCAATCTCCACCGTCAAAGAGGAGCACAAGGAGGTTGGCTTCCCAACGGACCAAGAAGATCGACCGGTGGGTGTTTTGATAAGGTAGTTTTCATGCTTTCTTAGATGGGCCAAGTGAGGCCTACCGATCAATGGTATGGATCTCACTTGGGACCCTAAGGTGTGGCCAATGGCCCACTTTGATTATTTTTTTTTCATGTATGACGGAATGCAAGGGAGGGCCCATAGTGTCGGGGTCCCTCCATCACACGTGTGTCCCACCTTTTCTCTCTCTTTCTCTCCATTTTTTTTTCTCCTTTCCTTGTGATGATGTGATTTTATGGCCCACTTGGATGGACCACCACAATGGAGCATGTATTGAATCCAACCATCTAAAGGCGGGGCCCGCTTTAGACACGTATGGTGACCACACCACCTCACCATGTGGTGGCCCACCTACAAAGACCCACCTTAAAGGCATTGCATGCCCAAAAAAAAAAATAATAAAAGAGAGTCCAGGGACTCTCTGGACGTGGGAAGGAAAGCACAAGGGTTGGCTTGCCTTTTTCAAGCCTTGGAAGTGGGTATTCATGTAGGCCCCACCTTGATGAATGTATTGAATCCACGCCGTCCACCATTTTTCTCAGGCCATTTTAGGCGTTGAGCCAAAATGGCAAGGTGATCTGATCACCGGTGGGTCATACCCTCTAAAACCATGTAAAGACACGGCTGAACATATAAAAGTACTTGGTGGGACCCACCTGGAGTTTGGACGTAGCTGAAACTTGGTCTGGACGGCCAGACAAGTGGGACACACATAATGGGTGGTCTGGATTATGAATCTCAGGGCCCCATTTACCAAAAAAAAAAAAAAAAAAAAAAAAAAAATAAGGCAGCCGCTGCTGCCACTGACACAGCAGCAGCAGCAGCTGCTGCGTTTCACGGACGGGCGGACGCCAGGGCTCCACGGCCCTCAGCCGTGGCCCCCCATGATGTATATGTTGTATCCACACCGTCCATGAGGTGGACCACCCCGTAAGGTGGGTCCCCTCCGAAAATCAGGCCGATCCACGGCTCAGGTGGCCCACATCACAAGGAAACAGCTGTGACTGAATTTCACCGTTGAAACTTTTTGGGGCCCACAGAAGTTTTGAAGCAAGCTGATATTTTTTTTCTTCCCTCCACCCAGGTCTCTGTGACTTTATCAACAGGTTGGACGGCACAAATAAACGTTACAGTGGGCCCCACCTGGGACCCACGGTGATGTATGTGTTGCATTCCCACCGTCCAGACGGACGGTGGGAGCTCCCTTGATGCATGTGTTGTAAACCACCGTCCACTTGACGGTAGGGCCCCTGTGCATGTGTGTGCACGTGTGTGGTGGGTGCATGCGTGTGTGTGACGTGTGTGACGTGTGTGCATGTGTGTGTGTGTGTATATATATATATATATATATATATATATATATATATATATATATATATATATGTATGTATGTGTATATATATAATTTATATCATATATAATATTGTATATATATATTACATATAAATTATATGTTATATTATTTATATTATAGGGGGATGGTGGGCCTTCATGTGGGCCCCACATGATACTTGTGTTGCATCCCAACAGTCCACCATTTGGCAAGCTTGTATTAAGGCTTGGGGCCAAAATAAGATAGATCTAGTTATCATGTGGACCACACTGTGTAGTGATGATTGAACGTCCACCATTAGACCTTGGGCTACCAAGTTCTTGGTGACCCTATGAACAGATTGTATGAGAAATAAATGTTATGGTGGGCCCTAGGAATTTTAATGGTGGAATTCTTTATCACCACTTACATTGGTGCGGCCCATTAATGTGGCCCATTTATATATATGTAACGGCCCACTTGGTATATATAAGGCCCCTGTTGTTAGGCCCATCTGGATGCTTTGTGGCCCGTTGTTGAGGCCCACCTTGATGTATACATGGCCCATGTGTTTAGGCTCATCAATTATTGGTGGCACATGTTACGAGGCCCATTATGATGTTTCAAAGGCCCATGGGATATGGCCCATTGCAATGTACCTAAGGCCCATTAATGTGGCCCACTTGATTTATATAAGGCCCATATGATGCGGCCCACTTGATGTATCCAAGGCCCATAGGTCGAGGCCCAACGGGAGGTCCTTTGGGTCCATTGCAATGTATGATTTCCCCATGGTTTGTGTAATGATGTCTTATAGTGGGCTATACCTTGAGAGCAATGTTGGTTTGACGTCCACATTGTAGAATAATGTTGGTTTAATGTCCGCATTATAACTCTCCCTAGGGCCCATTAGTAGGCCCACATTTGTTGATAGTTCACCACTTTATAACATGCTTAGTATAGCTCCATGATTCATACCCATACGCATCATTTGTATGCTTGATATGAGGAATGTTTGATCATAGCATAAGCCGTTGGGCTGAGACATTTACGGGACTCCTTATGAGACGGGGTGCCCCACATGACCGCGTGGTACGCGTGAGATTGCCGCATGATTGTACGGTGTGAATCATGCATCTCGCATATGTGTGACTTGATCACTGCACGCCCTAGCGACATCAGGGCCGTGGCTCCACAGGCACATCGTGGATGACCGTATCGGATATCGGAAATACTTTGTTCTAGCACTGTGGGCACTTAGGATGTCCTTGGGTGAGAGTCCCAGAACCTTTTTGGTACCAGGAGATGCTCCAACTCTAGACCGGGTGGATACACGAGCGCCCGAGTGCCGAATACCAGTAGGCCGCGTCTCCCACTGTGTCGTGGTCGGTTGGAAGGGGGTGTGGCCTTATCCGCCTGAGTGAGGGGGCTATAAGCTAGGCTGAGTTGACCAGCTCGCAAATGTGTCCGCTATCGACGAGCCGGGTAGGTATTGGCAGACTACTGGTCAGGCGGATAGTGTGGTCTCATCCACTGCTTGACTGTGCAGCTCGGGAGGAGGCAGTCAGTGTGAGGTGTATTAGACCCCGGTGATATCCAGAGAGGAACTATACTGATATGTGTACTTATGAGTACTGGCACGCTTGCTTTGCATCTCGCATATGACATTTGGCTACATAGGCCTCGCATCGCATGGTCTTGGTATGACCGACAGCATTCTGTCTTCATGTCTTGCACTACATAGCTTTAGTATAGCTGATAGCGTTTATGGACTTACCGCATATTCCCGCATTACTCTGATATTGTACACTTGGCGTTTGCCTTGTACACACCTTACACCACCCTCTAAGCTTTTGTAAGCTTATGCACGACCGTTGCGTGCAGGTAGCATTGGACAGCCCGCGCTGAGGCAGGAGCGCGTATCAGATCTTTTTGGAGCTTTTTGATCACCTTGTATTTCCCTTTCTGCATTGTACTTAAAAGTTTTTGATATAGTGGATATGTGGTGATGTTGTTTTGTGACTTGGTTATGCTTTTGGTTATGCTCCATTACATTATAAAACAAAAATTCATACTGAAAATCCTCCTTGTAGGATCCCAGGATCGGATCTGGCGTATGGGCGCTGGAAGCCGAGAATGGGATACTACGGAGGCTGTTGGCGCCGGATTCGGCGATCGGGAATTTCGTGAGCCTGGTTTCCGGTTTTGGGGCGTGACAGAAGTGCTCTTTTATTTAAGTCTTATTATATAGAATATGATTAGCTATTGCTATATTTCATATTTAAGAGTAATTTATGTTACGATTATATTGTAATGTGAGAGATTTTGGAATGAAAACTAATGTGAGAAATATATAGACTAGGATTCTAATCAAAGAAAATTATGTGGCATCCTATGTCATTTGTATGGTTCATACATATGAAGTTGTACGTAGAAAAATGGTGTGTCATTTGTATGAATGATGTGGTACTTTGCATGTTGGTGTGACCAAAGTGTAGTATTAAAGTCATGTCATAGAGCATTTCATATGTGAAATAATGTGTTAAAGTGTTCAAGTTTGGTCAATGCGTGTAATAATAATGAGTTAATGCATGTAAGGGAGTGATAATGTGTATAATAGTGTGTGAATCTGTACAAATGTTTGGTATTGCATGTATGTATTGCGGTTTTGATTGTATGTCGTATAAAAATGTAAGAAGATTATTTGAGTTGTGACTTAAGTTGTCATATGAATATAGCAAGTATAAATTGTTTGATTATATCAAAGTATAAAGAAATTGTTGTTGGATTGTGGAGATGTGTGTAGAGTCTGTTCCTCAAACTAATAACTTCATTATATGGAATTCAAATGGAATTACTATGGAGCTACCATCTTAGGATATTGTTATGCTCTAATATCATTTGAATCAAATTTTGAGTTGGTGTCCTCGAATGGACTTTTTCCCTGGAGGGGTTGTGGATTAATATTATTAGAAATGATTTGAATGGTAAGATTACTTGAGAATCATAAAATATTATAGTGTGGCCACTAGTTGTAAGAATTTACATAAATGGTTAATTGTAAACCAGACTAATAATGGATACATTAATAATACATACATGGCACGTGAACATTATCAAGTGTCTGATTGACTATTTGAAAGACCGGTGTACCGTTCGAATGACTCTAATTTCATTTGATTAGGTCGACTGTTTGAAAGACTCATTCTCTTGCATGGATAAGAAAACTATTTGAAAGGCCCATTAAATGATCAACTAGATGTGCACCTCTCTAATAAAACCGTCTTCGACGGATCTAGAAGGCCGTAAAAATCCAGATGGATCAAATAAAAATTATCTTTGGTTTGACCTGAAAATGATTAATATTGGGTCGAATTGGTGAAATCATATATTAGATGATCATCCAAAATACCCGAAAACATCGATTGCACACTGCTTTCATGACGCCACAATTTTTAAACTTTAAAGGTTAAAATAATAAAAAAAATAAAAATAATAATAATAAAATCAAATGAACGATCCAAAGGACCCCGCAGTGCCTCCCAGAGACAACTACCAGATCTAATCAATCAACACCAAATCTAGTGAAGAGTAAATTGAGGTCATTCATCTTAGCTCCCAAAACCTTAAAAATCCCCCGTATGTAGCAGTTGACGTGTAAAAAAACCCAAAATTAGGCAACCTGTCCGAAATATCTACCCATCAGCCTTAGACCCTCTTTATTTGACTGTTAGAGGTGATAGCAGGATAAAGTAAGCCTGTAGCCCATCGGCAACCCTTCATTAATGGTCGTTGTCTAGCTAGCTCTATATAAATCACGCAGTAGCAGGCCTTTAATTAAGGCCGTTATTAATTAACAATTGTAAGTGAGGGATATATAAAGGTTCTGAAAAAAGAAAATATCGTAGAAAGGTTTTTGGGGGTTTTGAGTGTGTAAGGTGCACGTGCGACACTTGGCTGAAATCTCAACTATGTTGAAGCCTTTCCCAACTCAAGGGACAACTATCGAGGAATCCTGATAAAAGACAATAACGGAGTTGGAATTGGGAATATCCGAATACCTTTTTGTAATTCAAAAAAGAAAAAGAAAAAAAAAAAGAGTGTCTTATTTCTCATTTGTCTTCCTACATGTCAAATCAATTGCATCCTATGATCCACCCATCTTAAGAACGTCAGCAGCATACACTCACTTTTTTATTTATTTCTACAATCCTTCTCCCCTATTGGCATTCTCCTTTTTATTTTATTTGTTGACCCGAGGAATTAAACCTTGCATAATAAAGCAAAGTGCTACTTATGTCATCTTACCAACCGTGAGTTTAAAGCCCATGAAATCATGTTAGATATCATTTTTATTTTCTTTTTGCCTACCGTGAATCCTAAATCCTGCGAAGTAAGGCTATATGTGATATTGTTGAATTCTCATTAAATCTCCTAAAAGCTTTTAAATCTTGTAAAGTAAATAATATTGCACTTAGTGTGGGCAGAAAATGATGCCTAATTCCTTCATTTTCTATCACTAAGGTGTATTGGAATTTATAGTCACAGACCAACTAAGGAGTCACTTGAGTCATAAATTCTTATAAATTTCCAACCCTTGAGTGATTTTATAGTTTTTAGCCGATCGTAGATTCTAAGTTTCTTTTAGCTAGTCGTGACTCAAATTCAAATATGCTTTCAAATCTGAGTCGATACCACACCCCAACCATACTAACAGTAAGATTAATTAAAACTGATAAAGTGAGGGCTTCTACTCATTTAGGGTTGTTAATTGTAGCGTTGCGCTATAAAGTTATGTTATGTTAGGTTTGCAAGGGCCTGAAGCTCTTCGATCTTTCTTCGATTTATAGAATTTCTTAGCAATTGTTGGAGAGATCTACACAACTACTTCCCACGTTCGTTAACATGTGAATAATTGTTTAGACCAATAAATTGTTGTCACCTACCATGCATTGCCATGTGTATAGAACATTTATCATGGTAAGCCACTCGTCATGTGCATGTCTTCAACCTACTACATGAGAATTTTTCGTATGATGCCACATGTGTACTATTGTTATTCTTTTTTTCACTTGAATGTGCATTGTCCACCATGAAAATAGGCTAGCTTAGCGTAGTTGTTACACTTGCTACCAAACTGTTTCAACTCCATTGTATGATGTTATGGCACATCGGTCGAATTCGTCACTAGCTTAACCGTATTTCGACATTATTTGTCATTGGCCACGGGGTTGCCAAAGTAAGTAGTCGACTCTATTACGTGATTGAAAAATGTGACGTGAGTCCTATAATAATAGCCAATTGGACTTATTCTTTTTGGGCTATTTACGACGTACTCTAATTGAATTTGTCTATTAGATCAGATGAAAAGATCTTCCATTTATCTTTCACTGAGATATCTCTGCCACATAGCATCATTTGTGTCATTGGATCTACTGTGGTCAGATCGGGTGTAAAAACAACAAGTGAGATATCATACAAATACTTTTTTTAAAACTAATTTAACCTTAATCTTCTTCCATTTTTTTATTTATTATTATTATTATTTTTTTTTTTTTTGGGGGGGGGTGATGTAGAGCAGGTTGCGGACAGTTTCATGGCCAAGATGGATCAGAAAAGGCCCAGTCGACGACAGAAGTGATTCGGACCGTTGGACCTTAGATCGGGCATATCTCGCAATCCGGAATGAGTTATCTGACGTAAAATATATGATTTTGGGGTAGAACGAGCTACTTTAGCCAACCAACCCAGTTATGCAGGGTTATGATGCCCAGAATTGCGAGAAACCCTTGGATTTGATGGTCGTTTCCCTGTTTTAATTTCATTTTTACTATAAATAGTAAGTTTTAGTTTGATTATAACTCTTTATCCATCGGGCTTTATGAGTTGCACCCAACGTGAAAAGAGCTTAGAATAATTAGGAGAACGATTTGGTGAAGCCAAATAGGACACTTACTATTTTTGGCCGAAAACCTTGCGCACTAGTAGACATCACGACCGTCTATAAATAGTAAGTTTACTATTTATAGTAAGTCGCGTATTCTAGGAGTTTTGGTTGTAGTTTGATTCTAATTTCTTTCCCATTATTGCTTGGTACCCTTATATGATTGTGAACTCGTTTTTATTCATTCATCAATCAATTTTGAATTTATTAGAATTTATTCTTATTTTCTGCTTTCTTTCCTTATGGATTCGAGAAGTCTCTATGAGGAGTCCAAAGAAGTTTCGTGGATTCGGAATAGTTATCCTCCTGAGGAAGACGGTGCTCGACCTCACGTCCTCCGGGGGGAGGGAGGGGAAAGCAAGTGAGGAATGCCTTCTTATTACTTATTAAGGAAAAGCTCGAAAAGATACAACATTAGAATGAACAGTAAGGGAAAAAAAACCAACAACTCCATACCCCGGATGCAGGGGAGAGGGGAACATAATAGGCAAAAAAGGAAAAAGAAAAAAAGAGGACCTGTCTTCATGTACTCTTCCCTCTTTTGTGGTCGTTCAACTCTAATCAAAGTTTCAAAGCATTGGTCCATGCTCTTCTTAAGTATACTGTAAAGTCATGGCACATGCCATCCATGAAAGCCACAGTATCCTGCAACTGCAGGTATATAGTCTATTGTGTGTTGGGCCCATAAGACTAAGGTTGATGAGCGGCACCCACATATAATTTGATTGTTTCAAAAAGCACAAGGAAAATGCCTCCCTAATAACATATATATAAAGGCATCAAAAGTGGATGTGTCGGTTCCACCCTCTTCAAACAATACAACCAATATAACAAAAATTGCAAGTGACTAGAAGAAGAAGAAAAGAAAAAAAAAACCAAACATTACACACTCTTAATCATTCCAGGTTGATAAAACATGTAATAAAATAGAGCATGAAAAAGATTTCCAAGCAATAAAGGACATTTAAAAATTTAGGATAAAGCTATATCTCACACTTGTAGCAGATGGAAGTAATTTGTGATGGAGTTTTTTGGCCCGTCATCGACCGGTTGTGAGCCCTGCTCGACCGGTCGAAGGCTGGTGGTCGACCAGTTGAAGAAGTCAAGTCGTGACACGACTCAAAGTCCAGCAACTGTGGACTGTTTTTCTCCGGGGTGCTCGACCAATCGAAGGAGGTGATCAACCGGTCGTAGGTGGCTCTTGACTGGTTGTGGACTCAGTTCGACCAGTCGAGGTTATACAGATTCGTTCCGTGATTTTGCGCGGATTTTGTGTCGCAGGTCCTTTCGCAACTGGGATGCGTAAAGGAGTTTCCTAAAACTTTAAATAGGAGTTCTTAGGGTTTTCTAGGCACAACAAGAGGGTTTTCAAAAGCTTTACAAGGGATTTGCTAAAGGGTTTAGGGCTATCAAAGGTGAGAGAGAGAGAGAGTGTGTGAGTGAAGCTTATAGAAGGGAGGTTTGCTCGTGGAGGTTATCTACTGTGCAATCTATATCTCAGTGCTTCTATGTCCTCGTAATCGGTTAGATCTCTCCATTTTCTCTATTCTCTTATTGTTTATCCACTCCTACGTGAGTGAAGAAGGTTGTAACGTTCTACTTCATAGTGGATTAAGGATCTGGACGAGGTCCCGTAGTTTTTACCTCTTTGAGAGTTTTCTACGTAAAAATCTCTTGTGTGGTGTGTGATTGATGCATTGATTGTTTTCATTGCTTTCTTCTCCATAATTCTAGTTTGTTCTGGAGGGCTAGATCCTAAGGTTTTGTGCAAGGCCCCCAACAAAGTAGTATCAGAGCTATGTTCATTGAACGGGTAGAATCGATTTTGAATTATGGAAGGTGGCTCATCAAGGATGATCAACCGAAATGGTTCTAATTGGACCATATAGAAGGCTAAGATGGAGGACTTGTTTTACTGCAAGGACCTATATTCTCCAATTTTAGGCATATCAGCAAAATCCAAGGATATGACTGATGATGATTGGAAGAAGATGGACCGAAAGGCGGTGGGATTTGTTAGACAATGGTTGGATGATTCAGTGTTTCACCATGTGTCTACGGAAACCTCAGTCGCTAGCCTATGGCTGAAATTACAAGGGCTGTGTGAGAGGAAGACAGCCGGTAATAAAATTTTTCTGATAAGGCGACTTGTGAATCTCAAGTTCAAGGATGGTGGTTCTGTGGCCGAGCACATGAATGAGGTCAGCAATATAGTGAACCAACTCACCTCTATGAAGATGGTCATGGATGATGAATTGCAGGCTTTACTATTGCTTAGTTCACTGCCTGACAGTTGGGAGACATTGGTGGTATCTCTAAGTAACTCCGCGTCAGACGTAAAAATATCCATGGAACAGGTAACTAACTGTCTCTTCAATGAAGAGACAAGGAGGAAGTCTCAAGGGTCTACTCAGCAAGAGGCCCTTATAACACAAGAACGTGGGAGAAGAAAGAACAGGAAGGGCGGGAAGGCCCGAGATAAATCAAGAGGCAAGTCGAGCAACAGGAAAGATGTTGATTACTGGAATTGTAGCAAGAAGGGTCACTATAAGCATGAATGTCGTGGTAAGAAGAACGACAAGAAAGGAAAAGGGAAGGAAGATTAATCAGATTCCACCGCGGTCACTCCAGATGGCGACGTTGTACCTATTCTTTCTGCAAATCATGATGTATGTCTCACAGCTACAAGTCAGGACACCGACTGGGTAATAGACTCGGGAGCTTCTTTTCATGTGACTCCACATAAGGACTTCTTCATAAGCTACAAATCAGGTGACTATGAGACTGTGAAGATGGGAAATTCTGGCGTATCAAAAATCGTGGGAGTCTGTGATATTTGTGTGAAGACCGATGTGGGCTGCACATTGGTTCTCAGGGATGTGAGACATATCCCAGACCTTCGCCTCAACTTGATGTCGACGGGAAGGTTGGATGATGATGGCTATAAAAGCCAGTTTGCTGGTGGGCGATGGAAGCTCATCAAGGGTTCATTGATTGTAGCTAGAGGAAAGAAGTGTTGCCACCTTTAAAAGGTAAGTGTCAGTATTTGTAAGGGTGGGTTGAATGCAGCGGAAGATTCAACCATTGACATGTGGCAGAGGCGATTAGGCCACATGAGTGAAAAAGGGCTTCAGCTACTAGCGAGGAAGCGACTCCTTCCAGACGTGACAGGTACACCTCTCAAAACCTGTCTTGATTGTTTATCAGGGAAACAACATAGAGTTTCATTTGTTAAATCTGCTTCTCATGTTAATAAAGAGCATGCATTAGATTTGGTTTATTCTGATGTTTATAGTCCTATGAGGACAAAAACCTTGGGTGGGGCATTGTATTTTGTCACTTTTATAGATGATGCATCTAGGAGGGTTTGGGTTTATGCTTTGAAATCCAAGGACGAGGTCTTTGGTGTGTTTAAATTGTTTCATGCTATGGTCTAAAGAGAGACAGGTAAATCATTGAAGTGCATCCGCATTAATAATGGTGGTGAATACATTGGCGACTTTTATGAGTATTGTAAGTCCCTGGGCATACGGCATGAACAGACGGTTCCCAAGACCCCCCAGCATAATGTGTAGCCGAGTGAATGAATCGCACCATTATTGAGAGAATCAGATGCATGTTATCTCATGCAAAATGCGCAAGACGTTCTGGGGAGAAGCAATGCACAAAGCAGTGTATTTGATAAGCATGTCTCCATCAGCCCCATTGAATGAAGAAGTACTTGAGAAGGTGTGGACTGGACATGATCCATCATACAGTCATCTCAGGGTGTTTGGATGCAGGGCATCCGTTCACGTACCAAAGGACGAGAGGTCCAAGATCGATAAGAAGATCAGGCAGTGTGTGATCTTAAGGTACAGTGATGAAAAATTTGGTTACAGATTGTGGGATCCGACCGAGAGGAAGATCGTCAGGAGTAGAGATGTGGTTTTCTTTAAAGATCAGTGTATAGAAGACATTGGTAAGTGATGTTTTATTTAAACCAACATGATTTAAATGATTTTTAAACTCGCAAGTATACAAATCAGATGTAGATATGGTACGTATTACGAGATCGTTCCCACGAGGACTGGTCGTCACAATTCAAATATGTGATTCTTCTTAACTAATCCAACAAATAATGGAGCGAATTACTAAGCACAATTCTAAGAAAAACAATTAAGAACAGGGAAGAAAATTCAATCAGAGAAAGGGCACTAAGACTTTCGAATCCACCCCTAATTATCCTAATCCTTGTTTTGTTTGTTGATTCACCTTAATCTAGATTGATACCACTTATATAGAGAAAGCACAATTTGTGTCCTTAATCGGGCATACAGAATGTCTAATTCCTTTAAGCAATGCCATGATTAACATATCCCATGTCCTTGGTAGGGCACATGGAATGTATAGTTCATTAAAGCACCCTGTTTCTTCCTCTATAGGAAACTTGTTCTTGATCAGACACAAGCACCTAGAATAAGCATCCAGACAACATCCATATATAGACTCTGGTCGAGTTCATAGATAGAGAAGTATAGAATTTAAACCAATCAAGCCCACTTAGAGAATGAAACACACCAATCAAATCAAAGTAAAATCAAAATATAACAAGAGTATTCAAATTAGGGGCTTCATCTCAACCCTAGCTGAAAGTTTAGCAATCCATAAAATCCATTAGGAAAGAAGGAAAAATAGGAACATCTCCCTTCTTCCTTCCTCTCTCTCTCCTTTCTTCTTCCCACTGGATCTGCATTTTCCTCTGGATCTGGAATTCTCCAATTTTTGAATGCCCTTCCTCATGTTTTGCAACTCTTTTTATAGCTGATGGAGTGACTGGAGTGGTGAAAATCGGATTTGGGAAGTTGTCGCACGCGCAGCGAAAACTTTTTCGCAGCTAAGTTCGGGACCTCGAAACACGGCACTTTCCTTGCTCAAATTCCATAAAAACACCGTCCCTTAGGACTTTCTTGGGTCCTCTACATGATGGATGGTTCAGATCTGCCATATGATCAAAGATGGTGGCCCACAACCGCCTGAAAAACTAGATTTTCGCGGATGTGCGAAAGCTTTCGCACCTCTTCCGCTGTCGTAATCGGTGGGCCCCACAGAAGTATTTTCTGGAAAATTCACCCCGTCCATTGGATTCAGGATGAAATTTCAGTCAAGAACAGGTAGTTTTGAACGTCCATTGATGCGTCCCAGAGAAGAAAACACAAAAAGATCAGATTTGAACGTTGCAAGGCAGCCCTTTTGTGGCCTCTGTACCGCACACGTGTGCACGCATGGACACAAAATATTAACATGGTTTTGTAGTGCTCGAGCCACTCTATAAGATGAATGGCTTGGATTGTCTGTACGGAGATGTGTAGGACCCACTACCGTCCGTAAAACGTCCAGCGGCGTCCGTTCGCTGCTGCCGAAAATGGCAATTGCCGTTTTGAGAGGGAGACAGCCGCGGGTCAGCAGCTGCGCTGACCGGCTGGCGGTTCCATGCACGGCGGGCTACATGTGCATGGTGTACATGCATCACGTACAGGGCCCACTGTAATGTTCGTGCGAAATCTGCACCGTCCATGTTTTTCCTCATATTATTTCAACCGCCAAAACCAAATTTGAGGCAGTTCCAGATATCAGGTGGGCCCAGAATCAACGGTTTATGGGCTGATTTGTCAGTTGGGCAATTCATAGTGATCCGAGGGCTGAAATTTGAAATGTACGGTTAATTTATGCCCCTAATCCCATGTATAAGGTTTCGAGCCAATCAGATAGAGGGAACCATGTGATCTTGCATTCTGGACCAGTTCCGGGCCTCTTTAAACGTGAACGGCTTGATTTCCTCGGGTCCCTGGCATGTATATTCTTCAATATTGGTCTTCTGAGGTTCATCCCGTACTTTGGTAATTTCGGAGCGTAAAATCCACGCTTTTAACATCATTTTTCAATCAACGCTCCTGATTTCATCCTGTAACAAAAATACAATTAAAATACTCCATTAAGCATTATCATATACGTAAAATCTGGTAATGATTGGGGTCTGATATGCAATATTTGACCCTCATCAGTAAGCCAGAGAAGAACCAACCTAGTTCAGGTGAGCTAGAGGACATGGATCCGGTTATTCCTCCCGTGGTGCCTGATGACGGGGGAGTACAGCAAGGTGCAAAGGAAGAGGGAGTTCCTTCAGAAGATGGACCAGGGGAGCAGCCCCCACTTGATCTACCTGTTGAGCCACAGGTGAAGAGGTCATCTAGGGACAGACAGCCGTCCAAGAGGTACTCGCCATATGAATACATTATGTTAACTGATGGAGGAGAGCCAGAAGATTATTCTGAGGCCCTAACCGACGAGCATAAGGGGGAGTGGTTGAATGCTATGCAAGACGAGATGAAATCCTTGCAAGAGAACTACACCTATGAATAGTGAAATTGCCTAAGGGCAAGAAAGCTTTGAGCAACAAGTGGGTGTTCAAAAAGAAGATTGAGCAGAAGAATTCACAGATGAGGTTCAAGGCCAGACTTGTGGTGAAAGGGTTTGGTCAGAGGAAAGGCATAGATTTCGAGGAGATATCTCACCAGTGGTGAAAATGACATCCATACAGGTGTTGCTTGGGTTGGCGGCTAGCATGGATCTGGAGATAGAGCAGTTAGATGTTAAAACTGTCGTTCTCCATGGTGACCTGGAAGAAGAGATCTACATGCACCAACCAGAGGGGTTCGAAGTCAAGGGCAAAGAGCATATGGTGTGTAGGCTGAGGAAGAGCTTGTATGGGCTGAAACAAGCTCTACGGCAATAGTACAAGAAGTTCAAGTCGTTTATGTTGAAACATGGGTATAATAGAACGAAGTCGGACCACTGTGTGTTCACGCGCAAGTTCTCAGATAGTGATTTCTTAGTTCTTCTATTATACGTTGATGACATGCTCATCATGGGAAAAGACACCAAGAAAATCGACAGGCTGAAACAGGAGTTGGGCAAGTCTTTTGCGATGAAAGATTTGGGCCCGGCTAGACAGATCCTAGGAATGGAGATAAACCGTGACAAGAGCAGCAGAAAGCTTTGGCTGTCACAAGAGCGTTATATTAAGAAAGTCCTAGAGTGGCTCAATACGAATGCACTAAAGCCGGTCAGTATTCCACTAGATAGTCACTTCAGATTGAGCGACAGCCAGTGTCCCAAGACGAAGGCAAAGGTGGAAGAGATGCAGAAGATACCCTATGCGTCAGCGGTAGGAAGTTTGATGTATGCTATGGTGTGTACATGCCCAAACATAGCATATGCGGTTGGTGTTGTCAGCCGTTATCTTGCTGATCCTGATAAAGAGCATTGGGTAGCAGTGAAGTGGATACTGCGGTATCTAATAGGCTCATCTAGGTTGAGCCTATGCTATAGTGACAGTAAACCTGTGTTAAAGGGCTACACAGATGCAGATATGACAGGTGACATAGACTCCAGGAAGTCTACATCGGGGTTCATGTTCACGTTTGCAGGGGGAGCGGTTTCCTGTAAGAGCATGCTACAGAAGATCGTAGCGTTGTCGACGACAGAGGTCGAGTACATTGCAGTCACAGAGGTATGTAAAGAGATGCTTTGGATGAAGTGATTCCTACAGAACTTAGCCTAAAGTAGGAGGAACACGTGGTCTATTGCGATAGTCAAAGTGTTATACACTTAAGCAAGAATCCAAGTCAGCATTCCAAGTCAAAGCACAGAGATTCGGTATCACTGGATCTGGGATACTTTGGAACAGAAGGTGTTACAGTTTGAGAAGGTCCACACGAACGATAATGGGTCAAACATGATGACCAAGGCTTTGCTTAAGGGCAAGTTTGAGGTTTGTAGAAACCTGACTGGCTTGAAGAAGGTGGATCCCTCCTGGGTCAAAAAGGGGGAGATTTGATGGATTTTTTTGGCCCGTCGTCGACCGGTCGTTAGCCCTACTCGACCGGTCGAAGGCTAGTGGTCGACCAGTTGAAGGAGTCGAGTCGTGACACGACTCAAAGTCCAACGATTGTGAACTGTTTTTCTCCGGGGTGCTCGACCAGTCGAAGGAGGTGCTCGACCAGTCGTAGGTGGCTCTCGACCGGTCGTGGACTCGGTTTGACCAGTCGAGGTTACGCAGATTCGTTCTGCAATTTTATGCGGATTTTGTGTCGTAAGTCCTTTCGCAACTAGGATGTGGAAAGGAGTTTTCTAAAACTTTAAATAGGAGTTCCTAGGGCTTTCGAGGCAAAAAGAGGGTTTCCTAAAGCTTTACAAGGGATTTACTAAAGGGTTTAGGGCTATCAAAGGTGAGAGAGAGAGAAAGAGAGAGAGAGGAAGCTTATAGAAGGGAGGTTCTGCTCGTGGAGTTTATCTACTGTGCAATCTATATCTCAGCGCTTCTATGTCCTTGTAATCGGTTAAATCTCTCCATTTTCTCTATTTATCTTATTGTTTATCCACTCCTACGTGAGTGAAGAAGGTTATAACGTTCTACTTCATAGTGGATTAATGATCTGGACGAGGTCCCGTGATTTTTACCTCTTTGAGGGTTTTCTACATAAAAATCTCTTGTGGTGTGTGTGATTGATGCATTGATTATTTTCATTACTTTATTATCCATAATTCTGGTTTGTTCTGGAGGGCTAGATCCTAAGGTTTTGTGCAAGGCCCCCAACAAAGTGGTATCAGAGCTAAGTTCATTGAACGGGTGGGATTGGTTTGTGAATTATAGAAGGTGGCTCATCAAGGATGATCAGCCGAAATAGTTCTAACTAGACTATATAGAAGGCTAAGATGGAGGACTTGTTTTACTACAAGGACCTATATTCTCCAATTTTAGGCATATCAGCAAAATCCAAGGATATGACTGATGATGATTGGAAAAAGATGGACCGAAAGGCGTTGGGGTTTGTTAGACAATGGTTGGATGATTCAGTGTTCCACCATGTGTCTACGGAAACCTCAGCATCTAGCCTATGGCTGAAATTACAAGGGTTGTATGAGAGGAAGACAGCCGGTAATAAAAATTTTCTGATAAGGCGACTTGTGAATCTTAAGTTCAAGGATGGTGGTTCTGTGGCCGAGCACATGAATGAGGTCAGCAATATAGTGAACCAACTCACCTTTATGAAGATGGTCGTGGATGATGAATTGCAGGCTTTGCTATTACTTAGTTCACTGCCTGACAGTTGGGAGACATTGGTGGTGTCTCTAAGTAACTCCGTGCCAGACAGAAAGATATCCATGGAACAGGTAACTAACTGTCTCTTCAATGAAGAGAAAAGGAGGAAGTCTCAGGGATCTACTCAGCAAGAGGCCCTTATAACACAAGAACGGGGGAGAGGAAAGAACAGGAGGGCGGGAAGGCCCGAGATAAATCAAGAGGCAAGTCGAGTAACAGGAAAGATGTTGATTACTGGAATTGTGGCAAGAAGGACCACTATAAGCATGAATATCGTGGTAAGAAGAACGACAAGAAAGGAAAAGAGAAGGAAGATGAATCAGATTCCATTGGGGTCGCTTAAGATGGCGACGTTGTTGTTATTCTTTCTGCAAATCATGATGTATGTCTCACGACCACGAGTCAGAACACCGACTGGGTGATAGACTCGGAAACTTCTTTTCATGCGACTCTACATAAGGACTTCTTCACAAGCTACAATTCAGGTGACTATGGGACTGTGAAGATGGAAAATTCTGGCGTATCAAAAATTATGGGAGTCGGTGATATTTGTGTGAAGACCGATGTGGGCTGGACATTGGTTCTTAGGGATGTGAGACATATCACAGACCTTCGCCTCAGATTGATGTCGACGGGAAGGTTAGATGATGATGGCTATAAAAGCCTGTTTGCTAGTGGGCGATAGAAGCTCATCAAGGGATTCATTGATCGTGGTCAGAGGAAAGAAGTGTTGCACCCTTTAAAAGGAAGTGTCAGTATGTACAAGGGTGGGTTGAACGTAGCGGAAGATTCAGCTATTGACATGTGGCATAGGCGACTAGGCCACATGAGTGAAAAAAGGTTTCAGCTACTAGCGAGGAAGCAGCTCCTTCCAGACGTGACAGGTACACCTCTCAAAACCTGTCTTGATTGTTTATCAGGGAAACAACATAGAGTTTCATTTGTTAAATCTGCTTCTCATGTAATAAAGAGCATGCATTAGATTTGGTTTATTCTGATGTTTGTGGTCCTATGAGGACAAAACCTTGGGTGGGGCATTGTATTTTGTCACTTTTATAGATGATGCATCTGGGAGGGGTTGGGTTTATGCTTTGAAATCCAAGGATGAGGTCTTTTTGTGTGTGTTTAAATTGTTTCATGCTATGGTCGAGAGAGAGAGACAAGTGGATCATTAAAGTGCATCCGCACTGATAATGGTGGTGAATACATTGGCGACTTTCATGAGTATTGTAAGTCCCTGGGTATACGGCATGAACAGACGGTTCCCAAGACCCCCCAGCATAATGGTGTAGCTGAGCGAATGAATCGCACCATTGTTGAGAGAATTAGATGCATGTTATCCCATGCGAAATTGTCCAAGATGTTCTGGGGAGAAGCAATGCATACAACAGTGTATTTGATAAGCATGTCTCCATCAGCCCCATTGAATGAAGAAGTACCTGAGAAGGTGTGGACTGGACATGATCCATCATACAGTTATCTCAGGGTGTTTGGATGCAGGGCATCCGTTCACGTACCAAAGGACGAGAGGTCCAAGATCGATATGAAGATCAGACAGTGTGTGTTCTAGGGTACAGTGATGAAAAATTCGGTTACAGGTTGTGGGATCCGACCGAGAGGAAGCTCGTCAGGAGCAGAGATGTGGTTTTCTTTGAAGATCAGTGTATAGAAGACATTGGTAAGCCAGAGAAGACCCAGCCTAGTTCAGGTGAGCTAGAAGACATGGATCCGGTTATTCCTCCCGTGGTGCCTGATGACATGGGAGTACAGTAAGGTACAGAGGACGAGGGAGTTCCTTCAGAAGATGGACCAGGGGAGCAGCCCCCACTTGATCACCTGTTGAGCCACAGGTGAGGAGGTCATCTAGGGACAGACCGCCATCCAAGAGGTACTTGCCACATGAGTACATTATGCTGACTGATGGGGGAGAGCCAGAAGATTATTCTGAGGCCCTAGCCGACGAGCATAAGGAGGAGTGGTTGAAAGCTATGCAAGAGATGAGATGGAAACCTTGCATAAGAACCACACCTATGATATAGTGAAATTGCCTAAGGGCAAGAAAGCTTTGAGCAATAAGTGGGTGTTCAGAAAGAAGATTGAGCAGAAGAATTCACAGACGAGGTTAAGGCCAGACTTATAGTGAAAGGGTTTGGTCAGAGGAAAGGCACAGACTTCAAGGAGATATTCTCACTAGTGGCGAAGATGACATCCATACGGGTGTTGCTTAGGTTGGTGGCTAGCATGGATCTGGAGATAGAGCAGTTAGATGTTAAAACTACCTTTCTCCATGGTGACCTGGAAGAAGAGATCTACATGCACCAACCAGAAAGGTTCGAAGTCAAGGGCAAAGAGCATATGGTGTGTAGGTTGAGGAAGAGCTTGTATGGGCTGAAACAAGCTCCACGGCAATGTTACAAGAAGTTCGAGTCGTTTATGTTGAAACATGGGTATGACAGAACGGAGTCGGACCACTGTGTGTTCACGCGCAAGTTCTTAGATGGTGATTTCTTAGTTCTGCTATTATATATTGATGACATGCTCATCATGGGAAAAGACATCAAGAAGATCGACAGGCTAAAACAAGAGTTGAGCAAGTCTTTTGCGATGAAAGACTTGGGCCCTGCTAGACAGGTCTTAAGAATGGAGATAACCCGTGACAGGAGCAGCAGGAAGCTTTGGCTGTCACAAGAGCGGTATATTGCGAAAGTACTAGAGCAGTTCAATATGAATGCAGCGAAGCCGGTCATACTCTACTAGATGGTCACTTTAGATTGAGCGATAGACAGTGTCCTAAGACAAAAGCAGAGGTGGAAGAGATGCAGAAGATACCCTACGCGTCAGCGGTAGGAAGTTTGATGTATGCTATGGTGTGTACACACCCAGACATAGCATATGCGGTTGGTGTTGTCAGCCGGTATCTTGCCAATCTTGGCAAAGAGCATTAGGCAGCGGTGAAGTGGATACTGCGGTATCTAAGAAGCTCATCCAGGTTGAGCCTATGCTATGGTGACGAAAACCTATGTAAGAGGGCTACACAGATGTAGATATGGCAGGTGACATAGACTCCAGGAAGTCTACATCAGGGTTCATGTTCAGTTCACGTTTGCAGGGGGAGCGGTTTCCTGTCAGAGCAAGCTACAGAAGGTCGTAGCGTTGTCGATGGCAGAGGCTGAGTACATTGCAGTCATAGAGGCATGTAAAGAGATGCTTTGGTTGAAGAGGTTTCTATAGGAACTTAGCCTAAAGCAGGAGGAGCACGTGGTTTATTGCGATAGTCAAAGTACTATACACTTGAGCAAGAATCCAAGTCATCATTTCCAGTTAAAGCACATAGAGATTCGGTATCATTGGATCAGAGATACTTTGGAATAGAAGGTGTTACAGCTTGAGAAGGTCTATACGGACGATAATGGGTCAGACATGATGACCAAGGCTTTGCTCAAGGGCAAGTTTGAGGTTTGTAGAAACCTAGCTAGCTTGAAGAAGGTAGATCCTTCCTGGGTCAAAAAGGGAGAGATTTGATGAGTTTTTTTGACCCGTCATCGACCGGTCGTGAGCCTGCTCGACCTGTCAAAGGCTGGTAGTCGACCAGTTGAAGGAGTCGAGTCGTGGCACGACTCAAAGTCAGCAACTGTGGACTTTTTTCTCCGGGGTGCTCGACGGTGGTAGATGGCTCTCGACCGGTCGTGGACTTGGTTCGACCAGTCAAGGTTACGCAGATTCGTTTCGCAATTTACCCAATTTATGTCGCAAGTCCTTTCGCAACTAGGATGGGGAAAAGAGTTTCCTAAAACTTTAAATAAGAGCTCCTAGGGCTTTCTAGGCACAAAAAGAGGGTTTCCTAAAGCTTTACAAGGGATTTGCTAAAGGGTTTAGGACTATCAAAGGTGAGAGAGAGAGAGAGAGAGAGAGAGAGAGAGAGAGAGAGAGAAAGAGGAAGTATAGAAGGGAGGTTCTGCTCGTGGAGGTTATCTACTATGCAATCTATATCTCAGCGCTTCTATGTCCTCGTAATCGGTTAGATCTCTCCGTTTTCTCTATTTCTCTTATTGTTTATCCACTCTTGCGTGAGTGAAGAAGGTTGTAGCGTTTACTTCATAGTGGATTGTTGATTTGGACGAGGTCCCGTGGTTTTTATCTCTTTGAGGGTTTTCCACGTAAAAATTTCTTGTGTGGTGTGTGATTGATTGTTTTCATTGCTTTATTATCCATAATTCTGGTTTGTTCTTGAGGTCTAGATCCCAAGGTTTTGTGCAAGGCCCCCAACATTTGGCCCTGACTGAACCGAAGTTGCAAGAATCCTTTGTGACTCTTATTGTCAATGGAAATGTCTTGAGTAGATGCCAGTCCCGTGAATTACTTTGGAGACCCCTCTATGTGAAATGATGAGTTTACCCTTTTGAATGTGAACCCTGCTTCATATAAGCGCATATGACACGTTTTCATGGTCTACGGTAGAAGTGACAGGTGATAGGTGATTTGTATAACCCTAGTTGCCAAAACCTTTTTTTTTTTTTTTTTTTTTTTTTAAATGTAACGTAGGTTGCTAGCAATTCACTTCCCTGCAAACCCCTTTTTCTATGCATCCCGAGCCAATTCATTAATACCATAACCTTACATTGGAATTAAAATATAGAACTAAAGCAAGTTCTAATAATGGTTCATCGTGGATAAAATATATGCATGGTGGTGGGACCTACAGAACTTTTCCAGTACCAAGCTCGCACTGGAGGGGTCACTGCCGAATCCGAGTCCACCTTTACCCTCTAAGGCTGCTGCTTGTGGTATGGTGAGTGTCACAGGCCTCAATGCCTCTCTTAGATTCTCTGTATCCATAACGCATTGAGCTGAAATAAAGCAAAGCCTTCTAATAGCTTCGTATCGGAATGCGGTAACATTCTACATCATTATCTGTTGAAGATCATCATGTCCTGTTAAAGCATCGACCACAACATAGCCGAATTTAAATATCTTGTTATGGAATTTGTTTAATGGTAGATTGGATGAGTAGCTGCATCCGGAGTAGAGCGTGGCAGCAATGGCAACAACTCATATAATGAGGATGACGCTGAATGGTGGCAATGGAAATGTCCACCGTTGAAACCCTCCTGGAGATGACCATAATTTTTATATGCTAGCCCTGGCACAGGCATATCTATGTGCCGTGGGGCACATGCAATCCGCTCTCTCCAATCATTCCATGACGTGGAGTTTACGGAAGCAGATTGGCTGGTGTACCACACACCACCGATCTGGCTGGTGTGGGTACGTGTCGTGGGAAGCGGATTGGCTAGTGTACCACACACCAGCTATATAGCCGCTATATTGACGTCAGCAAGTTCTGTGGGTCCATCATGATGTAAGTGATATATCCAAACCGTCCATCCATTTTAAGACCTAGTTTTAAGTCTTTAGACAAAAAATAAGACTGATTTAATGATAAATGGACCACACTACAAAAAGCAGAACGTCTGCCATTGAAACCCTTTTGGGGTTTACAGAAGTTTTGGATCAAAATGAAAATTTGTTTTTACGTTTCATCCAGGTCTTTGTGACCTTTATATACATATTGGATGGAAAATAAACGTTATGGTGGGCCCTATGAAATTTTTAACAGTGAAAATCATTATCCTATTTGTGATGTGGTCCAGTTGATCTTTGGATATGATTCATTTTCTAGATAGTACTCTAAAATTATCTTAAAAAATTGGATGATGATTGTGTGGATATAATAAATACATCATTGTGGGGCCATATAACTTTGATCTCCTTTCAACCGTTCTTACGGGCTTGAGGAGCGTCAGCGCTCGTCTTCTTACGACACCCACCTACACCAGCTATGTGGTACACCAGCCAATCCGCTTCCGATGAGCGCTGCCACTCCTTGACCTCCGAGTCGTACGAACGCTTCAAACGATATCAAAGTTACATGTCCCAAAAAAAGTTATGTATTATATCCACACCGTTCATCCATTCTTCGATCGAGTTCATTATAGGGCATGATCCCAAGAATGATCATATTCAAAGCTTAAGTGAATCACACCAGAAATAGAAGTGGGGACAATGATTCTCACCGTTAAAACATTCGTAGGCCCACCATCAAGAAAAAAAACAAATATCATATCCATTCAAAACTTCTGTTATCCCAAAAAGGTTTCAATGGTGGACGTTCAATCCCTCACTGCTTTTTTCAGTGTGGCCCACTTTATGTTTCGATCTATCTTATTTTTTGAGTCATGTCTTATGACGAGCTCGGCAAATGGAAGGACGGTTGGGATATAAAACATACCTCATGATGGGACCCGCATAACTTGGTGAGGTCAGCACACTAGCCAAATCAGTGGTGTGTGGTACACCAACCAATCCGCTTCAGGAATTTACATGCCTGTATATCTTGTACCGTGCACGTGATGCACATGCATCATAATCCGTACCATGCATCACGATCCGGACCATGCATCACCCTGATTTTTCCAATGATTAGTCAGTAACCAAAAGTTATATTGTTTAGTCCATCATAAATTATACTTGGTTAACTTTTTATGAATGAATGTCCGCTGTTGCGATTTTTGCTTTCCTAGTGCAGATTTGCAGACCACATTTTAAGGGTTCATTTACTATTGAGACTGCTGCACAAACAGTTCCAAAGTCATCCGTGCCTGCCATGTATGCGTAAATGAACAATGATAAGAAATGTGAAAAAGCCATAAGATATGCTTATGTATTTCGATATTGCCACTTGATCCCCAACCGTTGCAGTGGTCATCTACTTTAATGGGCCTTGGTCCATAAATCGTCTGATCTGTAGAACTTAGTGGACCATTCATCGTTCATGGCTTTGTTAACCATCTAGAAGGAAGCAACTGATCGGATGGTTGCTGTAATGTCTACGTTCCACCTAAAAGGTAACCCGTCTATTGAATGGTTGCGGATTGATGCATTGGCGGTAGGTAGTGATAGTGCATACACCGAGTTCGTGTATATTGCTGTACATTGAAAAAGTCAGCCCCTTAAAAAAAAAAACTTACATGCCACAACAGTGAAAACAGTGTAAAATTACTTCTAAAACCTCTAAGTTCATACGGTGTGGCCCGAAATAGTTTTGGATCAGTCTAATTTTTCTATCTTCATTTTATTTTAGCGGGTTACACTTGATTAATGAGTTTGACAAAAGATACACACAATAACGGTTGGATCCCCTCACCATTGTTCCGCGTGGTGCGGCAAAGTATAGATTCTTGCAAGTTGCTGATGCCATGCGTGTCATTTTCACACTTATTTACAGGCATTAAACATGATTAGAAAAGGTCATAACAATGATGTATACACATTCGGACTTTGTCGTGGTAGGAAATGTTTTGGTCCCTTGTTGAAGATTTAGTTAGCTTACCACAGTAACTCCTTTGACACATCATGTAGCTTTGTTGGAATATTTCAATTTTGAAACTTGTATTATTTTTTCGTTGTATATTTAGTCGCAAATTGAATTTGCCTAAGATTTTTTTTTTTTTTTTTTTTTTTTATCTTTCTTTTGTATGATAAGCTTTTTGGTCATGGCTTGAGCCTCATTCAGGGTGCATGTGAATTTGGTCATGGGTATTATGCCAATAACTCTAATTTAAGCTATTAACCACACACATGCTCGTGCGCCAAGCCAAATCTGCATATATGCGTGTGTGCTCGCATGAATGTGTGTATGAGTACTCGCAGGACTTTATTTGTGCGAGAGTGTACTCACACTTGCGCAGACCAAACCCTTTCGAAAGTGTGCTTAATGCGCTACTTTAAAGTCTATATAAAAACTTCAATTCCATTTCAAAAACCATGAAAAATCTTTATGCTCGATCTATTCCTCTTCTATTTTATGAGTTTTGATTACTAAATTCTTCACTAAGTTAACTCAGTACTTTCAGGTTAAATTGCAAGTGGTTCGAACCCGTATACAGTGAGTGCACCACTGGGATTGGGTTATAATCGTTGTATTCTAGATGTCGATTGCTCCAAAAACCTATTGCACTAGGGACACTGTACAAGGAAAGCAAATTAGATTTCAAGCCGAGTGACGCACATTACACCTCTACTCAACTATATAAGTCTTCTATCTTATTTCATTTTTCATTTTTCTTTTTTGGTTTTTAATTTTAAATAGTCTAGATATTTGATTCAACCAAATATTCCTGTGATGTATATCTTGGTCTGATGCCAAACCATTGGATTGACCATATGAGTTCTTACGTGTAATATGCAATTAAAAAAAAAAAGAGTCAAATATACGCTTAAATCTATTGCAACGGAAGGCACTGCATTTGAGAAGAAATGATGGTGGACAATATGAGTGGTCCAAATCCAGTTTGTGAAATTTCACTTGTGAACAAAAAAATAATAAAAAAAAAATAAAGATGGAAAGCACACATGCATTTTTAAAAGAAAAGTTTGTAGCACATGGGCGGTCTAGGTGGTTCAGGTGCATTGCATGTGCCATGTATACGAGTATCTTTGAAAGGGAAGTGTAGAACACAGACGGTTCAGGTGGTCCAGGTGCATTGCACGCGCCATGCATACAAAGCATCTTTAAAAGGAAAGTGTCCACTACAATATAGAAAGCAAACCATCCATCTCATGATATTCCAGCAGTGAGCCAGCCATGGCTCAAACATCACATTCGTTTGGGAGGTTCCAACCCTTCAATCTCCGCTCATGTCAGTGAACACTAAAGACAAAAAACAGCTACGGCTCCCATTAAGCTAAAATTCGATATTGACGCAGGGGAGGACGTGAGGTCGAGCACCGTCTTCCTCAAGAGGATAAATATTCCGAATCCACGGAACTTCTCTGACTCTCACAGAGACTTCTCGAATCCAGAGAAAAGAGAGCAGAAAATAGAAATAAATTCTAAATAAATTCGAATAGATTAATGAATCCATAAAAACGAGTTCACAACCCTTTAAATAAGGGTACTAAGCAATGGGAAAGAAATAGAATCAAACTACAACTAGGACTCCTAGAATTCACGACTTACTATAAATAGTAAACTTACTATTTATAGACGGTCGTGATGTCTACTAGTGCGCAAGGTTTTCGGCCAAAAATAGTAAGTGTCCATTTGGCTTCGCCACCTATTCTCCTAATTATTCTAAGCTCTTTTCACGTTGGCGCAACTCCTAAAGCCCGACGGATAAAGAGTTATAAGCAAACTAAAACTTACCATTTATAGTAAAAACGAAATTGAAACAGGAAACGACCGTCAAATCAGGGGTTTCTCACAATTCCGAGCGTCGCAACCCGGCATAGCGGGGTTGGTTGGCTAAAGTAGCTCGTTCTACCCAAAAATATATATTTTCGTCCGCTAACTCATCGGATTGCGAGATAAGCCTGATTTAAGTCTGATGGTCCAGATCACTTCTGTCGCCGACCGGGCCTTTTCTGATCCATCTTTGCCGTAATTGTCCGCACCCGCTCTACATCAGATATGATTAAGATAGTCGTGAGCAACTCACCTGTCAAGACATAGCATGCCTGGTTTGAATCATCATAAGCGTTTTCCAAGCCTGTGGTGCACTTTTATGCTCACATTCAAACAGTGTTTCACAATACGTGTACCTCCACTCAGCTGACAACCTTCAACATGTCATGTGCATACGACTTCCAACCTGTCCAATAGATTGGCCCCACGAGGATCAGCTTATATAATCATACTTGTATTTACAAGTTATCAACCAGGTGGACCATATCTTATGGTCCTGCCAGTTGAAATAATCAATTTTCTTTTATAATTTGCCCTGATTAGTAACCGGTCCAGACTATCTGGTAACAAGAAACACGCAGCACACGGGCTTACCAAATATTTATTATTCATAAACGTAAACAGACATGAGCAACTTACAGGGCATCCCTATGATACCACACACACCTACACGACCCTAGGAAAAGCAGAATAAAATCAAGCATGGATTGTCGACTCGTTGGAATAAGCTTGAACTTGGTCAACTTCGATCCTGTTCGGCGCCATGGTTCATGACTGAAATGAAGGATGTCTGCGCCTAATGCTTGGCCAAGTCGCAACTCGACTCAGGACCGAATTCACCGAGTCTTCGAACCTTCAACTCAAAACCCTTTATTACTGACATAACCTTAATCTTACCATAACGATAGCAACCAAAGGGAAGTGGGAGTGAAATGGAAACCCCATTCCCACTACAGTCGCAAGTACTCTTATCTAAGCTGTCCAATCGGTCTTGATTAGATCGATGTGGATCCCGCCAATGTTGACTTCTCCGACTTTCGGTACCAAACTCACAACCACACTCTCCAAGCCTTCAGCATCAATATCTTCTATCAAGTTGGATATACCTAACTTCAGGATGAATTTCTTTTTCGCCGCATCACCCTTTTTACTAATGTGGAAGTGGGCCAGTTTCAAAAAGCTCCCTGCAGACTCTCCAAGGTCAGGTCCCACAAAATTTCCTCCATAAGGCGCTGCCACGTACACCTCAAAGTTGACGGGCCCATTGTGGGTGATCTCTATGCCGTCAATCACGAGGACCTCCACGTCATCCTCTTTCTCGCCCTTGGTTCGGGACTTCTTGGGCCTCTGCACAAGGGCCCTGATGGTCGAATCCAGGGGTCTTGGGTCGGGTCCGAACTCGGATACCTGGACCAACGAGACTCTGGATCTGGGTTTGGCCTTGGCCTTCTGCTTTTTCTTGATGCTGCTATCAGCCCATGGAAGTTCCACGTCTTCATAGGTGTACCGGAGTTTCTGCGGATTGAGACAGTCTTCCACCTGTTGCGTTCATTTGTTAGTCAATGCATGAATGACGCATACAACTAGTTGGATGGTAGCAGATAAACGTAAATATATTAAGTGGGTACAACATGGGTCACGATGAATATCTTATGCAAATATCAGTGACTGGTTCACTCATCATGTGAGCCAAACCAGGTTAAATAATGGGCAACTGACAATCTAATTTAAATTATATTTGTGGACCACAAGATAAGTGGGATGGTTTTATTTTTACCCAGGACCTTTATGATTGGACGACAAACCTTTTGGGAAAGATTGAATGTGGTGCAAAGATGACACGTCAGCAATTATACACTGATTTTGTTTTTAGATCTTCTGATTAAAATTTATGTTTTTGCTAGCTAGACAAAGAGGGAGGCTGTACTCCTTAACCAGACACGTGGCTGATCAGGAAGTGATTCTGATCCGTCCATATAGTGCGTCCTCTTCAAAAATTTATGGCGATTGAAAATCTCACATATGGAGGATCCTTGTCATTAGATTCTCCTTGTGCATCCAATTTCATTCCAACCATCTATTTTAAGGCCATTGTCGACACAGATATGACTGCCAAGCCATTTATATATGGTATGCATGCATGCATGTACGTACAGTCATGGTAAGTGCCCATTAAATGGGTGTTTAATCCCTAATAGTGTAGTACACTCGGGCCTTGTATCGGCCTCATTTTTAATCTTATATCTTTTATTTAATATGAAAAAGTAAAATAAAAATGAATGACCTGTATGGTTAAAATCCCACACATCAGGCTGCCCCCTCAAACGCCCTGCCTTTACCCGAACGGGCAGGGGTAGTAACCCATCCGAGTCCCAGCAGGACGGGCCTTAGTACAGGGTCATCAAACACGTAGGACCACCAGACGAATGGCCTAGATCTGTGTACATTGGCGTGAGATGTAATACACTACGGCTCCTTGGAGCCCACCTGTTGCTTGAGTGACAGTGAGATCCTGATGTAGAGCGGGTCGCAGACAGTTTCATGGCCTAAATGGATTAGAAAAGGGTCCAATTGGAAGCAGAAATGATCCGTTAGAACTTAAAATTAATGGACATATCTGATAAACCGGAATGAACTATATCAGACATACCATATCTGATTTTGGTGTAGTACGAGCTACTTTAGCCAGCCAATTTCACTTCACCAGGTTGACCACGCCAAATTTGTGAAATACCATCAGTTCGAGGTCAAAATCTCATTTTATTTTTATTTTTACTATTTATAATAAATTTTAATTTGAATATAACTATTCATCAATTGGGGTTTAGGAGCCGCTCAACATAAAAATTGCTTATAATAATTAGGAAAACATCATGGTTCAGCCAAATAGGACACTTATTATTTTTTGTCACATTACGACTGTCTATAAATAGTAAATTAATAAGTCACGATTTCTAGGAGTTTTAGCTGTAGTTTGATTCCAAAACTTTTCATATGGATTAATATCCTATTAAAAGGGTTGGGAACCGTTTGTTTCACTCATCAATCAAATTACCGATTTTATTGAATTTATTTTTTATTTTCTTTACTTTTTTACTCGTGAATTCGAGAAGTTCATGTGAGGAGTCTAGAGAAGCTCCATGGATCCGAAGTAGTTATCCTTGAGGAAGAGTCTGATCAACTTCATCTGTTCATCCACTCCGTCCGTGGTTAGCCATGACATTTTATATCTACGGGCTAAAATTCAGCCTCATCCACACTGCTTAGGGAGGCTACACACAAAGAACAGTGGAATGACAGGCCAACTCTAGGGTTTTGTTTGAGGCTCACCGGAGTGTTTATATTTGATCCAACCTTTCAATATGGCAGACAATTCAAAAATTAGCCTGATCTAAACCTTGAACAGGTCTGAGAGGTTTTAAGCCTAATCTCACATTGTTTCCCATCCAGTGGCCCATCTGAGTTTTAGATCAGTCTGAATGTCGGGATGTACTGTCAAATCTAGACGGTGCAACATATGGACAGAGTGGATGTAACATTAACTCGCTGGACTTTCATGAATACTGAACACCAGCATTTAAAGTATACAAATATTGTAGAGCCTTGCTGAGCAGTGAACAGTGTGGAGAGTTTTGCCGAGTTATATCGAAATTTTCTGAGTTTATTTCAAGATTTGTCGAGTTGAACGGAGTCAACTGAGTCTTGAACGAGTCATGACTCAATCTGGTAATTTCGAGCCGAGTCGGCGGTTTTTTTTTTTTTTTTTCTTGAGTTTTCAAATATAGACTCGGCGGCAGAGAGAGGAGGGGAGTTGCGCATTTTTACCTTGACTTTTACCAACTGTTTGTTCTCGTCGAAGAAGATGCAGGATGAGTTGAGCCAGTCTTTATCGTTGAAGTCGACCTTATTTCCTCGCTTCTGCCTATAGATGTGCCACATCCGGTCCACGTTCGAATGGTGGCAGTAGAAAAGCGGGTCGTAACCCGACGAGTAGAAGTTGCCCATATTCCGGTACGGTGAATCGGGCAATCCCACAAACTGGTGCGCCGCGTTATGTATCGACTCAATCTGCCCCATCGTCTTTCCCGCAGAGGCCTCCTCACCGGCCCTGACCGGATCTCCCAAGAACAGCTCCGGAAGCGGCAGAGACTCCCTAAATGTCTTGTTCATTTGATACAGGTTCTTCATCTTCAGTTCATCGTCGGTGTACGGGCTCTCAGTTGAAGGAGCGTATTGGTAGTCCAGCACCTTCGTTAGGTTAGCCGGGTTGCGCTTTTCATCGTAGAGCGAGGACGTCGTATCATTAAAAGTGGTCGGGATCGTCATTCCGTCCGGCGAGTCCCAGTTCCAGAAGGGGAGGGCGAATGTGTCGTCACCGATCAGCTTCCCGAGGATCCTCTCATGGAAGTAGATGTAGTAGCGGTGCCACGGCAGGAACATCCAGTTGAAGTGGACTTGCACCGGGACGTCGAACCCCACCTGATCGTACGCGCCATTGCAGTACTGGCAGTGCACCTTTGCCTGCTGCTCCAAGCTCCAAGGGTCTTCTGGATCGAGCGCTCTCATAAGTCTATAGGCTTCCTTGTACTTGGCCAGGTCATCAGCATCTAACAGGTGTGCGGGTTTCCGAGTGCGCAGTGGCGTGGAAGATGTCGGGAACTTGTAATCGACGATCTTGCTGTTGTCGGTGTAAGGCGGGCAACACTTGACCCATATAGGATCGGTTGGGTCTCCAGCATTGGCGGTTTTGCACTTGGATAGGTCTGGTGGTTGCCACGGAGCAGCGACGGCTGTATTCTCGCGGCCGAGGGCGGCAGCACCATACAGACCTCCCAACGTTCCAAGGAGAACATTTCTTCTGTCCAACCTCAGAATGGATTCTTTGTCGCCACCATTATCATATGCACTAGCATTAGTAGCATTAGTACTAGTGCCAGAGGCTGAGGGAGAAAAGTGAGTGGGTGCTCGAGCAGCTTTTCGAGGGTGGCGGGAATGGTGGTGGTGGAAGGGAGAGGCTGTGGTTGCAAGAAATGAGAGGGACGATGCCATGATTGGAATCTTAGCACTTGCGTTGCTTTGGTGAGAGGGAGGGTGACCGACTCCTCTCTTATATAGAGAAACGGGTCGAGAGGAAGTTTATAACTTCTCATTGCTGTATGCATGACCCCTCCCCTGCACGTGCGTGAATACCATGCACATACACTCAATTATTATAATAAACGTGCTACACATTTTTTAAAACTGTGGGATCGACAGCTTTTGTGACCCCATTTGTATTCTTATGTTTGTATTTTTACACCGAATGATTGCTTTTTTATGAAAAAGCTTCACGTGCCACTCGGGCACAGAGATATGGCATACATGTGCAAGATCTAAGTTGATTTTTGGGCTGCCTTTATTATATACCTGCTTTTTCATCGAAATTAAGTTGATTTATTCATCCCATGCGCCAACGTTACTACTAGAACATGAACACGTATCTCTCGGACCCATCTGCGCATGAATGAGCACCAACGCACAAGCATGCATCTTTCATTCGCTCACATGTGCATACGTGTGAAAGATGTGTGTGATGTGACTAAAGAGAAGGGAGAGGGAAGCGTATTGGGTCCTGCCCTGGCGTGGACGATTCTGTCCGGCAGGGGCTCCGGGGCGGCCACCGTGATGTAAAGGTTTTATCCACCCCGTCCATCCATTTCCCAAATCAATTTATAGTATAAGCTAAGAAATAAGGTAGATCCAAAGCTCAAATGGACCATACCATTGGAAGCAGCAGAGATAATGACACCCACCGATGAAACTTTCTGAGGGGCTAGAGTTGAGCATCGAGTCTAGTCAGACCGAGTTAGGACTTACCAGACCTGACTCGGTTTTGAAATAGACCTGACCTGAACTCGATCTGACTCAGTACTGAGTCCAGCATGCCTAACCCAATCCGAGTCTGGGTTTAGCATAGACTAGCCTAGATTTAGTCCAACTCGGTCATATCGGGTCGAGTCAGCATCGAGTTAAGTCGAATTGACTTTTCTTTTTCTTTTTCTTTTTTTTCCTATTGACGTGTTTGTATCACAATTTAGTAGTGTACTCGAGTTGAGTTATTTAGAATAAATATTGTTAGAAGTAAATTGTAACAAAAAAAAAAAAGTAATAATAATAAGGTAAATAAACATTATCAAAACTTAGAAGTATATTCAAAATCTCCGATGTAGTTGCATATACAAATCATTCATTCATTTAACATTTTCTATATAAAGAATGCCTTTATGGTGTTTAACCCGAGTAACCTTGTCTATAATAGTAACCCCCTCCTCCACCTTCGTCGTCAAAATCATCATTTAGTTCTCTTTTTGTGACTTAAGCTGCAGGAGAAATCTGAGCCGAGTCTGAGCTGGAGATGTCTAAAAGATAGTGGTTTACCTCTTTTGATTTGAATGATGGAGATGCCTTTCCATTATCCTCATTCATAAATTCAACGAGTTTTTCAACCCATTTTTTATGATCTGATTTGTACAATATTCCCAACCGCCTATATAATGTTGTGAGATGATGGGTTTTTTTTTTTTTTTTTTTTTGACCCGTCGTCCTTTCGCAACTGGAATGCGCAAGTCCTTTCGCAACTAGGATGCGGAAAGGGATTTCCCAAAACTATAAAAAAGGGTCCCTAGGGTTTTTCTAGGGTATGTTGTGTTGATGAGAAAAACACAAGATGGCTAGATCCTAAGGTTTCGTGCAAGGCCCCCAATAAAGTGGTATCAGAGCTAAGTTCATTGAACGGGTAGGATCGGTTTGAAATTATGGAAGGTGGTTCATCAAGGATGATCAGCCTCAATGGTTCTAACTGGACCATATGGAAGGCTAAGATGGAGGACTTGCTTTATTGCAAGGACTTATATTCTCCAATTTTAGGTATATCAGCAAAATCCAAGGATATGACTGATGATGATTGGAAGAAGATAGACCGAAAGGCGGTGGGGTTTATTAGACAATGGTTGGACGATTCTGTGTTCCACCATGTGTCTACGGAAACCTCAGCCGCTAGCCTATGGCTGAAATTACAAGGACTGTATGAGAGGAAGACAGCCGGTAATAAGATTTTTCTGATAAGGCGACTTGTGAATCTCAAATTCAAAGATGGTGGTTCTGTGGCCGAGCACATGAATGAGGTCAGCAATATAGTGAACCAACTCACCTCTATGAAGATGGCCCTGGATGATGAATTGCAGGCTTTACTATTGCTTAGTTCATTACCTGACAGTTGGGAGACATTGGTGATGTCTCTAAGTAACTCCGCGCCAGACGAAAAGATATCTATGGAACAGGTGACTAGCTATCTCTTCAATGAAGAGACAAGGAGGAAGTCTCAGGGGTCTACTCAGCAAGAGGCTCTTGTGACACAGGAACGGGGAAGAGGAAAGAACAGGAAGGGCGGGAAGGCCCGAGATAAATCAAGAGGCAAGTCGAGTAACAGAAAAGATGTTGAATACTGGAATTGTGGCAAGAAGGGTCACTACAAGCATGAATGCCGTGATAAGAAAAACGACAAGAAAGGAAAAGGGAAGGAAGATGAATCAGATTCCACTGCGGTCGCTTCAGATGGCGACATTGTAGTTATTCTTTCTACAGATCATAACGTATGTCTCACGGCTTCGAGTCAGGACACCGACTGGGTGGTTGACTCGGGAGCTTCTTTTCATGTGACTCCACACAGGGACTCCTTTATAAGCTACAAGTCAGGTGACTATGGGACTATGAAGATGAAAAATTCTGGCGTATCAAAAATCGTGAGAGTCGATGATATTTGTGTGAAAACTGATGTAGGCTGCACATTAGTTCTCAGGGATGTGAGGCATATCTCAGACCTTCGTGTCAACTTGATGTCGACGGGAAGGCTGAATGATGATGGCTATGAAAGCCGGTTTGCTGGTGGGCACTGAAAGCTCATCAAGGGTTCATTGATCGTGGCTAGAGGAAATAAGTGTTGCACCCTTTACAAGGCAAGTGTCAGTATGTGCAAGGGTGGGTTGAACGCAATAGAAGATTCAGCTATTGACATGTGGCACAGGCGTCTAAGCCACATGAGTGAAAAAGGGCTTCAGGTACTAGCAATGAAGCGGCTCCTTCCAGACGTGACAGGTACACCTCTCAAAACCTGTCTTGACTGTTTATCAGGGAAACAGCATAGAGTTTCATTCGTTAAAACCGCTTCTCATGTTAATAAAGTGCATGCATTAGATTTGGTTTATTCTGATGTTTGTGGTCCTATGAGGACAAAAATCTTGGGTGGGACTTGTATTTTGTTACTTTTATAGATGATGCATCTAAGAGGGTTTGGGTTTATGCTTTGAAATCCAAGGACGAGGTCTTTGGTGTGTTTAAATTGTTTCATGCTATGGTCGAGAGAGAGACAGGTAGATCATTGAAGTGCATCCGCACTGACAATGGTGGTGAATACATTGGCGACTTTCATGAGTACTGCAAGTCCCTAGGTATACGGCATGAACAGACGGTTCCGAAGACCCCCCAGCATAATGGTGTAGCCGAGCGAATAAACCGCACCATTGTTGAGAGAATCAGGTGCATGTTATCCCATGCGAAGTTGCCTAAGACATTCTGGGGAGAAGCAATGCACACGGCAGTGTATTTGATAAACAGGTCTCCATCAGCCCCGTTGAATGGAGAAGTACCTGAGAAGGTGTGGACTGGACATGATCCATCGTACAGTCATCTCAGGGTGTTTGGATGCAGGGCATCTGTTCACATACCAAAGGACGAGAGGTCCAAGCTCGATATGAAGATCAGGCAGTGTGTGTTCTTGGGGTACGGTGATGAAAAGTTCGATTATAGATTGTGGGATCCGACCGAGAGGAAGCTCGTCAGGAGCAGAGATGTGGTTTTCTTTGAAGATCAGTGTATAGAAGACATTGGTAAGTCAGAGAAGAATCAACCTAGTTCAGGTGAGCTAGAGGACACGGATCCAATTATTCCTCCCGTGGTGTCTGATGACGGGGGAGAACAGCAAGGTGCAGAGGACGAGGGAGTTCTTTCAGAAGATGGACCAGGGGAGCAGCCCTCACTTGATCCACCTGTTGAGTCACAGGTGAGGAGGTCATCTAGGGACAGACAGCCGTCCAAGAGGTACTCGCCACATGAGTACATTATGCTGACTGATGGGGGAGAGCCAGAAGATTATTCTGAGGCCCTAGCCGACGAGCATAAGGGGGAGTGGTTGAAAGCTATGCAAGAGGAGATGGAATCCTTGCATAAGAACCACACCTATGACATGGTGAAACTGCCTAAGGGCAAGAAAGCTCTAAGCAACAAGTGGGTGTTTAGAAAGAAGATTGAGCAGAAGAATTCACAGACAAGGTTCAAGGCCAGACTTGTGGTGAAAGGGTTTGGCCAGAGGAAAGGTATAGACTTCGAGGAGATATTCTCACCAGTGGTGAAGATGACATCCATACGGGTGTTACTTGGGTTGGCGGCTAACATGGATCTAGAGATAGAGCAGTTAGATGTTAAAATTGCCTTTCTCCATGGTGACCTGGATGAAGAGATCTACATGCACCAACCAGAGGGGTTCGAAGTCAAGGGCAAGGAGCATATGGTGTGTAGGCTAAGGAAGAGCTTGTATGAGCTGAAACAAGCTCCACGGTAATGGTATAAGAAGTTCGACTCATTTATGTTGAAACATGGGTATGACAGAACAGAGTCGGACCACTGTGTGTTCACGCGCAAGTTTTCAGATGGTGATTTCTTAGTTCTGCTCTTATACGTTGATGACATGCTCATCATGGGAAAAGATATCAAGAAGATCGACAGGCTAAAACAAGAGTTGGGCAAGTCTTTTGCGATGAAAGACTTGGGCCCGGCTAAATAGATCATAGGAATGGAGATAACCCGTGACAGAAGCAGCAGGAAGCTTTGGCTGTCACAAGAGCGGTATATTGTGAAAGTCCTAGAGCGATTCAATATGAATGCAGCGAAGCCGATCAATACTCCACTAGATGGTCACTTCAGATTGAGCGACAGACAGTGTCCCAAGACGAAGGCAGAGGTGGAAGAGATGCAGAAGATACCCTACGCGTCTGCTGTAGAAGTTTGATGTATGTTATGGTGTGTACACGCCTAGACATAGCATACGCGGTTGGTGTTGTTAGCCGGTATCTTGTCAATCCTGGCAAAGAGCATTGGGCAGCAGTGAAGTGGATACTGCGGTATCTAAGAGGCTCATCCAGGTTTAGCCTATGCTATGGTGACGGTAAACCTATGTTAGAGGGCTACACAGATGCAGATATGGCAGGTAACATAGACTCCAGGAAGTCTACATCGGGGTTCATGTTCACGTTTGCAGGGGGAGCGGTTTCTTGGCAGAGCAAGCTACAGAAGGTCGTAGCATTGTCAACTACAGAGGCCGAGTACATTGCAGTCATAGAAGCATGTAAAGAGATGCTTTGGATGAAGAGGTTCCTACAGAAACTTAGCCTGAAGCAGAAGGAGCACATGATCTATTGCGATGGTCAGAGTGCTATACACTTGAGCAAGAATCCAAGTCAGCATTTCAAGTCAAAGCACATAGAGATTTGGTATCACTGGATCAGGGATACTTTGGAACAGAAGGTGTTACAGTTTGAGAAGGTACACACGGATGATAATGGGTTAGATATGATGACCAAGGCCTTGCTCAAGGGCAAGTTTGAGGTTTGTAGAAACCTGGCTAGCTTAAAGAAGGTGAATCCCTCCTGGGTCAAAGGGGGGAGATTTGATGGGTTTTTTTTGACCTGTCGTCCTATCGCAACTGGGATGCGCAAGTCCTTTCGCAACTGGGATGCGCAAAGTCCTTTCGCAACTAGGATGCGGAAAGGAGTTTCCTAAAACTATAAAAAAGGGTCCCTATGGTTTTTCTAGGGTATGTTGTGTTGATGAGAAAAACATAAGAGGGCTATCAAAGGTGAGAGAGAGGGGCAGAAAGAGAGAGAGGAAGCTTGTAGAAGGGAGGTTATGCTCGTGGAGGTGATCTACGGTGCAGTCTATATCTCAGCGCTCCTACATCCTCGTAATCGGTGAGATCTCTCTGGTTTTCTTTATTCTTTCATTATTCATCCACTCCTGTGTGAGTGAAGAAGGTTGTAAACGTTCTACTTCATAGTGGATTGTTGATATGGACGAGGTCCCGTGGTTTTTACCTCTTTGAGGGTTTTCCACGTAAAAATCTCTTGTGTGGTGTGTGATTGATGTTTTGATTTATTTCATTGCTTTATTATCCATAATTCTGGTTTATTCTGGAACGCTAGATCTTAAGGTTTTGTGCAAGGCCCCTAACACGAGACTTTTAAGAAACTTCGATAATTTATCACCTAACTTATGTCCCGTACTCGTGCTTACTTCAGTATCATGTTGTCTTGGAAGGGGTTGATCTTCTCTGATCTTGGATACCAATTTCAAGCTTTGTTCTACGACTTATTTATAATCTTACTTTTCTTGTTTTGTTATGATCTTTCTTCTCTACTAGTGTAGGGGCTTTTCCTCTTCTTGACCCTTCTTCATTTATAATAAGTTTACTTGTATATATTATGTGCCTGATTGCATTGGTTGTAGGGGAAGAGGTGGAAGCCTTTGTATTTGAGTTGAGAATGACTTGAAATAAATCCCAAATTTCTGAAGGATCTTTGCTACATGGGGCAACGTCTCCTCCCCGAAAAGCAACATGTAATTTTAACCAATTTATTTTGTTTACAAGTTGTTTGCAACACAATTTATATTGTAACTTTATCTTTCTATCTTGATAGTACACTTGGGCTCCATAATCCTAAATATCAACTGATGGATCATCTTCCGATAACATATTTATAAGTGTAAATTTTGAAATAAAAAAATATTTATTCAAGCTGAGACAATATAAATAATTAAGGAATGAAGATAAACAAATGCAACCAGCCAACTATATAAGATTTAAGCAATATTAAGTCATTTAAAAGCATAAACAAAAAGAAAAGAAATATATTTTAAAAATATTAAAATACATAAGCTGATAAGCATAGAAAATATCCATCTACCCATCAAATATTACAATTCAAGTTCACAAATAATAACTATCAAATTATTATAAGCAAATGAAATGGAAATTGAAAAAACTGTCTCATCTTGGTTCATGGAATTGTTGCAAGTACTATCTCATTTTGTTTCTCACTCCCATATTCCTCGAACTCTTCATCAATATATTTGTCTTTTCTCCAGATCGAACGCAGCCAATCCTATGTGCAAATGAGCACTTCAAATTATTCCAGTATAAATGAGCTTTAATACTTGTTCATGACCCTACTCCCTATGTTAAAAGTTAATTCTAATGCCACATTTGAAATTAAAATTGATAATGTCTCGTTCCATCAATGAAAGAATAAGGTATTGTGATTCATAAGCTTTCAACTTTCACCAGTCTAAAACATCAAATTCTTCGCCTTTATACTTTATAAGTGGTTCCTTGAGATAGTAACCAACTTCTATTTGGGATGTTCGTATTTAGGCCTGAACTTGTGGTATCATTAAAGACATGAAATCGTTGATCATGTTTTATTGTGTAACAACACTAGAACTAAAACCCACTTAAGTAGTCTGACCTACGATATTGTCTTTTGCGACCCCCAAAGTTTATACATAGAAGTTGTACAAATCTCTGACTGCATCATGAATGTTATCGACCTAAGTGGCACTCTTCTCACTATACAACTTTTTAAAAATGCATATAACTATGAACATCTTGTACCAAGGATAAAAAACGACTGCAATAGCCATTACCAAACTTCACTCAGAACGATATTTATCAAACTTTAATTGCATACCTGTAGTCATTATTTGTAGAAAGTCTGGTACAGTACCAAAGCTTATGTGCAAAACATCATTTACTCTCAAAAGTTTTGGTAGAAATACACTTATTATTAAATATTTTTTTAATTTTTTATATTTTATTCCGCATATCTCTAAAAGCAATTGCTGAATATTTCTTAAGTTGAATTCCAACGTATCATGAAATCCATCTTCATCATTTTCTGAGATAACAAATTCATCCGTTTCACAATCTCATTCCATTATTTAATCGTGAAGGTAATCCCTGTATTTACTTTATACTCTCTATATTCTCAATCATTACTAAACTATTTTAAGCGCATCTTATACAATCAACTTTAAGATGTGGGCACAATACCTAACATGAAATATTTTTCCACAGAAATACAAGTCATCGGTAGCCCTAAAATGGTTCCGCAAAATCATTATCATATTATCGTTTGCAGAGACATTATCTAAAGTTAGCGATGAGATTTTATTCTCAATGCCCCACTCCACATGACATCTATATATGTAGTCTAAAATCATCAAACCAGTGTGAGGAGGCGTCAGATGGCGGAAGCTTATAACTCTTTTACAAAGCTTCCATTCGGCATTAACGTAGTTTGCAATTAATAACTTATACCCCTTTCATTAATTGGATGTTAGGGTGATTCAGGAAACCAATTCCAGCTGTCCTTTCAACTTGACCTTGTCACGTGCTTACATCTTCATACATACTCTCTTTATTATTTGTACAGAAGACCTTCTCGTATATGGGATTAAGGCATTTAGTTAATTAGATAAAAGATGAACTCTCTACTATTTAAAATATTCTTTTATTTACAATAATAAATATGGTCGTCAACTCATTCACATGGTCCATGTTATACTTATATGTGGACAAGGTACCTTGTGACAAATCCACTACAGATTGGGTAAATGAAAGTATCTGTTAGCCTGAAAGAGTTATAGTCAACTTGTCTATTTGTTTAGTACATTGAGCCTTGCAGTATTTGCATTGTATCTTTATCATATCGTTCTATAGGGTTAATTATTAAAATTCTTCCAACACTACCGATCTTTTTTCCTCTTTTACTAAACTCTGGGATGTACTAATCTTAATGAGCACCTCTTCATCTTGTAGACCTAATCATTCATCTAAGATCATCGGTGAAGTGACTGACAAACCGTTAGGGTACCAGAAATTTCCTCGACAGTCATCTACTAATTGAAAGATACTAAATCAGATTGGAACTATAATGCCTTAAAAGCATATAATAAATCCTAAATTAATCACTCATCAAAAGTTGAATATATTGTAATACTTTTATATTCCCATTTAAACGTCCACACCAAAATTCTGACAATATCTCACCATGTCTCTCAAGATAAGTTGATCTTCCATATGATTCACATGTTAAGTATTTAAGAAATATGAAGATATTTGATATGAGAAATAAAATGGAAGAAACATTTCCAGACAGAAATGGAGAGATAAAGCATAGAACAGGCACGAGTATTTAAATAAGTTATATGAAAGCATAATATCTATTTAACCTTGAATTGTCCAAAATGGGACAATTTGAGTGATTTCTATACCACAAAAAATACACTATACCTATACCTGTCCATATAGAAATTCTCAAATGGACATATAATTGTCTAATTCACAAAAACAAATCATATAGGCTAACTGGATAATGCACAATAATAAGCTAAGTAATAAGCAATATAATCCATAATTCATAAAAATAAACCACTAATTGTTTAATTCACAAAAATAAATCATATTAAGCTAACTATCTAATGCATAATAATAAACTAATCAATAAGGGATTATGAGAATAAGGGTTTAAGTTTAGGTTTAGGTTTAGGTTTAGTCATTTATAAGGGTTTAGGGTTTAGGATTAGGTTTAGGGTTTACGGTGTAGGGTTTAGGGATTAGGTTTAGGGTTTACGTTTAGGTTTAAGTTTTAGAAATGGCTCTGCCTGAGCCAGCTCGATCGCACCCGAACTAGACCAAACTCACCACAGCTAGTCCGGACACAATCGAGCCAACCCATACCAAATACAAGTACAGACCCATTCTAATTTGTCCATTCAACCCTACCTAATCCCAATTTAACAAAACTCTCATGTTAGAATCCTCTAGCATTATGCATTTTACAAGAATAAATGAAAATCATGAAATAGAAGTCTTTTCGAGTATAAAATTATATTAATTTGTTGATTTGGAAAACTGGGTAGCTGTCGAGAGTCAATGGCGAGAGGGTGGGTTGGGTATGTGCGAAGAAGCTACTCAATCGAGACGAGCGGCAGAGATGTTGAGCTGGTGACTATCAGGTTAGGACCGTCAAGTGAGGGAGATGAGGGAGGGAGTGTATGAGAGAGAGGAGGGTGGCCTGGTAGTAGTGAGTATGTGGCTGTTGGGCTTGGGAGAGGAGGAGGACAACGAGAGGGGAGAGAGGTCGAGTCGGGTGCGGGCCATCCAGCAAGTAGGTTAGATTAGATTTAGGTTATATGTGTGTGTAATCGGCAATGACGTGTACCAATGAGAAGCAGCCACATACTAATTTCTTGTGCTTTCACATAGACTATCTGCAGTCAAAATGATATGGCAAAATGGTGGACAGAGAGGATAAAACCCACACATCATGGTGGGCCCATTAGAGCCCTGCTTGGATGGATTATCGTCCAGGACAGACAGGAAGCAATCCACTTCAGAGGGAAAGGTGTCATGTGAGCGGAGAGAGATTAAATAAATGAGTGTTGATCGTCTTTGTTGAAGGCTAGGCAAATTCATGTGTCATAGTACGTAGCTTCTCATTGGTACATATCATTGGTGATGATACCAACTAGCAAAACAGACTCTCTCCCCAGTAGATCGAGTATTACACAAGACAACTTTTAATGTGTAGGACTTCTGTAGGCCCACCATTATTTGTGTTAGATCTACATGGGCCATTAATTTTTCAGATCGAGAATGAGATTTAAAAAGATGAGTCATGTCCAAAGCTCAAGTGGACCACACCAAGTAGGGATTAAATGAACTAATGTTGAAACCTGTGTACGGCCAACTGCTAGGTTTATTTGTCATTTAGCTTATTCATATGGTCATATAAACCTAAATGAAGGAAAAACACAAATATCAACTTGATCAGTACCTTTTGTCACCTCGAGAAGTTTTTAACTGTAGGCGTCCAATTCCTACTATTTCGTGTGGTGTGGATCACTTGAGCTTTTAATATACATTTATGGGCTTATATCTTAGAATGATCTGAAAATAGGGATGGATGGTGTTGATCTAAGTGGAGCTGGGCATCGGTCCGAATGGATGGTGTTGAAAGTGACATCCACCGTTGAAATTAGAGCTGGGCATCGGTCCGGATAGGATCGGATTGAGTTTAACTCGATCTGATCCATAAGTTCAATGGCTTGATCTGAAATTGATCCGATCCGTGGCCAAGTCTGAGTCACCTGACTTGGACCAATCCGACGCATGGTTAGCCTTAGGGGTGCACATTTTTAACCGTTGGAACCGTGGAACCGGACCGGAACCGTTGGATCGGTCCGGTTTGGTCCGGTTCCAGGGTGCTAACGGTTCGGTTCCGGTTCTAAAATTTCAAAAACCGTTGATTACGGTTCGGTTCTGGTTTAGGGTCCTGGAGAACCGATCCGAACCGTTAACCGAACCGTATACCCGAACCGTTGATCCGAACCGTTAACCGAACCGTATACCCGAACCGTAGACCCGATCCGTGGAGGAACCGTGGATCCGAACCGTGGATCCGTATTTAAAACCAAAAAACCAAAAACCCTAACCTAATAAGTCACCCCCCTGCCCTCTTTCTCGCGCCGCACTCTACCCCTACCCTCTCTCTCACGCCGCACTCTGCCCCGCCCTCTCTCTCGCTGGCGTCGCCGCATCCTCCTCTCTCTCTCTCTCTCTCTCTCTCTCTCTCTCTCTCCCTCTCTCTTCATCCCAGTCCCAGACACTGGCACCCCGCCCGAAGGCCGTGCGACGTCTGCCGTCTGAGCTCTCTCTCTCTCTCTCTCTTTCTCGCCATCCGCCCGTCCCAACTCCTAATCATCGGAAATCCCTCTCTCTCGCCGTCCCAATCACCGATTCACCGTGACGCTCTCTCTCTCTTTCGGTACCCCATTTTCTTTATAGGTTTTCCGAATTTCTCCCCCCTTTTCAAATCGACTATAAACCCGAGCTCGATTGCTCCTTTATTAGCTTCTCAAAAACCCTCTCTCTCTTCTTCCTGAATCGCCTCTATCTGAAAAAGGGCAAAGAATATCAAAGAAGAGCGGAAGAAAATCTGGATTTTGATTTTGGACATCATTTTCTGGTAAATTACCAAACCCATTTTCTTTTCTTTTTTTCTTTTTTTCTTTTTGGTTATTTCTATTTGTATTTATTTGGTAAATTTCTGTTCTTTTCATATCATTTTCTTCTGCTTTTGGTTTTGGGTATTTTTCACAACCGGGTTTCGAATGCAAGATTGGATTTTTTTTTGGAAATTAGGAAATTTCATATCTTGCACTGTAAGAGAATAAAAAATATACAAAATTTGTCATGTTTTGGAGACTTTCTTTGGTTATTTTGTGAATTGATGTTTCCACCCCACAAAATTGATATCTCAGCGCCTTTAGAGGTGCTTTACTTGTAGTAAGTCTGATGAGTGGTTTTGATATTTAAGTTTTAACAATCCTTGTAATGATTAAGATACTCTACTGGTGGTGAAATTAGCAATTTAAAGGGGGTGAATATATCAATTATCCTGTTCTCTGATCTTTTTATGATAGTGGTTTTATTTTTATTTTTATTTTTAATTTTTAATTTTATGAAGTGTAGAAGTTGAAAAGAGTGGAAGTTTGTGGATAGTTGTGTTTGCATGTTTCTTTGAATTGGGTTTGCTGCAAGCCTACAATTTTATGTTTTTAATATTATCTTGGAATATAGAGGTTTGCTAATTCCTTGGATTGATTTATTCTTTGTGCTCGAAATTTGTGGTTTTTGTTGTTGTGTGTTGTTGTTTTGTATCAAAATGGGATCTTGTTATTTTGTTGATTTCTTCGTGTAATCTAAGGGTGAGACCATAGAATTTTTTATTTTTATTTTTATTTTATCTGTGAAGAATATGCAGTTGAGAAGAAATCTACACAACTGCCAACCAACATATGCATGAAAGAAAACCCAGTTGTTAAGGATACTTCTGTTGATTCTTTGTTTGCTGTAATCATCCAATGAGGTGATCTGTTTATAGCATCCTTTTTTTTTTTCTTTTTTTTTTTAAAAAAAGTGAAAATTCTTTGTAGAATCTGCAATTGGGAAGTCCAATGAGGTGATCTGTTTATAGCATCCTTTTTATTTTTTGCTAGCTCGAAATCTCTAATACGTCTCGAATTTCTCCCCCATTTTCTTGCATTTACCGTGGTAATCTTCTCTTTGCAGGGTAAATAGCTGAAAAACACCACGCCCAGCCATCCCTCTCGCGCTGGGCCGCTGGCCACCCCTCTCTGATCGTCCATCGCTGGCCGTCCCTCTCTAGCCATCTTGAGTCTTGATCCGAACTTCAACAACGGCTTCTTCATCATTATCTGTGATGGTAATTAGCAATTATCAATGTTATTGATTTTCTGTAAATTTTTTATTGAATATGAACCATTGTTTTCTTATACTATTTGATTTTCTGTAAATTTTTTATTGAATATAAACCATTGTTTTCTTATACTATTTGATTTTCTGTAAATTTTTATTGAATATGAACCATTGTTGCATTTGATTTTCTGTAAACACCACGCCCAACCATTGTTGCATTTGTTTTCTTATACTATTTGCGGGCCACTGGAACCCAAATGATGCTATGGTCCAATGCTTCCAACTGGACATTCTCTTTGCTACCATGATAAGTTGTTGTCATAATATTTACGCCTCTGTAATGATCCTAACCGTTGATTTTTACAGTTGAATTGAAGCCTTTGAAAAGTTGTATTTTTAACTGTTGTAAATTCATCAAAACAGGGATGGTCAAATCATATATTTCAGCTTAATTTTCTTAGGTGGCCCATATAGCATAGATTCCACAACATGCACGGTTGAGATCATTGGGATAATCCGCATTTGGGCCTCAGTGGGTCACTGAATCCTCAGTTACCACCGACGCTAATTTTCCCTTCATCCATGTCAGTATGACCTTATCAATAGTTTGGATTGCATCAGATAAATTCCTGGTGGTTGAAAGGTGTATTTGATTGAACTAAATACCAAGAAATCTCCTGTTATATCACTAACAGCCTAAAATAGTTATTGGGATATATGTTTGGTTGAAGGGTGCAACTAAACAACCTTACATCAGATAAATTCCTGTTTGGTTGAAGGGTGCAACCAAACACCCTAAAACAGTTATAAATTTGCAATCTATGTTTCATTGGAGCAAAATCCAGCTGCCCACGTTTAGGGTACATATTGAGCAATGTTTTATTGAATGTTTTATTGAATGTTAGGTGTTTTATTGATTTTTGCTTTTTTTTTTTTTTTTTTTTTTTTTTTTTTTTTTTTTTTTTTTTTGGTATATCTTCATTCTTATTAGATGTCAAGTACTGGAGAGACAAATAATCCTCAAGAGCTCTCTATCACTAATTCTCCATCTCATGCAAAGGTATGTCTTCCTAAAGACAAGGGTCGTAAATCTGACGTTTGGGATCATTTTACCAAAATTGTAAATGACGGGGATGGAAAAGCGAAAGGGGCTAGATGTAACTACTGTAATTCATCCTATGCATGGTTGAGTGAGAATGGGACTAGCACTTTGAGAAAACATATATCAAAGTGTCCCAAGAATTCTCAAAATAAAGACAAGAAACAGAAACTTTTGTCAATGCATTCAATATCAGAAGATGGTGGTAGTACCCTTGGTGTGTGGAAATTTGATCAAGATCTATGTAGAGAAGCACTTGCAAAAATGATAGTCGTAGATGAGTTGCCTTTTAAGTTTGTTGATCATGAAGGATTTCGTTACTTTTGTAGCGTTATGCAACCTAATTTCAAAATATTATCACGTACAACAATGGCAAGGGATTGTATGACATTGTATGTGAGTGAGAAAAAAAAATTGAAGGATTTATTAGTGAGCTCAAATCAAAGAATTTGTCTCACTACGGATTCATGGACCTCAGTGCAGAATCTTTCTTACATGTGCCTTACAGCTCATTTTATCCAAGACTGGAAATTGCATAAGAGAATTTTAAACTTTTGTGTGATTTCTAGTCACAAAGGTGAAGAAATTGGTCGAGCGGTGGAGGCATGTTTAATGGAATGGGGTATAGAGAAACTATGCACGCTTACTGTGGATAATGCAAGTTCCAACGATGTTGCTATTTCATATATGAAAAGAAAGATGTCTAAGAAGAGTGATACTTTCATTTTAGGCGGCGAATTCTTTCACATGAGGTGTTGTGCACATATTCTTAATTTAATTGTGAAAGATGGGTTAATTGAGTTAAAAGATTCATTAACTCGAATTCGTGGGGCAGTGAGGTATGTTAAGAGTTCTCCACAAAGAGAACAACGTTTCAAGGCATGTGTAGAGAAAGAGAGAATAACATATAAAAGTTGTTTGTGCCTGGATGTTCAAACTAGGTGGAACTCCACATATCTCATGCTAGATGCTGCAACAAAGTTCCAAAAAGCATTTGAGAGATTAGAAGAGGAAGATCCACATTTCATCATAGAACTTCATGATGGACCGCCTACCACTAGTGATTGGGATGATGCTCGGGTTTTTACAAAATTTTTGCAGAAATTCTATGATGCGACTGTTCGTTTGTCTGGTTCTTTATATGTCACTTCTAATTCATATTTTCATGAAGTTTGTGCCATTGAAAGTTTCTTATCCGAATGGTCAATCAGTATGGATGCTACTTTAAATGCCATGGCTAAGAAAATGAAGATTAAATTTGAGAAGTATTGGGGAAATATTGGCAAGGTGAATATGATGTTATTGACTGCTGTTGTGTTGGATCCCCGTTATAAATTGAAATATGTGAAGTTTTGTTATTCTGAAGTTTACGAACCTGCCATGGTGATTGAGCTCACTAAGAAGATCAAAGAGACATTCAATCGTATTTATGATGAATATCAAAAGTTTCAGTCAGTTGATTCTTCTTCAAGTCAAGCCATTTTTGACATGGATGTCGACCAATCAATTAGTTGTACAAGTGAGCAATTAATTTCTCTCAAATCTAAGTTTCAAAAACATTTGGAAGAAGAAGAGAATTATGGAGGCAAGTCTGAAGTGGACAAATATTTGGAGGAATCTTGTGAAAAGGATGATCCAAACTTTGAAATTTTGAATTGGTGGAAGGTGAATAGCTCAAAGTATCGAGTTCTTTCTCAAGTTGCAAGGGATATTTTAGCCATTCCTGTATCTACCGTTGCTTCTGAATCGGCTTTTAGTACTGGAGGTCGTGTTCTAGATCAATTCCGTAGTTCTCTTACCCCTAAGCTTGTGGAATGCTTAATTTGTGCACAAGATTGGTTACGTGCTTCGCCTCTCCCAATTCAAGTTGAAGAAAATATGGCTGAAATTGAAGCTCTTGAATCAGGTAAATGTTCATTTGATCAATATAATTTTGTCATATAATTTACTTTTACTTATTGTGTTCTTCTTGATTTTAATAAATTATTATATTTTTGCAGCCCTATCTTCTATCTGAGGACTTTCATATCAAGTTTACTTTGGTGAGGTTCAATTGACTATGATCTACAGGTTAATTTCCTTCTGCTTTGTGTTTTCATGGTCTTTTCATGTTTATTGAGCATTTGCTGTTTGTTGGGTGTTAATGTGTTCTAATAGGAATGTTAATGGGTGTTTTATATTTTATTGATAAGGATAACACCACATTCATTTAAATCCCCTATTTTCCTTCTGAAATTTGCATTTCTGTGTTGATTGTTTTTGCCAAAATATCATGTTCTTTGCATTATTTTTTGCATGCTACTTTTTTGCTTTCCTGGCGTTGTTGACTTTCACTTGCATATTGACTTCTTTAACTTGAATTCAGTTTGTTGTGATGAAATTATATTTTCTAGGATTACATCATATTAGGATTTGTTATTTGGTTCGTGCATCAACTGTAAAAAAAAAAAAAACCAGAAACAGAAAGGAAAAGGTAAAAGAGAAAAAGTTCAGTTATATGAAAAGAGAAAAATGTTCAGTTATATGAACTGCAGTGAAGATTTATGAGATCATGTTCATGATTGAGTGGTACAAATTCAGACTTCTATAGTTTGCTGATCCTTAAAGGTGGGGTCTGCAACCTATTGCATATTGACTTCTTTAACTTGAATTCAGTTTGTTGTGATGAAATTATATTTTCTAGGATTACATCATATTAGGATCTGTTATTTGGTTCGTGCATCAACTGTAAAAAAACCAGAAACAAAAAGGAAAAGGTAAAAGAGAAAAAGTTCAGTTACATGAAAAGAGAAAAATGTTCAGTTATATGAACTGCAGTGAAGATTTATGAGATCATGTTCATGATTGAGTGGTACAAATTCAGTCTTCTATAGTTTGCTGATCCTTAAAGGTGGGGTCTGCAACCTATTGCTCTAAGGCAAGAATGCCTTTGAAAATTCAGTCTGCTATAGTTTACTGATCAGTAAAAGTGGGATCTGCAACCTCTTGCTCTAATGGCAAAATAGCCTTTGATGTCGCATTGGATGTAAAAAATTAAAAAATCCCCAAGTGACTTCTTATTAAAAAGCAAACTTCACTTGTGCATCCAAGTACATCCATGACCATTTATTTCTAAAAGTTGAATATCCCACTGTTATGGACATAGTCCCTGTCTTATTTTTTGGGTGTGATTGCAGGGCATACAAGAAGCTGACAGATCTTCAGAAGGGTTCTACAATCTACATCCGTTCTGGCATCATCATCATGTTGAAGAACTCAACAATCAAGGCGGGTTTGTCATATGATGGCAAATTTTTTCCTTTTTGGGTGTGTTTGCAGGGCATACAAGACATTCTTTTTCTTTTCTTTTTTTTTTTCATATCTGTGGACTGTGGGAACTGGGAAGACATTTAATATGTTGCTTGCTGAAGTTTGCTGAAATCTCCCAAGCTGGAAGATCCTAGCCTTTTTTTGCTCGTGTGGCTTGAAAATAGACAGTTACTGTGGGAACTGGGAAGACATTTAATATGTATGTTGCTTGCTGAAGTTTGCTGAAATTTCCCAGGCCGGAAGATCCTAGCCTTTTTTTTTTGCTGTTGGCTTGAAGCCGGTTTTCATTTTTTTTTTTTTTTTTTGCTATACTTGGTCAAGTGGCTTGATTGTCGATTTGCAAATGGGTTTTCATTTTCAAGAGACAATCTATAGAGATATTGTACTAAAGGCTGCTTTTGTTCCTTAATTATTGAGAAAATGGACACCATATCTTTGTGAATTTCTTAACTGTGCTTTAGATATCCGAAATTGTGATTGAGGATCGTTTTGGAGTAATACATGGGAGTGATGGGTGGTATGATGCATTAGAAAGGCACTTCAAGTGGCTTGTTCAATTTAGAATTAGTCCATTCTTTTGCAGATGGGGAGACAGCATGCATGTCTTAACATACACCTGTCCCTGGCCAGGTAATTTGGTAAAAGAAACATAATTTTGTGGTAGATTATTAACTTCTGTCTAATTTATTAACATTATAGAAGTTCAGTTTTTCAGATCTCAAATGCATTATCATTGTGAAGTCAACTGCTTCTTGTGAAATGCTTAATCAAAATTTCTTCTTGATGTAGCTGATCATCCAAAGGCAGATGAATATCAGATCCAAGACTGGCTGCATATGCAGTACCATATACTCCAATTCTTAATCGGTATGCCACAAATCATGCTCACACTTTGCAGGTGTTTGTATTTGAGAATTTGTGTGAGGTTTGATAAGCATCTGTTTTTGACATGCAACAGTACTGATGACTGATGATGCAAAAGATGTGGTGCAAAAAGAAGTTGAAACCTTGAAGAAAAAAGCTCACTGGAAGAAAGCTTACTTCTACTTATGGGATGAGGTATGAACATGCTGATGCAAATGGGTTTTCATTTTTATGGTTTTTTTTTTTTTTTTTTCATTTCTTTGTTCATCTGCGCCGGTTCCGGTTTGGTTCCGGTTCCATTCCGTTTTCACGGTTCGGTTTCGGTTCCGGTTCGGTTCCGGTTCTATTTCGTTTTCACGGTTCGGTTCCGGTTCCGGTTCTAGGGTGCTAACGGTCCGGTTCCGGTTCCAAAAATTGTAGAACCGTTAGGAACGGTTCGGGTCCGGTTTCACCCCAGAACCGAACCAAACCGACCCGTGTGCACCCCTAGTTAGCCTGACCCGAACCGAGTCCGACTCGGTCAAGGAAACCGAGTCGGATCGGGTTGGGTACTATTCGGATTGTATGATTTAATCAATTGTTTCATGTGGTGTGGTCCACTTCAGCCTTTAATATACCGTATTTTTGTGTTCAAGGCCTAAAACGATATGTCAAAATGGATGAATGACTTAGATAAAGTATATACATCAAGGTGGGCTCCACGTGGCTCTGAAAGAATTTCATGTACCATAACCATGTTTTTACCGAACCGTTGAGTTGACGTGCATAGCAAGGTATGGCACTGACTTGCTTTTCACGCAAGCATAGCTTGCATTGGGTGACATCTGCATCGACGTTAGCGAGGTTTGTGGGTTGATTATGGGGTATGTGTTATATCTAAACTGTACATTCCTTTGGCGAGCTCATCTTAAGGCTTGAGATGAAAAATAAGATAGATCTAACTATCAAGTGGACCACACGAATTGCTTAACGGTGAAAATCATTCTCTGCTGCTATTTGTGGTGTGGTCCAAATGATCTTTGGATATTATTTATTTTTTGGATGATGCTCTATAATGATCTCTAAAAATATATGAACGGTGTAGATATAATCAATACATCACTGTGGGGCCCATATAACTTTGATCTTCTTTGAACCGTCCGTACAACTCGAAGCTCAAGGATCGTCAGACGCGTGGAAACTGGGTACTCCCCCTGCCACCAGCCAATGGCTACTCTGTGGGCCCCACCATGATGTATGTGTTTCATCCATGCCCTCCATCTATTTTTATTGATCATTTTATGTTATGAAAAAAAAAAAAAAAAGGTATATCAAAATCTCAAGTAGACCACGTTATAGGAAACAATTTTTAATGAATGTTGATCATTAAAAACGTTTTGGAGGCCATAAAAGTTTTTGATCAAGCTGATATTTATTGTTTCCCTTAATCTGGGTCCTTATGACCTAATCAACAGATTAGATGTCAAATGAACAGTACATTGGGCTTGAAGAGGATTATAATGGTGGATATCTAATCATTATTGTTTTCCTATGGTGTGGTCCACCTGAGATTTGTATCCCTATCATTTTTTTACATGAAGCTCTAAAATGATCTGTAAAATGGATGAACGGAATCGATGAAACGCATAAATCATGGTGGGCCCACAGAGCACTGACCAAGGGGAGTAGCCAATCTGTCTCCTCCCGGACGTCTTCGCACACGACACGTACCTACAGCAGCTATATAGCTGGTGTGTTGTACACTAGCAAATCCGCTTCTGCTTCTGGAAATGAGTAAACTCTGTTGGGGCCCACCGTGAAAATGCATGTGGTTTATCCGCTCGGGACTGGGTCGGGTCGGATCGGATCGGATCCAATCGGATCGGATCGATTCGGGTAGGCATGGATCCGAACCCGACCCGAAGAACTTTCGGATCTAAACTGTACTACTCGATCCGCACCGATCTAGGTTGTCGGATCAGTTCGGATCGGGTCGGATCTGGTCAGATCAGGTCAAGATTGCCCAGCTCTAGTTGAAACCTTCCTAAGGTCCACCGTGATGTTTATTTACGATCCAACCCATTAATAAGTTAAAAAAGACATTATAAAAGGGATATATATATATATATCAGCTTGATCAAAAACTTTTGTGGCCCTTAGAAGTTTTTAATGGTGGGCATCACTCTCTCTACTGCTTTCTGTAGTGGGGTCCATTGGAACTTTGAATCTTAGTCATTCTTTGGCTCATGCCATAACATGTTCTCTCCAAATGGATGGACGGTGTGGATACAAAACATACATCATGGTGGGGCCCAAGGAACTTGGTGGCGTCACTTCAGTAGCATGTCTCGCTATTCAACCTGTCAGTAGCTAATCCGCGCCTGACATGTGGAACTTCCATGGGCCCATCACAATGTATGTGTCGGATTCACATTTTCCATCCTTTTTGTCCACTCCTATCATTTTACGGCACAAGAGAAAAAAAAAAAAAAAAAATTGAGGCAAATCTAAGGCACGAAACAATTAGAATTGGACACCTATTATCCAAAACTTCTTGGAGCCACAGAATGCTCTGATCAAACTGATATTTAAGTTTTCCTTTCATCCATGTCTACTTAACTTTATGAACATGGTAGATCGCAAATAAACCTCATAGTTGGCCTTAGGAAGCTTTGAACGGTAGATATACAATCCCCACACACCTTATGAGGACGACAACTTCATGAACTATAAGCTTATGGCTGACTTGAGGTATGTGTTCTATGTCCATATCATCTATCCATTTTGTTACATGATTTCAAGGCACGAGCCAAGAAATAAAACCGATTCAAATTTCACTTGGAGCACGCTAGAGGAAACAGTAGTGATTGAATTTTCAGAACTTCCTGTGAGCCACAATAGTTTGGTATCAGGCTGATACTTGTTTTTTTTTTTTTTTTTTTTTTTTTAAATTCCTTCATCCAGGTTTGCGTGACCTAATCACCAGGTGGAATGGAAAAATAAACAGGTGGCCTTAAGAAGCGCTTAATGCTGAAATGTTCAATCACTACTGTTTTCTATTGTATGGTCCACTTGAGATTTGGATATGCTTCATTTTTTTAAAAGCTGATGCTCTAAGACGATTTGTCAAAATAGCTAGACTACATGGATGTAAAATAGGTGCATCCAGGTGGCAGGTAGGCCCATGATAAGGGAAGTGAATTGGCTGGTGTACCTCACACCAGCTATATAGCTGCTGTAGGTAAGTGTCCTGCAAAGACGAGCACTGACGCTCCTCGAGCTCCGAGTTGTACGAACTGTTCAAAGGAGATCAAAGTTACATGGGCCCCCTAGTGATGTATTTATTATATCTACACCGTTCATCTATTTTTAGAGATCATTTTAGAGCATTATATAAAAAATGAATCATATCCAAAGATCATTTGGACCACACCACAAATAGCAGCGGAGATAATGATTTTCACTGTTAAACAATTCGTAGGGCCCACCATAACGTTTATTTTCCATCCAATCTGTTCATAAGGTCAAAGACCTAAACGAAGAGGAAAAACAAATTTCATATTAATCCAAAACTTTTGTGACCCCAAAAAGGGTTTCAATGGTAGACATTCAATCCCCCATTTCTTTTTGCAGTGTAGTCCACTTGATAGTTAGATCTATCTTATTTTTAGTCTCGAGCCTTAAGACGAGCTCGCCAAATGGATGGACGGTTTGGATATAACACATACCTCATTATCAGACCCACAGAACTTGCTGACGTCAATATAGCAACTATATAGCTGGTAGGGGTGTACACGAACCGAGCTAGCTCGGTTAGCTCGCTCGACTCGACTCGAAAAAGCTCGATTCGACTCGGTTTGAAGCTGAGTTCGAGCCAAGTCGAGCTGATTTTTTGAGCTCGAAAATGAGTTTGAGCCGAGTTCGAGCAGGCCCCAGCTCGACTCGACTCGGATCGAATCTAGCTTAAATCCAACTCAGATCGAACCAATTTGGTGACTCGTTTACTTTTCCGTTGATGTTGCTCACCAACTGTTTGATAAAATAACTCAATAAAATGTGGCTGGTGGCAAGGAAGGTTTGGCCGATGGCAAGCAAGGTATGTACATTAAACAAATACATTTTTCTTTTTTTTTTTTTTTTTTTTTTTTTTGGTTTTTATGTTACTTAGAAGGTGTTTGATAAAACACCTGTAAAATCATTGCCTCTGTTTGTAAAACAGTGGGTTTTTGAAGTTGCAGTTCAGGTGTTTGTAGAAATGCCTAAATGGCGAACTCGGCTCGATCTTGGCTCGAACTCAGCCCGAGCTGGCCCGAGCTGCTGACCGAACTGAGCCAAGCTAGCTAGTCAGGCTTGAGGATCGAGTCGAGCTGAGTTTGAGCTGAGGTCCGCCTGTGTTCGAGTCGAGTCGAGTTGAGGCCAACTCAACTCGATGTACACCCCTAATAGCTGGTGTAAGGTACACCAGCCAATCCGCTTCCATAATAAGCTCCCTCCCATGACGCGGATTAGCCACTGGCAAGTTGAGTAGCAAGACTGGCTACTGAAGTGACATCACCAAGTTATGTGGGCCCACCATGATAAATGTTTTGTATTGACACTGTTCATCCATTTCGAGAGATCATATTAGGACATGATCCAAAGACTGAGTGGGATCCAAAGCTCCAGAGGACCCACCACAGAAAACAGTGGAGGAGAATGACGCCCACCGATTAAAAAGTTCTAAGGTCTACAAAAGTTTTCAATCAAGCTAATATTTGTGTTTTCCCTTCCCGTATGCGTTAACACATGAATATATCGGATCTCAAATAAACATCATAGTGGACCTTCTGAAGGTTTAGGGCGTCACTCTATCTACTGTTTTATGTGGTTGAGTGCTCTCGAGCTTTGGATCTGACTCATTCTTTGGATCATGCCCTAATATTATCTCTCCAAATGGATAGAAGGTGTGGATACAGAACATACATCATGGTGACGCCCTCACCCACGAACTTGGGTTGCGAGTCTCGCTACTCAACCTGTCAGTATCCAATCCGCGTCCAGTCTCGTTTGAATACAGGCCGCACCTAACCCGCACACAGGCGAAGCGCGTCATCAAGGAATGGGTACTGCCGCTGCCCACGCGTATCTCGTGGTCCAACAAAGTCATGGAACGATTTGCCTGGGACCGAACGGATATCTTTGA
>JAJHSJ010000006.1:4715496-4787818 GCA_021015155.1 Magnolia officinalis | reverse complement strand
TTTTTGTAACGACTGAAAATTTCCGTACATTGGGCCGAGTACCACCTCGACCAGAAATCACATAGGATTAAATCCTTTAGAAATTTAACAAAGTTAACTAAGTACTAAACTCGGTAAATCATGAAATCCGTTGGGATCGCTTTAAATACGATCTGCAAGACCCAAAACTTGCAGAATTGGTGACTCTAGGTTACCCTAAAGTCTAGAGCCAAACTCATTACCCGTCTGCTCTCGGGACTGAAACGAAACTTCGTATGAGGTCTAGATCGCACATCGGGAGTCCGATTAACACGAAGCTAAGGAACCAGGACCGCCCCACTGGGCTTGACAATCATCTCAAAAATCAGATGATTCCGATGTCCCACGGCCATTATTTTCACTCCGGAGCGAGGGAGTGTGAAAAAACACTATTTCCATCAAGAGAAAATATCTGGAATAGTGATCTGGCACCTTTCGGTTGCGCGTCAGTATTAAGCAACCTGACCGTCGGAATCAGACCAAATTACACCCTCGGATTAAGAAAAATTTCAGGAACATTTACATGTACTCAGAAATTCCGATCGTGGCCCACGGACCGTTGAACTGAAAGTGGTCCGCCACGTGCGATCTGGGAATCCGATCGAGCCGAAAACGTAATCCCACGTAGATCCGCAGTGGGTGAGCTTAAGTCTGACGTTTGGCTCAAAGAGGGCCACCAGAACACCCCTTTTGAGCTTGGAAAGTGGCGAAATGCCTATGTAAGCAGTCCCCTTGAACCTGAGTCTGTTTTGGGAGGTTTTTGGCTATAAAAGGGGCTTAGAACAGCCCCTCTCACAGCCATACGAATTTGGGTTCAAACCCTAAGAGAGAAAGAGAGAAAAGAGAGAGAAACTTGTGGAGATCGACGCCGATCTTCCTCCTGCTGCTTCCACTTCTCCCACGGCCTACACCGCTCTATTCCAAGAGATTTCCCGGCGGTTTCCCCCATTTGAAGGTAAGAAACCCTAACCCTAGGTCTGATTTGAGCCTGATTAGTGATAGGTTAAGGAAAGACTAATCGAATGCGATCTTTAGGCTAAGAAACTCCCGTATACGGAAGCACCAACCTTCTTGCTGATTCGTTGGAATTCCAAGGGCTGAGGTGAGGACTTTAAGCGTATAAGTTACGGTTTTCAACGCTTTCAATGTCAGATAATGATAGATTCATGATCTGCATGCAAATGCACATGTACAAAGTGCTTTCCGTTTCCTGTTTCGATTAGCGATAAAGAATATGGAATTTTACATACTCTTGATATACGTAGAAATACCGTATACGTATTTTTGTTGAGAAAATGTTTGACATGTTTATTTAATGTTTGATTATATCATGTGTGGATAAAATGCTAGTTTGGCGAAAGGGATCGCAAAAATATATGTTCATGTGTAAATGTCATGTATGTGGAAATTGTGTATTCCAGAAATTCCGCATACGTGCGGATTTTGGATATGTAATTGTAATGATTATTTGCTGTATGAATACGATATACGTGGGAAAAATACTCCCGGGGCTTAGGGACAGCCCAATCACGAACTTGCCTAACATACGTCATGTATGTTGGAAACGTGTATTCTAAGTGTTTGTGTATGTGCATGTAGGTGTACATGTGCATGTACTAGTGCCTTAGATAGGCGCTGATATGGGTTCTCCAACTCCCTTAGAGACATGTAGGATCCCCTCCATGCGGTGGTTCACCGCAACCACTTAATTGCATTGCACACACAATTCTATCCCTATGGGGATAGTGCTTTATACATGCATTACAATATGCTTTAAAACATGCTTCTCAACATGCTTTGTAACATGCTTTACGTCATGTCTTACTTTATGCTTTATAACATGCCGACTAACATGCTTGTATTGCTTGTTTACCATGCTTTACTTCACATGCTAGCGATGAAAACTGTTTGAGTTTGGGACTATGTTTATAGTCCAAACACTCGGTACCAGACTTGTGATTGTGGCTGAGATTCATGTCGCCACAAAGGACGGGTCCGGCGAACCCGAGTCGTACTTCGGTTGGCGATAGTGGTTGGCCACGCGGAGTGCTTTTGCGCTCCATATCGCTCAACTTGTGGTGCGCTCGAGCTAGTCAGGCTCGCCACTTGAACCGAAGTGTAGTTGTGTGTTCACCTTGTTTGGTCGCTACTGCTTGAACCTAGGGTACCAAACTTACCAGTGGTGATTCCTGTTTAACCATGGTACCTAGATCCGCTAAGACGCATGAGCCGGGCATGGTGGTATGGGACACCGTGGTCGAGCTGTCGGCCTATGCTGGGGCCATGTGCCTCCCCGTAGTGACCATTGCGCAACTATCTCGTGAGCCGAATACGGTGGTATGGGACACTGTATTCGAGCTGTCGATACTTCGGCGAGAGCCGAGTACGGTGAGATCTGTGCTCGTGCTGACGGGCGACGAGTCCTCCGTGGTATCATCGAGTGTACTTTAAGTATCTGTGATTGGCCACGAGCCTTTCACAGTAACTAGAGTGTGAGTTGAGCCGAGTACGGTGAGACCTGTACTTGAGCTGACGGCTAGTGATTGAGCCGAGTACGGTGAGACCTGTACTCGAGCTGACGGCCAGCAATTGAGCCGCATACGGTGAGATCTGTATCCGCGCTGACGGGTGACGAACCTGTTGCGATGCCATCACTAAGCTTCTCAAACCATAACATCGTATGAGAATAACTAGGATTGACGACCCTAGAATGGATCATGTTGGGAATGATACAAGGGAGGTACCTTAGTTTCCCAATACTGCTGATTGAAATGGACTAATAATAACTTGGTAATCATGAGCATCATCGCACCGCATGTGCTTTGTAGATGTGGCGCACTGAGGGAGTTAAGCATTCGCGAACGTAAGATGATGTCGCTTGAGGGTGGTTTGGCAAGGGCATACAGCATCATGTCATATCATTTTTGCATTTAACAAGAGTAGTTAGAAATGCTTGATTTGTACTGCTTTATCATTACTGCTTGGTTGATTTGATAACATGTTAACTTATGCATTATTGTTCCACTGAGTTAGCTACTCACTCCCACGTTACGGGACGGTGTTGTACACACCAACCAGACTCTGTTGCAGGATTAGAGGGCGCCTTGGTTCAGGAGCCAGAGCCCGACGTTGATGAGGACCAGGAGGAGTTCTCTTTCATGCAGTATTCTGACGGCTACGCCTAGGCCGGCTGCATCGCGGGACTTTCGGGGCCTCTTTTGAGGATGTATTTTGGGTTTTTAATTTACAAACTTTACATGTATATTGGTGCTCAGCTAGTACTCATACTCTGAAGTTCAGAAAATTTTGTTACTTTACATACTTGTATATAAAATTTCAGTCTTCCGCTGTTTTTAAATGCAATTGAACTGGAGTATGAATTACTGTTTTGGTTTAATCTCATTCATGTTTATTGCGCTAACTCAGACAACATTTAACCGACATTGTGTATGTTGCATAAGTGATGCGTTGGAACTCGGGAGTTGAGTTCATACTCGACCCCCGAATTTCAGGGCGTTACAAGTTGGTATCAGAGCATGATTTTGATTAAAACCGGACCTGAGTTATGTCCCCACTACGTACGCTGACGCATTATACTTAGGAGGGTGCGCAAACTTTTAGAAACAGTCCTAGGGTCTCCCGACTTCACCGTTCGGTGAAATTCGTTGAAAACAGACGCGTTGATCGAGTTTGTACTCGATCCTGACCGCACACGTGGACTCCAAATCACCCCTTGACCGTCTATTGACGTGTCATGGTCACACTCCACCAAAAATAATTCCTTAAAATCGGGAAAAATCAGATTGATTCTGAAATTTCCGGAAACTGCCCGTTTGGGAGCCGAACGGAGTTCGTGGGCCCCCCACGTCAGCCCATTACATTTTTGACCAAGCCAGGGTGCATTCAGCACCCTGGGCACGTGCCAAGGTGGGCCAGGCCGCGGCAGCGCGGCTCCGGCCAAGTCCGGCCGCGGCGGCGCCGCGGGTCGGGCGGCGCGCCGCCGGCCGGTTGCTTTTCCGGCGAGATTTCAAGTGTGGGGTTGGTCGGCCCAACCCCCTACACCATGGCACGTGCGGTTTGTGTTTTGATTAGAATAAATAGGGTTGGAAGCACCCCCTTTCCATTTCACCCCTCTTTTCAAGCACCTCCACCCATTTTCGATTTTCTCCAAAAACCCATCCCTACAACCTCCAAATCTTCCATTTTTCTTCCATATCTCACCCATCCCAACCTTCCACAACAGCCCTAGCTTCTCCCTTTCCCCATTTTCTCAAGTTGGAGCTCTCATATCCCTCCTTGGAGCTCAAAATCGGGTAAGATACAAACCCATCCCACTTCCTTCTTGTTTCTTCTTCATTTTCTACCTCTTGGGCTCCTCCCACACCCATTGCATTGATTATTTGTGGTGGAGCAAAGAGATCAGCCCTTAAACCCCATTTTGGGCAAATTTCCATGGCCCTCCTTGGTGTGGTGGCCACCATTTTCTCTCTTTCCTCCATCCTATCTCTCATGGGAAAGAGGAAAACTGCGGCTGATGATGCCGGCCCAAGTAGGCCAGCCCATTCCCAAGAAGATCCGACGTCGGGGCCGGCCCAAGCACCGTGCGGGAATTTAGGTCAAAGCGAGACTTGGATCCCGACCATCCCGTCAGAAATGCTTACCCGATTGGCATGGAATATGGGCGCTTTGCGGGCCGCAAAGTTGTGTTTGAAGCCCATGTAGATGAAAGGATGTTCGGGCTACACCCACTGATGGACCACCTGGTGGACATCGGTTGGAATTCTATATTTGATGGCCAGTCGCCTGCATGTGAGAACACGGTCCGCGCCTTCTATGCTCACATCGTGGACGCATCTGTTGAGCCTCTTCAGTTTACTGTTTCTGTGAGGGGCATTAGACGCACATTACAGTGGATGAAGTGGCTCGGATCACCAAGCTGCCGCGTGGTCAGGTACACCCCAGTGGTAGCTTTTCCAGAAGTGCGCGGGAAAGGGATCGCCGCGCGCGATATCTCTGTGGTCGCCGGGTTACTTGGAGGAGAGGAAACAGCATTGCGTCGACAAAAATGGCGGAAGACCTCCGTTTACTCCATCATATTTTCACCTACAACGTGTACCCACGAACGGGTAACCGCACGGAATGTACTCGGGTGATGGTAGACTTCTTGTACAAGATGGGACATGGAGACGACATATGCCTACCCACGTTCATCCTATCTCAGATAGTGCATGCCGTTCGTTCTACCAGGAACGATCTTTCGCTCCCATTTGGCCGTCTGATCTGCAGGATGGCTCGTGATGTAGGCTACAGGTTGAACATGGAGGATCTTGCACCGGTCCGAATCATAAGTGAAGCGACACTCAGGAATATGAAGATCGGCCCTCAACAGCGGCAAGCCCGACTCGACGACTCTGGTGATGAGTCGGATAGTGCCGGCGAGGAGAGTGATGAGGAGGGCGATGATGATATACAGGAAGAAGAACCTGAGGCTCAGGACACCGAGGAGAGTTCACCTCCTGTGGCTCAGGAGCCTGGTATTGATCGGGATGCTTTTGACGCGCGATTTGCCCGTCTTGAGGAAGGGCAAGCCGCCCTGCAGCAAGAAATTGGTCAAGTTCGAGCCAAGCTTGAAGAGACTGACGCCTATATAAAGAGAAGCTTCAAGAAGATGTCCCGTACGTTGAAGGCCATCCTGTGCTGTGCGCAGGATAAGAATGCTCCTCCTCCACCGCCTACTTCGGATGCTTAGTCATCCATGTGTTGTGTGTTGTTGCTTATGTTGGTTACCGCGATAGGCGGTTTATGTTTTTATGTTGTTGATGTAGTAGGTAGTAGCATGCTTTGTATGTTTTCATGTAATGAATGTAATGGCTATCATGTGATTTTCTGTCGTGATTCATGTAACTCTGTGTCCATGTATTATGACAATTTTGAGTAAATGAAAAGCATGTAGCCTCTTTGTATTGATGATGTGTGGAATGCGTAAGTGCCTCATGATGTGTTTTGTGCTATATCTCACGAATGATCTACCCTATGTTGTATAGGGCATGCCGCGGCAGTATACGCGGAGCACGGCACATCTACGTTTGACCGGCTCTATGGACCAGACTCCTTCTGGTAGTGGCGGTCCTACTGACCGTGGATTGGGATCTGATCAGCCTTCTGCTGGTCCTAGTGGTGGACAGCCACCTTACACACCCCCGGTCAGAGAGCAGTATCGGCCGTCATCTGCTGCACATCATGATTCCCAGGCTGCTCCACAGCCTGATAGATTTGAGCAGCTGATGATGATGATGCATCAGCAGCAGATGCAGCAGCAGCAGCAGATGCAGCAGCAGCAGCAGATGCAGCAGCAGCATGAGCAGATACAGCAGCAGCAGCAGATGCAGCAGCAGATACAGCAGCAGCAGCATCAGGATCTGATGGCCACTATTGCTGAGGCCTTGTCCCACGGTGGTGGTGCGGCTCCACCTACTACGTCTGCGCATCCTGAGGAGTATTCTGAGCCTCCTGCGCGGTGTGAGGATGCGCCTCTGCCTGCACCCGTTGCACCTCCTACTGGAGATGTCGGTACGCGAGGGCTACTCGAGCGATTTCAGCGCTTGAGGCCTCCTTCATTTGCGGGTTCTCACAGACCCGAGGAGGCAGAGTTCTGGTTGGACCGCATCTCCAAGATGCTACGGATGTTACATTGCTCTGAGGCAGAGCAGGTTGAGCTGGCTACCTTTATGTTTGAGAGGGAGGCCAGTTTATGGTGGGACAGTGTGCTGCGCACGGTCGCAGTGGACTTCGTGTGGACTTGGGAGGCTTTCGAGTCTCGGTTCCACGAGAAGTATTACCCGCAGACATATCGACATGAGCGGGAGGACGAGTTTTTGCGCCTCAGGCAGGGAGGCATGTCGGTGACGGAGTATGAGCACCGGTTTACCGAGTTGGGCCGCTTTGTCCCGACCATCCTCGTCAATGAGCAGATGAGGATGCGACGATTTACTGGGGGCTTGCGACCTGACATACGGTCGAAGCTTTGCTGCCTCACTATCCCTACTTATGCAGCACTGGTCCACATGTCTATGACGGCCGAGCAGGATGTGGACCGTCTGGCCCGATCACGCGGTACTATGGTTGCGAGACCGCGCCAGGATACACAGAGCAGGCCTATTTTAGGCAAGAGGCCTCGAGCCGATTCTCCCCCCAGGGCTGCAGCGCCAGTGCTTCCCATGCGACGCCCGTTGGTGACCTGCACGTTTTGCGGGAAACCAGGACATCCTGCCGAGAGCTGCTTCTCGCGCATGCGGGCTAGCGGATTTGCGCCACCGCAGAGATTGGGTCGCTCTTATCCCCAGACCATTTCAGCTCCGCCGCTACAGACCGCTCCTGCACATCCTTCATTCCGACCTCCTGTGCCGTTCTTCAGACCGCCACAGCGACCCCAGGCTCCTCAGCCGAATCGCCAGCAGCAGGCCCGTGTGCATACCCTTGTTGCTGAGGCACCAGAGGCGTCGATATCGGCACCGACGGCCTTCGAGGGCACGGCTCATATCCATGGTACTCCCGTTTCTCTACTGGTGGACACTGGGTCCACTATCTCTATCATTTCATGTGGGGCGGTGAAACGCCTATCTTTGCATTCTGTTCCCACTAAGGGAACGAGACTCACTACGGCCACCGGGACCTTCTCGGATGTCACGCGTTTATGCGAGAGTTGCGCGATAGATTTGGGTAGCAGCACGGAGCACGTCGACCTTATTGTTGCTCCGCTATGGCACTACGACGTTATACTTGGCATGGATTGGCTCGCCAAGATGAGGGCGGAGATAGATTGCGATGCTCGGATCGTGACCGCCTATGGACCTGACGGCACAGCGTTCACGTTCTCTGTACAGGTCAGTTGGCCCTGTCGAGTTGATTGTTATGCTGCATTACTTGTGCCGATTGATGGTCCGACACTGGAGGGTACGCCAGTGGTTAGGGAGTTTGTTGGAGTCTTTAAGACTATCCCTGGTTTACCTCCTCGGCGCGAGATTGACTTTACGATTGACCTTACGCCTGGTGCGATGCCCATCTCGTTGCCGACCTATCGTATGCCTCCATGCGAGATGGAGGAACTGCGGAAACAGATTGACGAACTTGTAGAGAAAGGCTTTATTCGACCTAGTGTGTCTCCTTGGGGAGCACCTGTGTTGTTCGTGAAGAAGAAGGACGGGTCGCTACGGTTGTGTATTGATTACCGTAGGTTGAACCAGGTCACGGTGAAGAACAAGTATCCTTTGCCCAGGATAGATGATCTGTTTGATCAGTTGAGGGGGGCGAAGTATTTCTCGAAGATTGACCTTCAGTCAGGGTACCACCAGTTGCGCGTGAGAGAGGAAGATATACAGAAGACAGCCTTCAGGACGTGCTTCGGGCACTATGAGTTTTTGGTGATGTCGTTCGGTCTGACGAACGCACCAGCCGTGTTCATGGATCTGATGAACCGGGTATTTCGGCCCTTCCTTTACCGATTCGTCATCGTTTTTATCGATGATATTTTGATATACTCCACGAGTCGGGAGGAGCACGAGGAGCACCTGCGAGCAGTGTTGGGTACGTTAGAGAGGAACCAGTTGTTTGCGCAATACAAGAAGTGCGACTTCTGGCAGGAGGAAGTCAAGTTCCTGGGACATGTGGTGTCCAAGGATGGGATAGCAGTGGACCTTGCTAAGGTAGCCGCGGTTCAGGATTGGCAGCAGCCTGAGTCGGTTACTGAGGTGAGGAGTTTCCTCGGTCTGGCTGGGTATTACAGACGTTTCATTCGGGATTTCTCGAAGATCGCCAGGCCATTGTCGCAGTTGACTAGGAAGGACCTGAAGTTCGCCTGGAATGAGAAGGCGGAGGCAGCTTTTAAGGAGCTGAAGGACAAGTTGACGTCCGCCCCTGTGCTAGTATTGCCAGAGCAAGGGGTGAAGTACACGGTATATACTGACGCGTCTCGCGTTGGTTTGGGTTGTGTGCTGATGCAGAAGGATAGGGTGATTTCGTATGCCTCGAGACAATTAAGGAAGCACGAGGAGAATTACCCTACACATGACCTGGAGTTGGCAGCAGTCATCTTTGCATTGAAGCTCTGGAGACATTACCTCTACGGAGAGGAGTTCGAGCTTTTCTGCGACCACAAGAGCCTTAAGTATATATTCACGCAGCGAGACTTGAATATGAGACAGCGCCGATGGATGGAGACCTTGAAGGACTTCAAGTTCGAGGTTTCCTACCATCCTGGCAAGGCGAACCTTGTGGCAGACGCGTTGAGCCGCAAGAAGATGATTGCATTTGCGGCACCGCTGATGATAGCCGAGTGGGACATGATGGAGTTTGTGCGCGACTTCGAGCAGAGACTCACTGTCGAGGAGCCTTTTGAGTGTGTTGCGCACGTTCGGGCGCGGCCACTTATTGACGACAGGATTGTTGAGGCCCAAAGGGGCGATATACGGCTGTCTGAGCTTCGAGAGCAGGCTAGCGACGCCGTGGGTTCCGAGTGGAGAGTTGGTTCTGATGGGGGTTTACGATTCCGTGGCCGCCTATGTGTTCCTGATGTGGCTGACTTGAGACGCGAGCTTCTCGAGTCTGCCCATAACTCGAAGCTTGCGATGCATCCTGGTAGCACGAAGATGTACCAGGACATGAGACGGACTTACTGGTGGGACAACATGAAGGCCCACATCGCTGAGTATGTATCTCGGTGTCTGACGTGCCAGCAGGTCAAGGCAGAACATCGCCGACCTCCTGGACTGCTTCAGCCCATGCCTATAGCGGAGTGGAAGTGGGACTTCATCTCCATGGACTTCATATCAGGGCTGCCGAAGACGAGGAAGGGACATGATTCTATTTGGGTGATTGTGGACCGGTTGACCAAATCGGCCCATTTTCTCCCTATCAGAGTTACGAACTCTGCAGACGAGCTGGCTAGACTGTACATCAGAGAGATCGTTCGTCTGCATGGAGTTCCCTTAGAGATCGTGTCGGACAGAGACACGCGATTCACATCCATCTTCTGGACTCGTATCCAGGAGGCGATGGGTGTGAAGTTGAAGTTCAGTACAGCGTTTCATCCTCAGACTGATGGGCAGACAGAGCGGGTAAATCAGATTTTGGAGGATATGTTGCGAGCATGTGTGTTGGACTTCAAGGACAGCTGGGATGACTGTCTTCCGTACGCAGAGTTCGCCTACAATAACAGCTTCCAGGCGACTATTGGTATGGCGCCTTATGAGGCTTTATATGGTCGACCTTGTAGGGCACCGCACTGCTGGGCAGAGGTTGGCGAGCGCAGCCTGATTGGCCCAGAGTTGGTCCAGACGACTACAGAGAAGATTGATATCATCAGGCGTCGATTACGCACAGCGCAGAGCAGACAGAAGAGTTACGCCGATACGAGGCGGCGACCGCTGGAGTTCGATGTCGGGGATCATGTCTTCCTTCGAGTTTCCCCTATGAAGGGAGTCCTTCGGTTCGGAAAGAAGGGGAAGCTCACACCGAGATTTATCGGTCCATTTCAGATACTGGATCGAGTGGGTGATGTGGCGTATCGTCTCGCCTTGCCTACGCCGCTTGCTTCTGTACACAACGTATTTCATGTCTCTATGCTGAAGAAGTACGTTCCTGATCCTACGCATATCATCAGATGGGAGCAGGTACAGTTGAGCGAGGATGCTACGTACGAGCTGCGCCCGACGCGTATCCTTGATAGGAAGGAGCAGGTACTACGTAGCAAGGTCCATCCCACTGGTGAAGGTGCTGTGGACACATCATTCCGAGGAGGAAGCTACCTGGGAGACTGAGGCCGAGGTCAGAAAGAACTACCCTCAGATTCTCGAGGACTACGAAAAGGTATAAATTTCGAGGACGAAATTTTTTGTTTAAGGGGGGTAGATTGTAACGACCTGAAAAATTTCCGTACATTGGGCCGAGTACCACCTCGACCAGAAATCACATAGGGTTAAATCCTTTAGAAATTTAACAAAGTTAACTAAGTACTAAACTCGGTAAATCATGAAATCCGTTGGGATCGCTTTAAATACGATCTGCAAGACCCAAAACTTGCAGAATTGGTGACTCTAGGTTACCCTAAAGTCTAGAGCCAAACTCATTACCCGTCTGCTCTCGGGACTGAAACGAAACTTCGTATGAGGTCTAGATCGCACATCGGGAGTCCGATTAACACGAAGCTAAGGAACCAGGACCGCCCCACTGGGCTTGACAATCATCTCAAAAATCAGATGATTCCGATGTCCCACGGCCATTATTTTCACTCCGGAGCGAGGGAGTGTGAAAAACACTATTTCCATCAAAGAGAAAATATCTGGAATAGTGATCTGGCACCTTTCGGTTGCGCGTCAGTATTAAGCAACCTGACCGTCGGAATCAGACCAAATTACACCCTCGGATTAAGAAAAATTTCAGGAACATTTACATGTACTCAGAAATTCCGATCGTGGCCCACGGACCGTTGAACTGAAAGTGGTCCGCCACGTGCGATCTGGGAATCCGATCGAGCCGAAAACGTAATCCCACGTAGATCCGCAGTGGGTGAGCTTAAGTCTGACGTTTGGCTCAAAGAGGGCCACCAGAACACCCTTTTGAGCTTGGAAAGTGGCGAAATGCCTATGTAAGCAGTCACCCTTGAACCTGAGTCTGTTTTGGGGAGGTTTTTGGCTATAAAAGGGGCTTAGAACAGCCCCTCTCACAGCCATACGAATTTGGGTTCAAACCCTAAGAGAGAAAGAGAGAAAAGAGAGAGAAACTTGTGGAGATCGACGCCGATCTTCCTCCTGCTGCTTCCACTTCTCCCACGGCCTACACCGCTCTATCCCAAGAGATTTCCCGGCGGTTTCCACCCATTTGAAGGTAAGAAACCCTAACCCTAGGTCTGATTTGAGCCTGATTAGTGATAGGTTAAGGAAAGACTAATCGAATGCGATCTTTAGGCTAAGAAACTCCCGTATACGGAAGCACCAACCTTCTTGCTGATTCGTTGGAATTCCAAGGGCTGAGGTGAGGACTTTAAGCGTATAAGTTACGGTTTTCAACGCTTTCAATGTCAGATAATGATAGATTCATGATCTGCATGCAAATGCACATGTACAAAGTGCTTTCCGTTTCCTGTTTCGATTAGCGATAAAGAATATGGAATTTTACATACTCTTGATATACGTAGAAATACCGTATACGTATTTTTGTTGAGAAAATGTTTGACATGTTTATTTAATGTTTGATTATATCATGTGTGGATAAAATGCTAGTTTGGCGAAAGGGATCGCAAAAATATATGTTCATGTGTAAATGTCATATATGTGGAAATTGTGTATTCCAGAGATTCCGCATACGTGCGGATTTTGGATATGTAATTGTAATGATTATTTGCTGTATGAATACGATATACGTGGGAAAAATACTCCCGGGGCTTAGGGACAGCCCAATCACGAACTTGCCTAACATACGTCATGTATGTTGGAAACGTGTATTCTAAGTGTTTGTGTATGTGCATGTAGGTGTACATGTGCATGTACTAGTGCCTTAGATAGGCGCTGATATGGGTTCTCCAACTCCCTTAGAGACATGTAGGATCCCCTCCATGCGGTGGTTCACCGCAACCACTTAATTGCATTGCACACACAATTCTATCCCTATGGGGATAGTGCTTTATTACATGCATTACAAAATGCTTAAAACATGCTTCTCAACATGCTTTGTAACATGTTTACGTCATGTCTTACTTTATGCTTTATAACATGCCGACTAACATGCTTGTATTGCTTGTTTACCATGCTTTACTTCACATGCTAGCGATGAAAACTGTTTGAGTTTGGGACTATGTTTATAGTCCAAACACTCGGTACCAGACTTGTGATTGTGGCTGAGATTCATGTCGCCACAAAGGACGGGTCCGGCGAACCCGAGTCGTACTTCGGTTGGCGATAGTGGTTGGCCACGCGGAGTGCTTTTGCGCTCCATATCGCTCAACTTGTGGTGCGCTCGAGCTAGTCAGGCTCGCCACTTGAACCGAAGTGTAGTTGTGTGTTCACCTTGTTTGGTCGCTACTGCTTGAACCTAGGGTACCAAACTTACCAGTGGTGATTCCTGTTTAACCATGGTACCTAGATCCACTAAGACGCATGAGCCGGGCATGGTGGTATGGACACCGTGGTCGAGCTGTCGGCCTATGCTGGGGCCATGTGCCTCCCCGTAGTGACCATTGCGCAACTATCTCGTGAGCCGAATACGGTGGTATGGGACACTGTATTCGAGCTGTCGATACTTCGGCGAGAGCCGAGTACGGTGAGATCTGTGCTCGTGCTGACGGGCGACGAGTCCTCTGTGGTATCATCGAGTGTACTTTAAGTATCTGTGATTGGCCACGAGCCTTTCACAGTAACTAGAGTGTGAGTTGAGCCGAGTACGGTGAGACCTGTACTTGAGCTGACGGCTAGTGATTGAGCCGAGTACGGTGAGACCTGTACTCGAGCTGACGGCCAGCAATTGAGCCGCATACGGTGAGATCTGTATCCGCGCTGACGGGTGACGAACCTGTTGCGATGCCATCACTAAGCTTCTCAAACCATAACATCGTATGAGAATAACTAGGATTGACGACCCTAGAATGGATCATGTTGGGAATGATACAAGGGAGGTACCTTAGTTTCCCAATACTGCTGATTGAAATGGACTAATAATAACTTGGTAATCATGAACATCATCGCACCGCATGTGCTTTGTAGATGTGGCGCACTGAGGGAGTTAAGCATTCGCGAACGTAAGATGATGTCGCTTGAGGGTGGTTTGGCAAGGGCATACAGCATCATGTCATATCATTTTTGCATTTAACAAGAGTAGTTAGAAATGCTTGATTTGTACTGCTTTATCATTACTGCTTGGTTGATTTGATAACATGTTAACTTATGCATTATTGTTCCACTGAGTTAGCTACTCACTCCCACGTTACGGGACGGTGTTGTACACACCAACCAGACTCTATTGCAGGATTAGAGGGCGCCTTGGTTCAGGAGCCAGAGCCCGACGTTGATGAGGACCAGGAGGAGTTCTCTTTCATGCAGTATTCTGACGGCTACGCCTAGGCCGGCTGCATCGCGGGACTTTCGGGGCCTCTTTTGAGGATGTATTTTGGGTTTTTAATTTACAAACTTTACATGTATATTGGTGCTCAGCTAGTACTCATACTCTTAAGTTCAGAAAATTTTGTTACTTTACATACTTGTATATAAAATTTCAGTCTTCCGCTGTTTTTAAATGCAAATGAACTGGAGTATGAATTACTGTTTTGGTTTAATCTCATTCATGTTTATTGCGCTAACTCAGACAACATTTAACCGACATTGTGTATGTTGCATAAGTGATGCGTTGGAACTCGGGAGTTGAGTTCATACTCGACCCCCGAATTTCAGGGCGTTACAATTTTGAGATATCATTTTAAATCACGAGCCAAAGAATGAGACAGATAAAAATCTGTAGTAGACCCTACCATAAAAAACAACGGAATGGTGATTCCCACCATTGAAACTATCCTAAGGCCCATCGTAATGTTTATTTGAAATCCAACTGGTTCAAAAGTTTTTTAAAAAAATGGTCGTAGGGCCATACATTATGGTGGGCCCACGGTAATGTTTGTCATCCAACATGTTCATAATATCAAAAAGATATGAATGAAGGGAAAACACAAACATCAGCTTAATCCAAAACTTCTATTAAATGCACAGTGTTGATGTTCGACACACATCATGATGGGCCCTACAAAACTTACATTAATTCTTTAGAGTTTCAGGGTATCAATAAGTTGGGTCACAATTTTGACTAGAATATTTGACCCATTTTACATGTTGGTCCATTCACTTTATTTTACTGATCATTACCCCCAATTTGACTAGTTACTAACCTCGATCATGTTACATATGAAAAAGATATTGGGCAAACAAGATTGATCAACAATTTGAGTGAATTTTGATTTAAAACTTCTGAAGTTATTGACTCTTCAATCTAGACTGATCAGATTGTCCAAAAACAGTTAAAGATTGTTCATAATATCAAAAATATATGAATGAATAGAAAACACATACATCAGATGCACCATTCCATGGTAGGCCACGAGCTTAAAAATAAAGTCAATCCATGACTTGGGTCGGCCACACATAGTTTTAGATGCTATGGCCCACCTGAGTTTCGTATATAACTGATTTTTGGACTTAAAGGGGACACATCAAATGCATGGTGTTGATGTTGTACACACATCATGGTGGGGCGTACACAGATTCACCTCATGGGAAGTTCCCATGAGGTGACCTTATAGTACCATTTCATTATTTTAGGTAACTCCTTCATGGGTGTTACTCTAACCGTGTAGGGCCCACCTTGATAAATTTTATGTATATCGACATTGTTCATATATTTTTTCATCATATTTTAGGATGTGATTTCAAATCATAAGAACTAAATAATCTTAGGTGGGCCATACCAATCAAAATAATATGATGAATAACCATAAAAAGCCTTTTGAAGGCCACAAAAGTTTTGGATCAATTTGATCTTTATAGTTTACCTTCATCTAGATCTTCTTTACATTATCAACAAGTTGGATTGCAGATAAACGTTACTAAAACCTTACAATGGGCTCTTTATAATTTTTAATGGCGAGGTACTATACTATCATTCTTTCCAATGGTGTGATCCACTTAAGATTTAAATCTACACAATTTTTTATACCCCGCCCAAAAATGGGTTGGAGAAACGTATGGGCGGCAAGGATATACAATACATCATCAAAATCTAACTTTTGTTATCTAAGTACTTTCCAATTTTTCTTGTCAGAATACAAAATCTAGTTTTCTTTTTAAAAAAATATACTTTTTTACAATTTATCAAAATTTTCACAATTTTGTTTAATTTTTAAAATTTTATTTTTCAAAATATCATTTTTTTTAAAAAAATCAAAATCTCACTTTTATTATCTAACTTTTCAATTTTTCTTGATAAAATACAAAATCTAGTTTTCTTTTTAAAAATATATATTTTTTTACAATTTGTCAATTTTTTCACAATTTTTTTAAAATTTTCTTTTTCAAAATATCATTTTTTTAAATCTCACTTTTGTTATCTAACTTTTCAATTTTTCTTGTCAAAATACAAAATCTAGTTTTCTTTTTTAAAATATATATTTTTTTACAATTTGTCAATTTTTTCACAAATTTTTTAATTTCTTAAAATTTCTTTTTTTAAATATCATTTTTTAAATCTCACTTTTGTTATCTATAACTTTTCAAAATTTCTTGTCAAAATACAAAATCTAGTTTTCTTTTTCAAAAAGATATATATATTTTTTTCAATTTGTCAAAATTTTCACAATTTTGTTTAATTTTTTAAATTTTCTTTTTCAAAATATCATTTTTTTATCGAAATCTTGTAATATAACTTTTTAATTTTTCTTGTCAAAATACAAAATCTAATTTTCTTTTTTTAAAAATATATTTTTTTACAATTTGTCAATTTTTTCACAGTTTTGTTTAATTTTTTATATTTTTTTTCAAAATATTATTTTTTTAATCAAAATAGATGGACAGCATGGATTAAACACATACATCATGGTGGGGCCCATATAGCACCAACCACAAGCCATTGGATGGTGTCAAGGGGAGTAGCCAATTTGTTTCCCTTATTTGTGGTGTGGTTCATTTAATTAATCTTTGGATATGAATCATTTTTTAGATAGTTCTCTAAAATGATCTCGAAAAATCGATGAACAGTGTGGGTTGATCCCGAATTTTCATTATTTTTGGACTTGTGGGGCTCACCATTATGTATGTTAATTATCCACTCTGCCCATTAATTTTAACGACTCATTTTTAGGGTTGATCCAAGAAATGAGTCAAATCGAAGCTGTAGGTGGACCACACCACATACTAATGTTATAAATTTAATTTTCGTTATTTCTTATGGTGTGGTCCACTTAGACTTTTAATAGTTTCTACTTTTTGAGCTCATGCACTGAAATAATATTTCAAACTTTATGGACGGCTTAGATAAAACAAATATATTGAAATGGGCCCCATGGAGTCCCTTAAGCATCGTCAGTCTCTAATAAGATTCTATGGGGCGGTACATTTTAGAGCTTAAAAATAAAGTCGATTCATGACTTGGGTGGGCCACACCACATACTATAGTTGAGAGGGTTACCCTCCCATTAAAACATTCATAATCATTTATTGGGCCCACCTAGATGTGCTTCATAGATCCAGCCAATTCATTATGTGTGTCCCACTTGGATGAGGAGTTAGACCAAGTTTCATACACATCCAAAATTCATGTGGGCCCCACCAAATGCTTTTATATGTTTTAGGGATGTCTTCACATAGTTTTAGATGCTATGGCCCACCTAAGTTTCGTATACGACTGATTTTTGGACTTAAAGGGGACATATCAAATGCATGGTGTTGATGTTCTACACACATCATGATGGGGCGCACACAAATTAACCTTATGGGAAGTTCCCATGAGATAACCTTATAGTACCATTTCACTATTTAACTCCTTCATGGGTGTTACTCTAACCATGTAGGGCCCACCTTAATATATTTTATGTATATCGACACCGTCCATATATTTTTCCATCATATTTTAGGATGTGATTTCAAATCATAAGAACTCAATAATCTCAGGTGGGCCATACCAATCAAAACAATGATGAATAACTATTAAAAACCTTTTGAGGGCCACAAAAGTTTTGGATCAATTTGATCTTTGTAGTTTACCTTCGTCTAGATCTTCTTTACATTATCAATAGGTTGGATTGCAAATAAACATTACTAAAACCTTACGATGGGCTCTTTATAATTTTTAATTGTGAGGTACTATATTATCATTCTTTCTAGTGGTGTGGTCCACTTAAGATTTAAATCTACATAATTTTTTATACCTGCCCCAAAAATGGGTTGGAGAAACATAGGGGCGGTAAGGATATACAGCAAATCATCCAAATCTCACTTTTGTTATCTAACTTCTCAATTTTTCTTGTCAAAATACAAAATCTAGCTTTCTTTTTTAAAAAATATTTTTTTACAATTCGTCAATTTTTTTCACAATTTTGTTTCATTTTTTAAATTTTCTTTTTCAAAATCTCACTTTTGTTATATAACATTTCAATTTTTCTTGTCAAAATACAAAATCTAGTTTTCTTTTTTTAAAAAAATATATATTTTTTTTACAATTTATCAAAATTTTCACAATTTTGTTTAATTTTTTAAATTTTCTTTTCCAAAATATGATTTTTTTATCGAAATCTTGTTATATAACTTTTTAATTTTTCTTGTCAAAATACAAAATCTATTTTTCTTTTTTAAAAAATATATATTTTTTTTACAATTTGTCAATTTTTTCACAATTTTGTTTAATTTTATAAATTTTCTTTTTCAAAATATCATTTTTTTTATCGAAATCTTGTTATAAAACTTTTTAATTTTTCTTGTCAAAATACAAAATCTATTTTTCTTTTTTAAAAAATGTATATTTTTTTTTACAATTTGTCAATTTTTTCACAAATTTGTTTAATGTTATAAATTTTCTTTTTCAAAATATCATTTTTTTATCGAAATCTTCTTTTTTTTTTCAAAATTATCAACATTATTCAAAGTTCTTAATTTTTTTTTCAAAATCTAGATTTTTATAAAATTACATTTTTTTTTTCAAAATTTAAATTTTTTTCTTAAACCTTGTTAATTATTTTTCTAAGCTTTTAAACTTTTTTTTTTTTCTTTTTCGAAATTCATAATTTTTTTGTTTCGAAATTGTTACCCGAGCATTAGAGACAGTTTACGACCGTCTCTAACGCAGACGGTCTTTGACATTCTCAAATGACCACCATAAGACGGCTAATGACCGTCTCTAATAGAGACGGTCTTTAACAGTCTCAAATGGAGACAACTGAGGACCGTCTCTAATACAGACTATTTTTAACAGTATTACATTACAAGAAAAGACGGCCAATGACCGTCTCTAATTGAGACGGTCCTCGACAGTCTCAGATTGCCAGTAAGAGACGGCCAATGACCGTCTCTAATAAGGACGGTCCTTGACCGTCTCAAATGGCTGCACCTAAGACGGTCAGGAACCGTCTCTTATTCTAGACGGTCAATGGCCGTCTTTTATCCTCAGTTAACGATGGTTTTTGACCGTCTTAAATGATTTATGGACGTTCAAAATTTTAAGACAATATTAAGTACGGTCAAGGGCCGTCTAAAAGTTTAGAGACGGTTTACGACCGTCTCTAAAGCGTCTTTAAACCAAGCAATTTTAGAGACGGTCCAGAACCGTCTCTAAGTCCGTCATTTTTTTCCATTTTTCACGTAGTGTTCAAGCAATTTTAGAGACGGTCCAGAACCGTCTCTAAATCCGTCATTTTTTTCCATTTTTCACGTAGTGTTCCTAAAAAGATTAGTACGTACGGGTGCACTGCCCTGGGCTTTTGTCCATAAAAGGTTATACCGGTGCTCTGCCGAGGGTCATACCCTGAAAGGATCAACACCGGTGCTCTGCCGTGGGTCATCCCCTAAAAGGATCAGCACACATGAGTGTTTTGCCACTCTAAATCTTAGCATTTTTAGAAAGCTATGTTAAACAATTCATTTATTTCATATTCATGAATGTCAAATTATTAACTATGATTTTTACATCCGGTGTTCGTCTTATTTTGATTAATGTGTCAAGATTAAATTCGGTAGTAATTGTGAGATTTTCAACTCGGGATTGATGTGATCCTATTGAGTTGTCAACTCATTATGTTTTAACTGTTTCAGGTTATGAATATTTTGAAGATGCAGGGTACTTCTATTAGTAGTGGAGCATGGAATGTGATTTGATGCACGTGGCATGTCATTTTACATAGGATGGATTTTATTTTATTTTAGAACTCTGAATGTAGTAATGTTTGACTTGATTTTTCTTATTTCAAGTTAAGTTAAATAATCATGCAACGATGTAATAACAAGCTATGAAATTAGTTATCTTAGTCTGTGTTTGGATTTTAAAATTTTGGACTATGGTAGGAGAAAATGAAATGTGTATGAAATTGTCATATTTTATTTGTATTTTATTTATTTATTTTTATATAGGTCACGGGTCTGAATTCGGGTCCTGGATACCCTATTTGGGTACTCGAATTTTGGGGCGTGACACTAACACTAGTTGGTATGGTTAAACATGGAAGATTTTGATAACTAGAACATCTCAGCGTGTGGTGTTTACTTCAAACACACGGAGTTAAAAATTGGGTTGCCAATAGAGTTGTACACGAGCAGAGTAAGCTCAGTTACTCGCTCAACTCGACTCGGAATTACTCAACTCGACTTGACTCGTCATGAGTTTGAGCCGAGCACGAGCGGTTTTTTAATACTCGCATTGATTTCGAGTAGAGTACGAGTTGGGCGGTACTCGACTCGGTACTCGACTCGATACTCGACTCGTGTACTCGACTCGTACTTGACTCATGTACTCGACTCATACTCGACTTGTACTTGAGTGAATATATAACCCGCCCAAAAAAAATAAACCTTACTCGTTCTCCAGTCATTTTCAGCAGCCCGCTGAAATCTCTTTTCCTTCTTCTCTCCCAGCGTCCGTTCGAAAAAACTCTCTCTCTCTCTCTCTCTCTCTCTCTCTCTCTCCTAGTGCCTATTCGGTCGTCCCTCTTCTTCCCTCACTCTCTCCCCTATCCGGCGGTGCTAAACCCTGCCGCTCTTTCCTGCGGTCTGCCCGGTGCCCTTGTCCAGTGCCGTAGCTCGTCCCTGCCACTCGTCCGGTGCCGCAGCTCATCCCTGCCACTCGTCCGTCATCCCTGCCCTGCACGCACGGTGCCGGTTGTTCCTGCCGCAGCTCGCCCGGTAATGTGTGGTGTTGTTGATTTTTTTTTATTATTATAAATTGTTGCTCGAAAGTTCGAACTCGTTGTTCGAAAACCCTACTCGAATTGGGCTCAAATTAGGGCAATACTCGAACTCGACTCGACTCGATTTCTACTCGTACTCGGCTCGTACTTGGACGAGTAGAGCACGAGCAGTGAATCCATACTCGATGCTCGAGCAGAGCCGAGTATGAGTAGGACTCGGGCAGTGCGAGCCGAGCATAAGCTGGGCAATACTCGGCTCAGCTCGACTCATGTACAGCTCTAGTTGCCAATGGTTTTGGTTGACCTGATGAATCATCGAACCCGACTCTAAGTGGGTCTAAGTCAAAACTTTGGATTCACAGAGCCGGCGTGTTTATAAAAGTTTGATTTGAATTATTAAATGTGTTGGGTCTGGATCCAATTCAATCAGCGCAACCTGAGCTGGACCTGGATTATCAATGGGTCGAATTTTGACTATTCGAAAATGGGCCTAACCCAAACTTCGGAAAGTAGTAATGAGTTACTGTAAGTACAGATGTCGACATTTGAATTTGTATGCTTAGCCAAAACGGGCCTTTATGCTTTCAGTACCAGTCTTTAGCAGCTTTGCATCGAACAGTAACTTCATAAAACCAGCAATAGATACTGCGTCACTAATATGTTAGGGCAAGAGCAACATCATATGTTGCGACAAAAAAGCATAAAACCAGCAATAGACATTGCGTTATGGGTGGCCCCAATATTGAGCTCAAGTTATTCACATATATATACCTCTTGACATGTTTTTTCAAAGAGAGATAAAAACATATACACAGACATACACAAGGAGACAAGCACAAGGAAGAACGGGGACTTATAGGGCACGTTTGGGAGCATGGATTTGGAACCTTCTGGATTTGAAATCCTCCTATTGTGTTTGGCACCCTGGATTAGAAATCAACTTTAATCCAAAGGTAGCTATGTATGATATATTTATAGGGGTTTGAATTTAATTACTAAATCAACTTTAATATCTTTAATTAGGGAACGTATGTAATGTTTGACACAATAGTTGTAATAAGCCTGCTGAAATATATATTTTTCCCGAAAATGATGAAATTCCAAGTCTCGAATGGGCCACAAGCACAAGATCATGTCTGAGTGACTAACCAACAATTTTTAACCGTTGATTTAAATGAACAATGTTTGAACGGCGTTGATCATCATATTAAAGTAATTATAGTAATGCAATTGATAATCTAGTTGCTTTGGAATATCATTAGTGGGCCATGTGCCCAATAGTTTAATACCCTAGTGACTCATATTACACATGCAACTCTTGGAAGGATTTTAGATGTAATCCAAGCTCTACTCCGGATGCAGCCACTCATCCAAGCTACCATGCATTAAACAAATTTCATAACAAGAGATTTAAATTCGGGTATGTTGTGGTCGATGCTTTAACAGGACATGATGATCTTCACCAGATAATGATGTAGAATGTTACCCCATTCCGATACGAAGCTCTTAGAAGCTTTGCTTTCTTTCAGTTCAAGCAACGGGTGTGGATTTTCCATTTTTACCACCAATAATTCATTTATAAATGGAGTTGAAGAATCCCTTAACTATCAAATTCCCCTAGTCCACGGCATGTCAGAGACTATCTGCATTCTCTTTATTGTTGTTACATGTGTGTTCTTATTCCTATATATGGCCACAAGGAGATGTTCAGTGTCCACCGAGAACTTGATGCTGCAGACGTGGCTCACCAAGGACCCGATGTTACAACCACAGGCACATGGTTCTTCATCGAAAACTCCATGTTTTGGGTATGAATGCGGATATGGCACTCATAATAGTCCCAGACTTTATGTTGAATATGGACAGATATGAAGTTTAATGGCGGATGTGGAACTTTTGATACTTGTGATTGTTGAAATGGTAAGATTAAGGCTTGAATGAGATTCATGTTTTTCAAGATTGTTTCGGATTTTTGGTATTTAAAATTTCTGTTATTTTTAATTTTGCAGATTTGAAGCAATGGTTTTGAGATCCTTTAATGGGTGATATTCCAAGCCATGTGTTTTATGCTCGGGTAAGTCCTCTCTCTCGGGGATTAGGCTTGGGCTTGGGCTCAGGCCAGGGCCTTACATTCATTCTGGGCCATAATCAGGCTCTGCTATTTCAGACCATCACGGGACCGCCTGGATTTGGACGCATTTAATAATGGGGCCCGGGCTTGGACAGAGCTTGGGCCGGCCCTAACCCAGCCCGTTGACACCCCAGTGCGTTATGGATACAGAGAATCTAAGAGAGGCATTGAGGCTTGTGACACTCACCATACCACAAGCAGCAGCCTTAGAGGGTAAAGGTGGACTCGGATTCCGCAGTGACCCCTCCAGTGCGAGCTTGGTACTGGAAAAGCTCTGTGGTCCCACCACCATGCATATATTTTATCCACGATGGACCAATATCAGAACTTGCTTTAGTTCTATATTTTAGTTCCAATGTAAGGTTATGGTATTAATGAATTGGCTCGGGATGCATAGAAGAAGGGGTTTGCAAGGGAAGTGAAATGCTAGCAACCTAGGTTACATTTATTTTTTTTCAAAAAAAGGTTTTGGCAACTAGGGTTATACGAATCACCTATCACCTGTCGCTTCTACCGTTGCCCATGAAAACGTGTCATATGCGCTTATATGAAGCAGGGTTCACATTCAAAAGGGTAAACTCATCATTTCACATAGAGGGGTCTCAATAGTAATTCACGGGCCTGGCATCGACTCAAGACATTTCCACTGAGCTACATCAAGAGTTACAAAGGATTCTTGCAACTTCGGGGTCAGTCAGGGCCAAATTACTTCCATTTGCTAGAAGTGTGAGATATAGCTTTATCCTAAATTGCTAAATGCCCTTTATTGCTTGGAAAACTTTTTCATGCTCTATTTTATTACATGTTTTACCAACCTAGAATGATTAAGAGTGTGTAATGTTTGGTTTTTATTTTCGTCGCTTGCAATTTTTGTTATATTGGTTGTATTGTTTGAAGAGGGTGAAACCCACACATCCACTTTTGATGCCTTTATATGCTATTAAGGAGGCATTTTCCTTGTGCTTTTTGAAACAATCAAATTATATGCGGCCGCTCATCAACTTTAGTCTTATGGGCCCAACACACAACACTGTATACCTGCAGTTGCAGGATACTGTGGCTGGCATGGATGGCATGTGCCATGACTTTACAGTATACTTAAGAAGAGCATGTACCAATGCTTCGAAACTTTGATTAGAGTTGAAGGGCCACAAAAGAGGCAAGAGTTATGAAGATAGGTCCTCTTTTTTTTTTTTGCCTATTATGTTCCCCTCTCTCCTGCATTCGGGTATGAGTTGTTGTTTTTTCCCTTTAGTGTTCATTCTACTTGTTGTATCTTTTCAAGCTTTTCCTTAATAAGTAATAAGAAGGCATTCCTTGCTTTCAAAAAAACAAAATAAAAGATCAATGTCAAATTAGTTTAAAAAATAGTATCCATGTGATAGCTCACTTGTTTTTTACACTCGATCTGACCATGATAGATCCAATGACACAAATGATGCTATGTGGCAGAGATATCCCAGTAAAAGATAAACAGAATATCTTTTCATATGTTCTAATAGTCGAATTCAATTAGAGTATGTCGTAAGTAGTCCAATTGGCTATTATTAAGCACGTCACATATTTCAATCACTTAACAGAGCTGGCTACTCACTTTGGCAACCCCGTGGCCAATGACAAATAATGGCGAAATACGGTTAAGCTAGTGACGAATTCGACCGATGTGCCATAGCACCATACAATGGAGTTGAAACAGCTTGGTAGAAAGAAACTATGGAGTAGTGTAACAATAATGCTAAGCTAGCCTATTAGCATGGTGAACAATGCACATTCAAGTGAAAATAATAATAATAATAATAACAATTGTACACATGTGGCATCATACGAAAAATTCCCATGTAGTAGGTTGAAGACATGCATATGACTAATGGCTTACCCATGATAAATGTTCTATACACATGGCAATGCATGATAGGCCACGACAGTTTATTGGTCTAAACAATTATTTACACGTCAATGAATGTGGGAAATAGTTGTGTAGATCTCTCTAGTAATTGCTAAGAAAGAAAGACCGAAGAGCTTCAAGCCCTTGCCAACCTAACATAACTTTATAGTGTAACACTACAATTAACAATCCTAAATAAGAGGACGCCCCCACTTTATCAGTTTTAATTAATCTTTACTGGTAGTATAGTTGGGGTGTGGTATCGACTCAGATTTGAAAACACATTTGAATTTGAGTCACCACTAGCTAAAAGAAACTTAGAATCTACGATCAGCTAAAAACTGTACAATTGCTTAAGGGTTGGAAAATTGTAAGAATTTCTAACTCAAGTGATTCCTTAGTTGGTCTGTGACTATAAATTCCCAATAAACACCTTAGTGATAGAAAAGGAAGGAATTAGACATCATTTTTTGCCCACACTAAGTGCAATATTTACTTTACAAGATTTAACAAGACTTCGACAATATCACATATAGCCTTACTTTGTAGGATTTAGGAATCACGATAGGTAAAAAGAATAAATGATATCTAACATGATTTCATGGGCTTTAAACTCTCGGTTGGTAAAATAACATAAGTAGCACTTGGCTTTACTGTACAAGGTTTAATTCCTCGGGTCAAGAAATAAAATTAAAAGGAATGTAGACCCTTGGGAAGAAGAATTGTAGAAATTAAAAAAAAAAAAAGTGAGCATATGCTGCTGACATTCTTGAGATAGGTGGATCGTAGGATGCAAATTGATTTAACATGTAGGAAGACAAATAAGAAATAAGACACTTAAAAAAAAAAAAAAAATAAATAAATAAAATAATTTACAAAAAGGTATTCGAATGTTCCCAAATCCAACTCTATTATTATCTTTTAGCAGGCTTCCTCAATAGTTGTCCCTTGAGTTGGGACAACTTAGGAAAGGGCTCAGCCTAGTTGAGATTTAAGCCAAGTGTCGCAGTGCACCTTACACTCTCAAAACACCTTACACTCTCAAAACCCCCAAAAACCTTTCCGCGGTATTTTCTTTCTTCACAACCTTTATATATCTCTCACTTACAATTGTTAATTAATAATGGCCTTAAAGGCCTACTATTGCGTGATTTATATAGAGCTAGCTAGACAACGGCCATTAATGAAGGGTTGCCGATGGGCGCTACAGGCTTACTTTATGGGCCCACACGACTGTGTTGAATCAGGACTGACAGTAATCATGACCTTTAATATAATTATTATTAACTAATATATAATTACTATTAACTTGTAGAATAAGCTGGTAATGACCTTATACAAAGGGTTTACACGAATAAAACATGGCAGAACAACATTCTAGAACTTACGTAGAGGGTTCACATGAATAAAACATGGCATACCGTAATATTATAGTCCATTGGATTGGGTGTTTTTCAACATCCAGACCCTTGGATGGGTCCCAAAAAAACGACAAACACAATAGAATCTTGCTTTGAAAATTTTGAGCCTTCAATAATACAAATGGTACATGAAAGTCCTATGTTCCATTATTAAAGGTTTGAAATATCGCAATGGGGAGCTTTCTTTTCCTGACTTTCCACAGTACAAAGTGAGCCATCACGTAAGTAGGTTCAGTCCGGATGCGATGGTTTGCAACTTTGTAGGGCCCACGGAGATGCCGCTGGCAAATCCACTCCGTCCATCAGTTTCTCAAGGCTGTAATAGGACATGAGTCAATACATCATGCAGATTCAAATCTCATCTGGGCAACACCACGTGAAACAGCAGGGAATGAATGCAAACCATTGGAAACTTTGTCTCGGCCATAGAAGGTATGTATCAGTGTGGTATTGTGCCTACAGTTTATCCGAGTGGTTGTAACCGTATGCAGCGTATAAACATATCATGTTCAGATCCAGGAAAGTGTTCAGTGGTGGAGGTTTCCGGTTTTCGCTGTTTACGTGTGTGGTGGCCCTGAGTTTTGAATCTACCTAACTTGTATGGAGTGGATTTTTCACGGGTATCTATGTGGGCCCATATAGCTTGTACGTTGAGTCGGTGACAGTAAGATAAGCGCCCAAGTATGCACGTGGGAATTAATCATCTTTTGGTACACCGTCATGCTACAGTGACATAGCTAATGGAAGAAATACTGGATGGGAAAAAGCTAGTAAAGCAAGAGAGCGGATTGGTGCGTCCCCAGCCTCACCCAAGACGGTGCGGCCCTTACCGATGGCCCCACCTTGATGTATATATTCCATATCCATGCAGTCCAATCGTTTTGCCCTATCATTTTAGGGCATGATGCCGAAAATGAAGAAGATCCAAATCTCAGGTGGACCATACGATAGGAAACAGTGTTGGTTGAATGCTCTACCATTAGAAACTTCCTAGGGCCCACCGTAATGTTTCAGTAATGTCAAATGCCATCCAACCTGTTGATAATGTAACAACCACTTAGATGAAAGAGAAGAAATCAGCTTGATCTAAATTTTTTGCGGCATATTAACAGTCAACCACCATTATTTCAAATGGTATGGTCGAATTGAGAATTTGACCTACTTCAAATTTTGGATCATACCTTAAAATGAACTGAAAAAATAGATAGACGGCATGGATATAAAATACATATATCAAGGTGAGCCCCAGGGTAAGGCTTCACCGTCCTGGGTGAGGCCAGGGCTGTACGTAATCGCCCCTTGTAAAGCAACAGTACGCGAGTCATGGTGCGGGGATTGAGTACGACTGCTCGTGGAAATAGCATCTGGGTACCGACGGAAGCGGATTGCCTGTGCCGGAGCTGTGTAGGGCCCGTAGAGATGCCAGTGATAAATCCACTCCGCACAGGATTCTAAAAAACATAAAAGTCCAAAACTCATGTGGGCAGAACGGACGAGATCGTGGGGATTGAAGACTCGGCAGTGACAAAAATTTTTACGAGAATGATATATATTTTTTAGTACAGTTTCTCTCTTTCTTTTTATTTATTTATTATTATTATTTAATTTTGAAGTACAGTTTATCTGAATTGTAATAATTCTACAAAATATATGGTCCCACTATTTCGTTCGGTCCACTATTTTTATTTTTATTACGGTAGACGTTCCCACTATTTTGTTGGTGTGGCTAGGGCTCAGAGAGGAAGCGGATTGGCTGGTGTGTTGACGTCACCAAATTCCGTGGATTCGATTATGAGATAGGAGTTATAACCAAACCGTCCGTCCACTTCTTGAGCCAAAAATAAAATAGATCTAAAAATCAAGTGGACCACACTATAAAAAGCAGTGGAGGATTGAACGACTGCCATTGAAACCTTTTGGGGGTTACAGAAATATTGGATCAATATAATATCCATTTTTTCTCTTCATCCATGTCTTTGTGACATTATGAACGGATTGGATGTAAAGTAAACGTTATGGTGGTCCCTATGATTATTATAACGGTGAGAATCATTGTCCCGTTTCTATTTGTGGTGTGGTCCAATTGATCCTTGGAAATTACTCATTTTTAGGATCAAGATCTAAAATGATATCTAAAAAAAGATTAACGGTGTAGATATGATAAATACATCATTTCGTGCCCATATAACTTTGATCTACTTTGTACCGTTACTACAACTCGGAGATCGAGGAGCGTCAGCGCTCGTTGTCGCGAAATCGGATTGCGTACTGAGTTACTCGGTACGATTTTTTGTACTGATTATACTCAGTTGGGACCACCTTAAAAGTATTCAGTTTATCCAATCCGTCTACACATTGTTTTAAATAATTTTAGAAGTTGACCCAAAAATTGAAGCATATCCAAATCTCAACCAGACCATACCACAGGAAACAGTCGGAATAATAATTTTGACCGTTGAAACCTTTACAGTGCCCACAGTGATTTTATTTGTCATCCAACGTGTTCATAAGATTACAAAGACCTGGATGAAGGGAAAGCATAAATATCAGCTTGATCCAAAACTTCTGTGGCCACTGATAATTTTTCAACGGTAGACACTCATACTATTTCCTGTGGTGCGGTCTACTTGATTTTTATATATACTTTATTTTTAGGATTATCTGAAATTAACGGGTAAAATGGATGGACATGGTGGATTTCATGAACCGGATCCACACCAGGTAGGTTTCTGGTGTGTGGTACACCAGTCAATCCGCTTCCGCTCAAAGATATCCGTTCGGTCCCAGGCAAATCGTTCCATGACTTTGTTGGACCACGAGATACGCGTGGGCAGCGGCAGTACCCATTCCTTGATGACGCGCTTCGCCTGTGTGCGGGTTAGGTGCGGCCTGTATTCAAACGAGACTGGACGCGGATTGGATACTGACAGGTTGAGTAGCGAGACTCGCAACCCAAGTTCGTGGGTGAGGGCGTCACCATGATGTATGTTCTGTATCCACACCTTCTATCCATTTGGAGAGATAATATTAGGGCATGATCCAAAGAATGAGTCAGATCCAAAGCTCGAGAGCACTCAACCACATAAAACAGTAGATAGAGTGACGCCCTAAACCTTCAGAAGGTCCACTATGATGTTTATTTGAGATCCGATATATTCATGTGTTAACGCATACGGGAAGGGAAAACACAAATATTAGCTTGATTGAAAACTTTTGTAGACCTTAGAACTTTTTAATCGGTGGGCGTCATTCTCCTCCACTGTTTTCTGTGGTGGGTCCTCTGGAGCTTTGGATCCCACTCAGTCTTTGGATCATGTCCTAATATGATCTCTCGAAATGGATGAACAGTGTCAATACAAAACATTTATCATGGTGGGCCCACATAACTTGGTGATGTCACTTCAGTAGCCAGTCTTGCTACTCAACTTGCCAGTGGCTAATCCGCGTCATGGGAGGGAGCTTATTATGGAAGCGGATTGGCTGGTGTACCTTACACCAGCTATTAGGGGTGTACATCGAGTTGAGTTGGCCTCAACTCGACTCGACTCGAACACAGGCGGACCTCAGCTCAAACTCAGCTCGACTCGATCCTCAAGCCTGACTAGCTAGCTTGGCTCAGTTCGGTCAGCAGCTCGGGCCAGCTCGGGCTGAGTTCGAGCCAAGATCGAGCCGAGTTCGCCATTTAGGCATTTCTACAAACACCTGAACTGCAACTTCAAAAACCCACTGTTTTACAAACAGAGGCAATGATTTTACAGGTGTTTTATCAAACACCTTCTAAGTAACATAAAAACCAAAAAAAAAAAAAAAAAAAAAAAAAAGAAAAAATGTATTTGTTTAATGTACATACCTTGCTTGCCATCGGCCAAACCTTCCTTGCCACCAGCCACATTTTATTGAGTTATTTTATCAAACAGTTGGTGAGCAACATCAACGGAAAAGTAAACGAGTCACCAAATTGGTTCGATCTGAGTTGGATTTAAGCTAGATTCGATCCGAGTCGAGTCGAGCTGGGGCCTGCTCGAACTCGGCTCAAACTCATTTTCGAGCTCAAAAAATCAGCTCGACTTGGCTCGAACTCAGCTTCAAACCGAGTCGAATCGAGCTTTTTCGAGTCGAGTCGAGCGAGCTAACCGAGCTAGCTCGGTTCGTGTACACCCCTACCAGCTATATAGTTGCTATATTGACGTCAGCAAGTTCTGTGGGTCTGATAATGAGGTATGTGTTATATCCAAACCGTCCATCCATTTGGCGAGCTCGTCTTAAGGCTCGAGACTAAAAATAAGATAGATCTAACTATCAAGTGGACTACACTGCAAAAAGAAATGGGGGATTGAATGTCTACCATTGAAACCCTTTTTGGGGTCACAAAAGTTTTGGATTAATATGAAATTTGTTTTTCCTCTTCGTTTAGGTCTTTGACCTTATGAACAGATTGGATGGAAAATAAACGTTATGGTGGGCCCTACGAATTGTTTAACAGTGAAAATCATTATCTCCGCTGCTATTTGTGGTGTGGTCCAAATGATCTTTGGATATGATTCATTTTTTATATAATGCTCTAAAATGATCTCTAAAAATAGATGAACGGTGTAGATATAATAAATACATCACTAGGGGGCCCATGTAACTTTGATCTCCTTTGAACAGTTCGTACAACTCGGAGCTCGAGGAGCGTCAGTGCTCGTCTTTGCAGGACACTTACCTACAGCAGCTATATAGCTGGTGTGAGGTACACCAGCCAATTCACTTCCCTTATCATGGGCCTACCTGCCACCTGGATGCACCTATTTTACATCCATGTAGTCTAGCTATTTTGACAAATCGTCTTAGAGCATCAGCTTTTAAAAAAATGAAGCATATCCAAATCTCAAGTGGACCATACAATAGAAAACAGTAGTGATTGAACATTTCAGCATTAAGCGCTTCTTAAGGCCACCTGTTTATTTTTCCATTCCACCTGGTGATTAGGTCACGCAAACCTGGATGAAGGAATTTAAAAAAAAAAAAAAAAAAAAAAAAAACAAGTATCAGCCTGATACCAAACTATTGTGGCTCACAGGAAGTTCTGAAAATTCAATCACTACTGTTTCCTCTAGCGTGCTCCAAGTGAAATTTGAATCGGTTTTATTTCTTGGCTCGTGCCTTGAAATCATGTAACAAAATGGATAGATGATATGGACATAGAACACATACCTCAAGTCAGCCATAAGCTTATAGTTCATGAAGTTGTCGTCCTCATAAGGTGTGTGGGGATTGTATATCTACCGTTCAAAGCTTCCTAAGGCCAACTATGAGGTTTATTTGCGATCTACCATGTTCATAAAGTTAAGTAGACATGGATGAAAGGAAAACTTAAATATCAGTTTGATCAGAGCATTCTGTGGCTCCAAGAAGTTTTGGATAATAGGTGTCCAATTCTAATTGTTTCGTGCCTTAGATTTGCCTCAATTTTTTTTTTTTTTTTTTTCTCTTGTGCCGTAAAATGATAGGAGTGGACAAAAAGGATGGAAAATGTGAATCCGACACATACATTGTGATGGGCCCATGGAAGTTCCACATGTCAGGCGCGGATTAGCTACTGACAGGTTGAATAGCGAGACATGCTACTGAAGTGACGCCACCAAGTTCCTTGGGCCCCACCATGATGTATGTTTTGTATCCACACCGTCCATCCATTTGGAGAGAACATGTTATGGCATGAGCCAAAGAATGACTAAGATTCAAAGTTCCAATGGACCCCACTACAGAAAGCAGTAGAGAGAGTGATGCCCACCATTAAAAACTTCTAAGGGCCACAAAAGTTTTTGATCAAGCTGATATATATATATATATCCCTTTTATAATGTCTTTTTTAACTTATTAATGGGTTGGATCGTAAATAAACATCACGGTGGACCTTAGGAAGGTTTCAACTAGAGCTGGGCAATCTTGACCTGATCTGACCAGATCCGACCCGATCCGAACTGATCCGACAACCTAGATCGGTGCGGATCGAGTAGTACAGTTTAGATCCGAAAGTTCTTCGGGTCGGGTTCGGATCCATGCCTACCCGAATCGATCCGATCCGATTGGATCCGATCCGATCCGACCCGACCCAGTCCCGAGCGGATAAACCACATGCATTTTCACGGTGGGCCCCAACAGAGTTTACTCATTTCCAGAAGCAGAAGCGGATTTGCTAGTGTACAACACACCAGCTATATAGCTGCTGTAGGTACGTGTCGTGTGCGAAGACGTCCGGGAGGAGACAGATTGGCTACTCCCCCTGGTCAGTGCTCTGTGGGCCCACCATGATTTATGCGTTTCATCGATTCCGTTCATCCATTTTACAGATCATTTTAGAGCTTCATGTAAAAAAATGATAGGGATACAAATCTCAGGTGGACCACACCATAGGAAAACAATAATGATTAGATATCCACCATTATAATCCTCTTCAAGCCCAATGTACTGTTCATTTGACATCTAATCTGTTGATTAGGTCATAAGGACCCAGATTAAGGGAAACAATAAATATCAGCTTGATCAAAAACTTTTATGGCCTCCAAAACGTTTTTAATGATCAACATTCATTAAAAATTGTTTCCTATAACGTGGTCTACTTGAGATTTTGATATACCTTTTTTTTTTTTTTTTCATAACATAAAATGATCAATAAAAATAGATGGAGGGCATGGATGAAACACATACATCATGGTGGGGCCCACAGAGTAGCCATTGGCTGGTGGCAGGGGGAGTACCCAGTTTCCACGCGTCTGACGATCCTTGAGCTTCGAGTTGTACGGACGGTTCAAAGAAGATCAAAGTTATATGGGCCCCACAGTGATGTATTGATTATATCTACACCGTTCATATATTTTTAGAGATCATTATAGAGCATCATCCAAAAAATAAATAATATCCAAAGATCATTTGGACCACACCACAAATAGCAGCAGAGAATGATTTTCACCGTTAAGCAATTCGTGTGGTCCACTTGATAGTTAGATCTATCTTATTTTTCATCTCAAGCCTTAAGATGAGCTCGCCAAAGGAATGTACAGTTTAGATATAACACATACCCCATAATCAAACCCACAAACCTCGCTAACGTCGATGCAGATGTCACCCAATGCAAGCTATGCTTGCGTGAAAAGCAAGTCAGTGCCATACCTTGCTATGCACGTCAACTCAACGGTTCGGTAAAAACATGGTTATGGTACATGAAATTCTTTCAGAGCCACGTGGAGCCCACCTTGATGTATATACTTTATCTAAGTCATTCATCCATTTTGACATATCGTTTTAGGCCTTGAACACAAAAATACGGTATATTAAAGGCTGAAGTGGACCACACCACATGAAACAATTGATTAAATCATACAATCCGAATAGTACCCAACCCGATCCGACTCGGTTTCCTTGACCGAGTCGGACTCGGTTCGGGTCAGGCTAACTAGGGGTGCACACGGGTCGGTTTGGTCCGGTTCTGGGGTGAAACCGGACCCGAACCGTTCCTAACGGTTCTACAATTTTTGGAACCGGAACCGGACCGTTAGCACCCTAGAACCGGAACCGGAACCGAACCGTGAAAACGAAATAGAACCGGAACCGAACCGGAACCGAAACCGAACCGTGAAAACGGAATGGAACCGGAACCAAACCGGAACCGGCGCAGATGAACAAAGAAATGAAAAAAAAAAAAAAAACCATAAAAATGAAAACCCATTTGCATCAGCATGTTCATACCTCATCCCATAAGTAGAAGTAAGCTTTCTTCCAGTGAGCTTTTTTCTTCAAGGTTTCAACTTCTTTTTGCACCACATCTTTTGCATCATCAGTCATCAGTACTGTTGCATGTCAAAAACAGATGCTTATCAAACCTCACACAAATTCTCAAATACAAACACCTGCAAAGTGTGAGCATGATTTGTGGCATACCGATTAAGAATTGGAGTATATGGTACTGCATATGCAGCCAGTCTTGGATCTGATATTCATCTGCCTTTGGATGATCAGCTACATCAAGAAGAAATTTTGATTAAGCATTTCACAAGAAGCAGTTGACTTCACAATGATAATGCATTTGAGATCTGAAAAACTGAACTTCTATAATGTTAATAAATTAGACAGAAGTTAATAATCTACCACAAAATTATGTTTCTTTTACCAAATTACCTGGCCAGGGACAGGTGTATGTTAAGACATGCATGCTGTCTCCCCATCTGCAAAAGAATGGACTAATTCTAAATTGAACAAGCCACTTGAAGTGCCTTTCTAATGCATCATACCACCCATCACTCCCATGTATTACTCCAAAACGATCCTCAATCACAATTTCGGATATCTAAAGCACAGTTAAGAAATTCACAAAGATATGGTGTCCATTTTCTCAATAATTAAGGAACAAAAGCAGCCTTTAGTACAATATCTCTATAGATTGTCTCTTGAAAATGAAAACCCATTTGCAAATCGACAATCAAGCCACTTGACCAAGTATAGCAAAAAAAAAAAAAAAAAAATGAAAACCGGCTTCAAGCCAACAGCAAAAAAAAAAGGCTAGGATCTTCCGGCCTGGGAAATTTCAGCAAACTTCAGCAAGCAACATACATATTAAATGTCTTCCCAGTTCCCACAGTAACTGTCTATTTTCAAGCCACACGAGCAAAAAAAGGCTAGGATCTTCCAGCTTGGGAGATTTCAGCAAACTTCAGCAAGCAACATATTAAATGTCTTCCCAGTTCCCACAGTCCACAGATATGAAAAAAAAAAAGAAAAAGAAAAAGAATGTCTTGTATGCCCTGCAAACACACCCAAAAAGGAAAAAATTTGCCATCATATGACAAACCCGCCTTGATTGTTGAGTTCTTCAACATGATGATGATGCCAGAACGGATGTAGATTGTAGAACCCTTCTGAAGATCTGTCAGCTTCTTGTATGCCCTGCAATCACACCCAAAAAATAAGACAGGGACTATGTCCATAACAGTGGGATATTCAACTTTTAGAAATAAATGGTCATGGATGTACTTGGATGCACAAGTGAAGTTTGCTTTTTAATAAGAAGTCACTTGGGGATTTTTTAATTTTTTACATCCAATGCGACATCAAAGGCTATTTTGCCATTAGAGCAAGAGGTTGCAGATCCCACTTTTACTGATCAGTAAACTATAGCAGACTGAATTTTCAAAGGCATTCTTGCCTTAGAGCAATAGGTTGCAGACCCCACCTTTAAGGATCAGCAAACTATAGAAGACTGAATTTGTACCACTCAATCATGAACATGATCTCATAAATCTTCACTGCAGTTCATATAACTGAACATTTTTCTCTTTTCATGTAACTGAACTTTTTCTCTTTTACCTTTTCCTTTTTGTTTCTGGTTTTTTTACAGTTGATGCACGAACCAAATAACAGATCCTAATATGATGTAATCCTAGAAAATATAATTTCATCACAACAAACTGAATTCAAGTTAAAGAAGTCAATATGCAATAGGTTGCAGACCCCACCTTTAAGGATCAGCAAACTATAGAAGTCTGAATTTGTACCACTCAATCATGAACATGATCTCATAAATCTTCACTGCAGTTCATATAACTGAACATTTTTCTCTTTTCATATAACTGAACTTTTTCTCTTTTACCTTTTCCTTTCTGTTTCTGGTTTTTTTTTTTTTTACAGTTGATGCACGAACCAAATAACAAATCCTAATATGATGTAATCCTAGAAAATATAATTTCATCACAACAAACTGAATTCAAGTTAAAGAAGTCAATATGCAAGTGAAAGTCAACAACGCCAGGAAAGCAAAAAAGTAGCATGCAAAAAATAATGCAAAGAACATGATATTTTGGCAAAAACAATCAACACAGAAATGCAAATTTCAGAAGGAAAATAGGGGATTTAAATGAATGTGGTGTTATCCTTATCAATAAAATATAAAACACCCATTAACATTCCTATTAGAACACATTAACACCCAACAAACAGCAAATGCTCAATAAACATGAAAAGACCATGAAAACACAAAGCAGAAGGAAATTAACCTGTAGATCATAGTCAATTGAACCTCACCAAAGTAAACTTGATATGAAAGTCCTCAGATAGAAGATAGGGCTGCAAAAATATAATAATTTATTAAAATCAAGAAGAACACAATAAGTAAAAGTAAATTATATGACAAAATTATATTGATCAAATGAACATTTACCTGATTCAAGAGCTTCAATTTCAGCCATATTTTCTTCAACTTGAATTGGGAGAGGCGAAGCACGTAACCAATCTTGTGCACAAATTAAGCATTCCACAAGCTTAGGGGTAAGAGAACTACGGAATTGATCTAGAACACGACCTCCAGTACTAAAAGCCGATTCAGAAGCAACGGTAGATACAGGAATGGCTAAAATATCCCTTGCAACTTGAGAAAGAACTCGATACTTTGAGCTATTCACCTTCCACCAATTCAAAATTTCAAAGTTTGGATCATCCTTTTCACAAGATTCCTCCAAATATTTGTCCACTTCAGACTTGCCTCCATAATTCTCTTCTTCTTCCAAATGTTTTTGAAACTTAGATTTGAGAGAAATTAATTGCTCACTTGTACAACTAATTGATTGGTCGACATCCATGTCAAAAATGGCTTGACTTGAAGAAGAATCAACTGACTGAAACTTTTGATATTCATCATAAATACGATTGAATGTCTCTTTGATCTTCTTAGTGAGCTCAATCACCATGGCAGGTTCGTAAACTTCAGAATAACAAAACTTCACATATTTCAATTTATAACGGGGATCCAACACAACAGCAGTCAATAACATCATATTCACCTTGCCAATATTTCCCCAATACTTCTCAAATTTAATCTTCATTTTCTTAGCCATGGCATTTAAAGTAGCATCCATACTGATTGACCATTCGGATAAGAAACTTTCAATGGCACAAACTTCATGAAAATATGAATTAGAAGTGACATATAAAGAACCAGACAAACGAACAGTCGCATCATAGAATTTCTGCAAAAATTTTGTAAAAACCCGAGCATCATCCCAATCACTAGTGGTAGGCGGTCCATCATGAAGTTCTATGATGAAATGTGGATCTTCCTCTTCTAATCTCTCAAATGCTTTTTGGAACTTTGTTGCAGCATCTAGCATGAGATATGTGGAGTTCCACCTAGTTTGAACATCCAGGCACAAACAACTTTTATATGTTATTCTCTCTTTCTCTACACATGCCTTGAAACGTTGTTCTCTTTGTGGAGAACTCTTAACATACCTCACTGCCCCACGAATTCGAGTTAATGAATCTTTTAACTCAATTAACCCATCTTTCACAATTAAATTAAGAATATGTGCACAACACCTCATGTGAAAGAATTCGCCGCCTAAAATGAAAGTATCACTCTTCTTAGACATCTTTCTTTTCATATATGAAATAGCAACATCGTTGGAACTTGCATTATCCACAGTAAGCGTGCATAGTTTCTCTATACCCCATTCCATTAAACATGCCTCCACCGCTCGACCAATTTCTTCACCTTTGTGACTAGAAATCACACAAAAGTTTAAAATTCTCTTATGCAATTTCCAGTCTTGGATAAAATGAGCTGTAAGGCACATGTAAGAAAGATTCTGCACTGAGGTCCATGAATCCGTAGTGAGACAAATTCTTTGATTTGAGCTCACTAATAAATCCTTCAATTTTTTTTTCTCACTCACATACAATGTCATACAATCCCTTGCCATTGTTGTACGTGATAATATTTTGAAATTAGGTTGCATAACGCTACAAAAGTAACGAAATCCTTCATGATCAACAAACTTAAAAGGCAACTCATCTACGACTATCATTTTTGCAAGTGCTTCTCTACATAGATCTTGATCAAATTTCCACACACCAAGGGTACTACCACCATCTTCTGATATTGAATGCATTGACAAAAGTTTCTGTTTCTTGTCTTTATTTTGAGAATTCTTGGGACACTTTGATATATGTTTTCTCAAAGTGCTAGTCCCATTCTCACTCAACCATGCATAGGATGAATTACAGTAGTTACATCTAGCCCCTTTCGCTTTTCCATCCCCGTCATTTACAATTTTGGTAAAATGATCCCAAACGTCAGATTTACGACCTTTGTCTTTAGGAAGACATACCTTTGCATGAGATGGAGAATTAGTGATAGAGAGCTCTTGAGGATTATTTGTCTCTCCAGTACTTGACATCTAATAAGAATGAAGATATACCAAAAAAAAAAAAAAAAAAAAAAAAAAAAAAAAAAAAAAAAAAAAAAAAAATCAATAAAACACCTAACATTCAATAAAACATTCAATAAAACATTGCTCAATATGTACCCTAAACGTGGGCAGCTGGATTTTGCTCCAATGAAACATAGATTGCAAATTTATAACTGTTTTAGGGTGTTTGGTTGCACCCTTCAACCAAACAGGAATTTATCTGATGTAAGGTTGTTTAGTTGCACCCTTCAACCAAACATATATCCCAATAACTATTTTAGGCTGTTAGTGATATAACAGGAGATTTCTTGGTATTTAGTTCAATCAAATACACCTTTCAACCACCAGGAATTTATCTGATGCAATCCAAACTATTGATAAGGTCATACTGACATGGATGAAGGGAAAATTAGCGTCGGTGGTAACTGAGGATTCAGTGACCCACTGAGGCCCAAATGCGGATTATCCCAATGATCTCAACCGTGCATGTTGTGGAATCTATGCTATATGGGCCACCTAAGAAAATTAAGCTGAAATATATGATTTGACCATCCCTGTTTTGATGAATTTACAACAGTTAAAAATACAACTTTTCAAAGGCTTCAATTCAACTGTAAAAATCAACGGTTAGGATCATTACAGAGGCGTAAATATTATGACAACAACTTATCATGGTAGCAAAGAGAATGTCCAGTTGGAAGCATTGGACCATAGCATCATTTGGGTTCCAGTGGCCCGCAAATAGTATAAGAAAACAAATGCAACAATGGTTGGGCGTGGTGTTTACAGAAAATCAAATGCAACAATGGTTCATATTCAATAAAAATTTTACAGAAAATCAAATAGTATAAGAAAACAATGGTTTATATTCAATAAAAAATTTACAGAAAATCAAATAGTATAAGAAAACAATGGTTCATATTCAATAAAAAATTTACAGAAAATCAATAACATTGATAATTGCTAATTACCATCACAGATAATGATGAAGAAGCCGTTGTTGAAGTTCGGATCAAGACTCAAGATGGCTAGAGAGGGACGGCCAGCGATGGACGATCAGAGAGGGGTGGCCAGCGGCCCAGCGCGAGAGGGATGGCTGGGCGTGGTGTTTTTCAGCTATTTACCCTGCAAAGAGAAGATTACCACGGTAAATGCAAGAAAATGGGGGAGAAATTCGAGACGTATTAGAGATTTCGAGCTAGCAAAAAATAAAAAGGATGCTATAAACAGATCACCTCATTGGACTTCCCAATTGCAGATTCTACAAAGAATTTTCACTTTTTTTAAAAAAAAAAAGAAAAAAAAAAAGGATGCTATAAACAGATCACCTCATTGGATGATTACAGCAAACAAAGAATCAACAGAAGTATCCTTAACAACTGGGTTTTCTTTCATGCATATGTTGGTTGGCAGTTGTGTAGATTTCTTCTCAACTGCATATTCTTCACAGATAAAATAAAAATAAAAATAAAAAATTCTATGGTCTCACCCTTAGATTACACGAAGAAATCAACAAAATAACAAGATCCCATTTTGATACAAAACAACAACAACAACAACAAAAACCACAAATTTCGAGCACAAAGAATAAATCAATCCAAGGAATTAGCAAACCTCTATATTCCAAGATAATATTAAAAACATAAAATTGTAGGCTTGCAGCAAACCCAATTCAAAGAAACATGCAAACACAACTATCCACAAACTTCCACTCTTTTCAACTTCTACACTTCATAAAATTAAAAATTAAAAATAAAAATAAAAATAAAACCACTATCATAAAAAGATCAGAGAACAGGATAATTGATATATTCACCCCCTTTAAATTGCTAATTTCACCACCAGTAGAGTATCTTAATCATTACAAGGATTGTTAAAACTTAAATATCAAAACCACTCATCAGACTTACTACAAGTAAAGCACCTCTAAAGGCGCTGAGATATCAATTTTGTGGGGTGGAAACATCAATTCACAAAATAACCAAAGAAAGTCTCCAAAACATGACAAATTTTGTATATTTTTTATTCTCTTACAGTGCAAGATATGAAATTTCCTAATTTCCAAAAAAAAATCCAATCTTGCATTCGAAACCCGGTTGTGAAAAATACCCAAAACCAAAAGCAGAAGAAAATGATATGAAAAGAACAGAAATTTACCAAATAAATACAAATAGAAATAACCAAAAAGAAAAAAAGAAAAAAAGAAAAGAAAATGGGTTTGGTAATTTACCAGAAAATGATGTCCAAAATCAAAATCCAGATTTTCTTCCGCTCTTCTTTGATATTCTTTGCCCTTTTTCAGATAGAGGCGATTCAGGAAGAAGAAGAGAGGGTTTTTGAGAAGCTAATAAAGGAGCAATCGAGCTCGGGTTTATAGTCGATTTGAAAAGGGGGGAGAAATTCGGAAAACCTATAAAGAAAATGGGGTACCGAAAGAGAGAGAGAGCGTCACGGTGAATCGGTGATTGGGACGGCGAGAGAGAGGGATTTCCGATGATTAGGAGTTGGGACGGGCGGATGGCGAGAAAGAGAGAGAGAGAGAGAGAGCTCAGACGGCAGACGTCGCACGGCCTTCGGGCGGGGTGCCAGTGTCTGGGACTGGGATGAAGAGAGAGGGAGAGAGAGAGAGAGAGAGAGAGAGAGAGAGAGAGAGGAGGATGCGGCGACGCCAGCGAGAGAGAGGGCAGGGGCAGAGTGCGGCGTGAGAGAGAGGGTAGGGGTAGAGTGCGGCGCGAGAAAGAGGGCAGGGGGTGACTTATTAGGTTAGGGTTTTTGGTTTTTTGGTTTTAAATACGGATCCACGGTTCGGATCCACGGTTCTTCCACGGATCGGGTCTACGGTTCGGGTATACGGTTCGGTTAACGGTTCGGATCAACGGTTCGGTTAACAGTTCGGATCGGTTCTCCAGGACCCTAAACCAGAACCGAACCGTAATCAACGGTTTTTGAAATTTTAGAACCGGAACCGAACCGTTAGCACCCTGGAACCGGACCAAACCGGACCGATCCAACGGTTCCGGTCCGGTTCCACGGTTCCAACGGTTAAATGTGCACCCCTAAGGCTAACCATGCGTCGGATTGGTCCAAGTCAGGTGACTCAGACTTGGCCACGGATCGGATCAATTTCAGATCAAGCCATTGAACTTATGGATCAGATCGAGTTAAACTCAATCCGATCCTATCCGGACCGATGCCCAGCTCTAATTTCAACGGTGGATGTCACTTTCAACACCATCCATTCGGACCGATGCCCAGCTCCACTTAGATCAACACCATCCATCCCTATTTTCAGATCATTCTAAGATATAAGCCCATAAATGTATATTAAAAGCTCAAGTGATCCACACCACACGAAATAGTAGGAATTGGACGCCTACAGTTAAAAACTTCTCGAGGTGACAAAAGGTACTGATCAAGTTGATATTTGTGTTTTTCCTTCATTTAGGTTTATATGACCATATGAATAAGCTAAATGACAAATAAACCTAGCAGTTGGCCGTACACAGGTTTCAACATTAGTTCATTTAATCCCTACTTGGTGTGGTCCACTTGAGCTTTGGACATGACTCATCTTTTTAAATCTCATTCTCGATCTGAAAAATTAATGGCCCATGTAGATCTAACACAAATAATGGTGGGCCTACAGAAGTCCTACACATTAAAAGTTGTCTTGTGTAATACTCGATCTACTGGGGAGAGAGTCTGTTTTGCTAGTTGGTATCATCACCAATGATATGTACCAATGAGAAGCTACGTACTATGACACATGAATTTGCCTAGCCTTCAACAAAGACGATCAACACTCATTTATTTAATCTCTCTCCGCTCACATGACACCTTTCCCTCTGAAGTGGATTGCTTCCTGTCTGTCCTGGACGATAATCCATCCAAGCAGGGCTCTAATGGGCCCACCATGATGTGTGGGTTTTATCCTCTCTGTCCACCATTTTGCCATATCATTTTGACTGCAGATAGTCTATGTGAAAGCACAAGAAATTAGTATGTGGCTGCTTCTCATTGGTACACGTCATTGCCGATTACACACACATATAACCTAAATCTAATCTAACCTACTTGCTGGATGGCCCGCACCCGACTCGACCTCTCTCCCCTCTCGTTGTCCTCCTCCTCTCCCAAGCCCAACAGCCACATACTCACTACTACCAGGCCACCCTCCTCTCTCTCATACACTCCCTCCCTCATCTCCCTCACTTGACGGTCCTAACCTGATAGTCACCAGCTCAACATCTCTGCCGCTCGTCTCGATTGAGTAGCTTCTTCGCACATACCCAACCCACCCTCTCGCCATTGACTCTCGACAGCTACCCAGTTTTCCAAATCAACAAATTAATATAATTTTATACTCGAAAAGACTTCTATTTCATGATTTTCATTTATTCTTGTAAAATGCATAATGCTAGAGGATTCTAACATGAGAGTTTTGTTAAATTGGGATTAGGTAGGGTTGAATGGACAAATTAGAATGGGTCTGTACTTGTATTTGGTATGGGTTGGCTCGATTGTGTCCGGACTAGCTGTGGTGAGTTTGGTCTAGTTCGGGTGCGATCGAGCTGGCTCAGGCAGAGCCATTTCTAAAACTTAAACCTAAACGTAAACCCTAAACCTAATCCCTAAACCCTACACCGTAAACCCTAAACCTAATCCTAAACCCTAAACCCTTATAAATGACTAAACCTAAACCTAAACCTAAACTTAAACCCTTATTCTCATAATCCCTTATTGATTAGTTTATTATTATGCATTAGATAGTTAGCTTAATATGATTTATTTTTGTGAATTAAACAATTAGTGGTTTATTTTTATGAATTATGGATTATATTGCTTATTACTTAGCTTATTATTGTGCATTATCCAGTTAGCCTATATGATTTGTTTTTGTGAATTAGACAATTATATGTCCATTTGAGAATTTCTATATGGACAGGTATAGGTATAGTGTATTTTTTGTGGTATAGAAATCACTCAAATTGTCCCATTTTGGACAATTCAAGGTTAAATAGATATTATGCTTTCATATAACTTATTTAAATACTCGTGCCTGTTCTATGCTTTATCTCTCCATTTCTGTCTGGAAATGTTTCTTCCATTTTATTTCTCATATCAAATATCTTCATATTTCTTAAATACTTAACATGTGAATCATATGGAAGATCAACTTATCTTGAGAGACATGGTGAGATATTGTCAGAATTTTGGTGTGGACGTTTAAATGGGAATATAAAAGTATTACAATATATTCAACTTTTGATGAGTGATTAATTTAGGATTTATTATATGCTTTTAAGGCATTATAGTTCCAATCTGATTTAGTATCTTTCAATTAGTAGATGACTGTCGAGGAAATTTCTGGTACCCTAACGGTTTGTCAGTCACTTCACCGATGATCTTAGATGAATGATTAGGTCTACAAGATGAAGAGGTGCTCATTAAGATTAGTACATCCCAGAGTTTAGTAAAAGAGGAAAAAAGATCGGTAGTGTTGGAAGAATTTTAATAATTAACCCTATAGAACGATATGATAAAGATACAATGCAAATACTGCAAGGCTCAATGTACTAAACAAATAGACAAGTTGACTATAACTCTTTCAGGCTAACAGATACTTTCATTTACCCAATCTGTAGTGGATTTGTCACAAGGTACCTTGTCCACATATAAGTATAACATGGACCATGTGAATGAGTTGACGACCATATTTATTATTGTAAATAAAAGAATATTTTAAATAGTAGAGAGTTCATCTTTTATCTAATTAACTAAATGCCTTAATCCCATATACGAGAAGGTCTTCTGTACAAATAATAAAGAGAGTATGTATGAAGATGTAAGCACGTGACAAGGTCAAGTTGAAAGGACAGCTGGAATTGGTTTCCTGAATCACCCTAACATCCAATTAATGAAAGGGGTATAAGTTATTAATTGCAAACTACGTTAATGCCGAATGGAAGCTTTGTAAAAGAGTTATAAGCTTCCGCCATCTGACGCCTCCTCACACTGGTTTGATGATTTTAGACTACATATATAGATGTCATGTGGAGTGGGGCATTGAGAATAAAATCTCATCGCTAACTTTAGATAATGTCTCTGCAAACGATAATATGATAATGATTTTGCGGAACCATTTTAGGGCTACCGATGACTTGTATTTCTGTGGAAAAATATTTCATGTTAGGTATTGTGCCCACATCTTAAAGTTGATTGTATAAGATGCGCTTAAAATAGTTTAGTAATGATTGAGAATATAGAGAGTATAAAGTAAATACAGGGATTACCTTCACGATTAAATAATGGAATGAGATTGTGAAACGGATGAATTTGTTATCTCAGAAAATGATGAAGATGGATTTCATGATACGTTGGAATTCAACTTAAGAAATATTCAGCAATTGCTTTTAGAGATATGCGGAATAAAATATAAAAAATTAAAAAAATATTTAATAATAAGTGTATTTCTACCAAAACTTTTGAGAGTAAATGATGTTTTGCACATAAGCTTTGGTACTGTACCAGACTTTCTACAAATAATGACTACAGGTATGCAATTAAAGTTTGATAAATATCGTTCTGAGTGAAGTTTGGTAATGGCTATTGCAGTCGTTTTTTATCCTTGGTACAAGATGTTCATAGTTATATGCATTTTTAAAAAGTTGTATAGTGAGAAGAGTGCCACTTAGGTCGATAACATTCATGATGCAGTCAGAGATTTGTACAACTTCTATGTATAAACTTTGGGGGTCGCAAAAGACAATATCGTAGGTCAGACTACTTAAGTGGGTTTTAGTTCTAGTGTTGTTACACAATAAAACATGATCAACGATTTCATGTCTTTAATGATACCACAAGTTCAGGCCTAAATACGAACATCCCAAATAGAAGTTGGTTACTATCTCAAGGAACCACTTATAAAGTATAAAGGCGAAGAATTTGATGTTTTAGACTGGTGAAAGTTGAAAGCTTATGAATCACAATACCTTATTCTTTCATTGATGGAACGAGACATTATCAATTTTAATTTCAAATGTGGCATTAGAATTAACTTTTAACATAGGGAGTAGGGTCATGAACAAGTATTAAAGCTCATTTATACTGGAATAATTTGAAGTGCTCATTTGCACATAGGATTGGCTGCGTTCGATCTGGAGAAAAGACAAATATATTGATGAAGAGTTCGAGGAATATGGGAGTGAGAAACAAAATGAGATAGTACTTGCAACAATTCCATGAACCAAGATGAGACAGTTTTTTCAATTTCCATTTCATTTGCTTATAATAATTTGATAGTTATTATTTGTGAACTTGAATTGTAATATTTGATGGGTAGATGGATATTTTCTATGCTTATCAGCTTATGTATTTTAATATTTTTAAAATATATTTCTTTTCTTTTTGTTTATGCTTTTAAATGACTTAATATTGCTTAAATCTTATATAGTTGGCTGGTTGCATTTGTTTATCTTCATTCCTTAATTATTTATATTGTCTCAGCTTGAATAAATATTTTTTTATTTCAAAATTTACACTTATAAATATGTTATCGGAAGATGATCCATCAGTTGATATTTAGGATTATGGAGCCCAAGTGTACTATCAAGATAGAAAGATAAAGTTACAATATAAATTGTGTTGCAAACAACTTGTAAACAAAATAAATTGGTTAAAATTACATGTTGCTTTTCGGGGAGGAGACGTTGCCCCATGTAGCAAAGATCCTTCAGAAATTTGGGATTTATTTCAAGTCATTCTCAACTCAAATACAAAGGCTTCCACCTCTTCCCCTACAACCAATGCAATCAGGCACATAATATATACAAGTAAACTTATTATAAATGAAGAAGGGTCAAGAAGAGGAAAAGCCCCTACACTAGTAGAGAAGAAAGATCATTAACAAAACAAGAAAAGTAAGATTATAAATAAGTCGTAGAACAAAGCTTGAAATTGGTATCCAAGATCAGAGAAGATCAACCCCTTCCAAGACAACATGATACTGAAGTAAGCACGAGTACGGGACATAAGTTAGGTGATAAATTATCGAAGTTTCTTAAAAGTCTCGTGTTAGGGGCCTTGCACAAAACCTTAAGATCTAGCGTTCCAGAATAAACCAGAATTATGGATAATAAAGCAATGAAATAAATCAAAACATCAATCACACACCACACAAGAGATTTTTACGTGGAAAACCCTCAAAGAGGTAAAAACCACGGGACCTCGTCCATATCAACAATCCACTATGAAGTAGAACGTTTACAACCTTCTTCACTCACACAGGAGTGGATGAATAATGAAAGAATAAAGAAAACCAGAGAGATCTCACCGATTACGAGGATGTAGGAGCGCTGAGATATAGACTGCACCGTAGATCACCTCCACGAGCATAACCTCCCTTCTACAAGCTTCCTCTCTCTCTTTCTGCCCCTCTCTCTCACCTTTGATAGCCCTCTTATGTTTTTCTCATCAACACAACATACCCTAGAAAAACCATAGGGACCCTTTTTTATAGTTTTAGGAAACTCCTTTCCGCATCCTAGTTGCGAAAGGACTTTGCGCATCCCAGTTGCGAAAGGACTTGCGCATCCCAGTTGCGATAGGACGACAGGTCAAAAAAAACCCATCAAATCTCCCCCCTTTGACCCAGGAGGGATTCACCTTCTTTAAGCTAGCCAGGTTTCTACAAACCTCAAACTTGCCCTTGAGCAAGGCCTTGGTCATCATATCTAACCCATTATCATCCGTGTGTACCTTCTCAAACTGTAACACCTTCTGTTCCAAAGTATCCCTGATCCAGTGATACCAAATCTCTATGTGCTTTGACTTGAAATGCTGACTTGGATTCTTGCTCAAGTGTATAGCACTCTGACCATCGCAATAGATCATGTGCTCCTTCTGCTTCAGGCTAAGTTTCTGTAGGAACCTCTTCATCCAAAGCATCTCTTTACATGCTTCTATGACTGCAATGTACTCGGCCTCTGTAGTTGACAATGCTACGACCTTCTGTAGCTTGCTCTGCCAAGAAACCGCTCCCCCTGCAAACGTGAACATGAACCCCGATGTAGACTTCCTGGAGTCTATGTTACCTGCCATATCTGCATCTGTGTAGCCCTCTAACATAGGTTTACCGTCACCATAGCATAGGCTAAACCTGGATGAGCCTCTTAGATACCGCAGTATCCACTTCACTGCTGCCCAATGCTCTTTGCCAGGATTGACAAGATACCGGCTAACAACACCAACCGCGTATGCTATGTCTAGGCGTGTACACACCATAACATACATCAAACTTCCTACAGCAGACGCGTAGGGTATCTTCTGCATCTCTTCCACCTCTGCCTTCGTCTTGGGACACTGTCTGTCGCTCAATCTGAAGTGACCATCTAGTGGAGTATTGATCGGCTTCGCTGCATTCATATTGAATCGCTCTAGGACTTTCACAATATACCGCTCTTGTGACAGCCAAAGCTTCCTGCTGCTTCTGTCACGGGTTATCTCCATTCCTATGATCTATTTAGCCGGGCCCAAGTCTTTCATCGCAAAAGACTTGCCCAACTCTTGTTTTAGCCTGTCGATCTTCTTGATATCTTTTCCCATGATGAGCATGTCATCAACGTATAAGAGCAGAACTAAGAAATCACCATCTGAAAACTTGCGCGTGAACACACAGTGGTCCGACTCTGTTCTGTCATACCCATGTTTCAACATAAATGAGTCGAACTTCTTATACCATTACCGTGGAGCTTGTTTCAGCTCATACAAGCTCTTCCTTAGCCTACACACCATATGCTCCTTGCCCTTGACTTCGAACCCCTCTGGTTGGTGCATGTAGATCTCTTCATCCAGGTCACCATGGAGAAAGGCAATTTTAACATCTAACTGCTCTATCTCTAGATCCATGTTAGCCGCCAACCCAAGTAACACCCGTATGGATGTCATCTTCACCACTGGTGAGAATATCTCCTCGAAGTCTATACCTTTCCTCTGGCCAAACCCTTTCACCACAAGTCTGGCCTTGAACCTTGTCTGTGAATTCTTCTGCTCAATCTTCTTTCTAAACACCCACTTGTTGCTCAGAGCTTTCTTGCCCTTAGGCAGTTTCACCATGTCATAGGTGTGGTTCTTATGCAAGGATTCCATCTCCTCTTGCATAGCTTTCAACCACTCCCCCTTATGCTCGTCGGCTAGGGCCTCAGAATAATCTTCTGGCTCTCCCCCATCAGTCAGCATAATGTACTCATGTGGCGAGTACCTCTTGGACGGCTGTCTGTCCCTAGATGACCTCCTCACCTGTGGCTCAACAGGTGGATCAAGTGAGGGCTGCTTCCCTGGTCCATCTTCTGAAAGAACTCCCTCGTCCTCTGCACCTTGCTGTTCTCCCCCGTCATCAGACACCACGGGAGGAATAATTGGATCCGTGTCCTCTAGCTCACCTGAACTAGGTTGATTCTTCTCTGACTTACCAATGTCTTCTATACACTGATCTTCAAAGAAAACCACATCTCTGCTCCTGACGAGCTTCCTCTCGGTCGGATCCCACAATCTATAATCGAACTTTTCATCACCGTACCCCAAGAACACACACTGCCTGATCTTCATATTGAGCTTGGACCTCTCGTCCTTTGGTATGTGAACAGATGCCCTGCATCCAAACACCCTGAGATGACTGTACGATGGATCATGTCCAGTCCACACCTTCTCAGGTACTTCTCCATTCAACGGGGCTGATGGAGACCTGTTTATCAAATACACTGCCGTGTGCATTGCTTCTCCCCAGAATGTCTTAGGCAACTTCGCATGGGATAACATGCACCTGATTCTCTCAACAATGGTGCGGTTTATTCGCTCGGCTACACCATTATGCTGGGGGGTCTTCGGAACCGTCTGTTCATGCCGTATACCTAGGGACTTGCAGTACTCATGAAAGTCGCCAATGTATTCACCACCATTGTCAGTGCGGATGCACTTCAATGATCTACCTGTCTCTCTCTCGACCATAGCATGAAACAATTTAAACACACCAAAGACCTCGTCCTTGGATTTCAAAGCATAAACCCAAACCCTCTTAGATGCATCATCTATAAAAGTAACAAAATACAATGTCCCACCCAAGATTTTTGTCCTCATAGGACCACAAACATCAGAATAAACCAAATCTAATGCATGCACTTTATTAACATGAGAAGCGGTTTTAACGAATGAAACTCTATGCTGTTTCCCTGATAAACAGTCAAGACAGGTTTTGAGAGGTGTACCTGTCACGTCTGGAAGGAGCCGCTTCATTGCTAGTACCTGAAGCCCTTTTTCACTCATGTGGCTTAGACGCCTGTGCCACATGTCAATAGCTGAATCTTCTATTGCGTTCAACCCACCCTTGCACATACTGACACTTGCCTTGTAAAGGGTGCAACACTTATTTCCTCTAGCCACGATCAATGAACCCTTGATGAGCTTTCAGTGCCCACCAGCAAACCGGCTTTCATAGCCATCATCATTCAGCCTTCCCGTCGACATCAAGTTGACACGAAGGTCTGAGATATGCCTCACATCCCTGAGAACTAATGTGCAGCCTACATCAGTTTTCACACAAATATCATCGACTCTCACGATTTTTGATACGCCAGAATTTTTCATCTTCATAGTCCCATAGTCACCTGACTTGTAGCTTATAAAGGAGTCCCTGTGTGGAGTCACATGAAAAGAAGCTCCCGAGTCAACCACCCAGTCGGTGTCCTGACTCGAAGCCGTGAGACATACGTTATGATCTGTAGAAAGAATAACTACAATGTCGCCATCTGAAGCGACCGCAGTGGAATCTGATTCATCTTCCTTCCCTTTTCCTTTCTTGTCGTTTTTCTTATCACGACATTCATGCTTGTAGTGACCCTTCTTGCCACAATTCCAGTATTCAACATCTTTTCTGTTACTCGACTTGCCTCTTGATTTATCTCGGGCCTTCCCGCCCTTCCTGTTCTTTCCTCTTCCCCGTTCCTGTGTCACAAGAGCCTCTTGCTGAGTAGACCCCTGAGACTTCCTCCTTGTCTCTTCATTGAAGAGATAGCTAGTCACCTGTTCCATAGATATCTTTCCGTCTGGCGCGGAGTTACTTAGAGACATCACCAATGTCTCCCAACTGTCAGGTAATGAACTAAGCAATAGTAAAGCCTGCAATTCATCATCCAGGGCCATCTTCATAGAGGTGAGTTGGTTCACTATATTGCTGACCTCATTCATGTGCTCGGCCACAGAACCACCATCTTTGAATTTGAGATTCACAAGTCGCCTTATCAGAAAAATCTTATTACCTACCGGCTGTCTTCCTCTCATACAGTCCTTGTAATTTCAGCCATAGGCTAGCGGCTGAGGTTTCCGTAGACACATGGTGGAACACAGAATCGTCCAACCATTGTCTAATAAACCCCACCGCCTTTCGGTCTATCTTCTTCCAATCATCATCAGTCATATCCTTGGATTTTGCTGATATACCTAAAATTGGAGAATATAAGTCCTTGCAATAAAGCAAGTCCTCCATCTTAGCCTTCCATATGGTCCAGTTAGAACCATTGAGGCTGATCATCCTTGATGAACCACCTTCCATAATTTCAAACCGATCCTACCCGTTCAATGAACTTAGCTCTGATACCACTTTATTGGGGGCCTTGCACGAAACCTTAGGATCTAGCCATCTTGTGTTTTTCTCATCAACACAACATACCCTAGAAAAACCCTAGGGACCCTTTTTTATAGTTTTGGGAAATCCCTTTCCGCATCCTAGTTGCGAAAGGACTTGCGCATCCCAGTTGCGAAAGGACGACGGGTCAAAAAAAAAAAAAAAAAAAAACCCATCATCTCACAACATTATATAGGCGGTTGGGAATATTGTACAAATCAGATCATAAAAAATGGGTTGAAAAACTCGTTGAATTTATGAATGAGGATAATGGAAAGGCATCTCCATCATTCAAATCAAAAGAGGTAAACCACTATCTTTTAGACATCTCCAGCTCAGACTCGGCTCAGATTTCTCCTGCAGCTTAAGTCACAAAAAGAGAACTAAATGATGATTTTGACGACGAAGGTGGAGGAGGGGTTACTATTATAGACAAGGTTACTCGGGTTAAACACCATAAAGGCATTCTTTATATAGAAAATGTTAAATGAATGAATGATTTGTATATGCAACTACATCGGAGATTTTGAATATACTTCTAAGTTTTGATAATGTTTATTTACCTTATTATTATTACTTTTTTTTTTTTGTTACAATTTACTTCTAACAATATTTATTCTAAATAACTCAACTCGAGTACACTACTAAATTGTGATACAAACACGTCAATAGGAAAAAAAAGAAAAAGAAAAAGAAAAGTCAATTCGACTTAACTCGATGCTGACTCGACCCGATATGACCGAGTTGGACTAAATCTAGGCTAGTCTATGCTAAACCCAGACTCGGATTGGGTTAGGCATGCTGGACTCAGTACTGAGTCAGATCGAGTTCAGGTCAGGTCTATTTCAAAACCGAGTCAGGTCTGGTAAGTCCTAACTCGGTCTGACTAGACTCGATGCTCAACTCTAGCCCCTCAGAAAGTTTCATCGGTGGGTGTCATTATCTCTGCTGCTTCCAATGGTATGGTCCATTTGAGCTTTGGATCTACCTTATTTCTTAGCTTATACTATAAATTGATTTGGGAAATGGATGGACGGGGTGGATAAAACCTTTACATCACGGTGGCCGCCCCGGAGCCCCTGCCGGACAGAATCGTCCACGCCAGGGCAGGACCCAATACGCTTCCCTCTCCCTTCTCTTTAGTCACATCACACACATCTTTCACACGTATGCACATGTGAGCGAATGAAAGATGCATGCTTGTGCGTTGGTGCTCATTCATGCGCAGATGGGTCCGAGAGATACGTGTTCATGTTCTAGTAGTAACGTTGGCGCATGGGATGAATAAATCAACTTAATTTCGATGAAAAAGCAGGTATATAATAAAGGCAGCCCAAAAATCAACTTAGATCTTGCACATGTATGCCATATCTCTGTGCCCGAGTGGCACGTGAAGCTTTTTCATAAAAAAGCAATCATTCGGTGTAAAAATACAAACATAAGAATACAAATGGGGTCACAAAAGCTGTCGATCCCACAGTTTTAAAAAATGTGTAGCACGTTTATTATAATAATTGAGTGTATGTGCATGGTATTCACGCACGTGCAGGGGAGGGGTCATGCATACAGCAATGAGAAGTTATAAACTTCCTCTCGACCCGTTTCTCTATATAAGAGAGGAGTCGGTCACCCTCCCTCTCACCAAAGCAACGCAAGTGCTAAGATTCCAATCATGGCATCGTCCCTCTCATTTCTTGCAACCACAGCCTCTCCCTTCCACCACCACCATTCCCGCCACCCTCGAAAAGCTGCTCGAGCACCCACTCACTTTTCTCCCTCAGCCTCTGGCACTAGTACTAATGCTACTAATGCTAGTGCATATGATAATGGTGGCGACAAAGAATCCATTCTGAGGTTGGACAGAAGAAATGTTCTCCTTGGAACGTTGGGAGGTCTGTATGGTGCTGCCGCCCTCGGCCGCGAGAATACAGCCGTCGCTGCTCCGTGGCAACCACCAGACCTATCCAAGTGCAAAACCGCCAATGCTGGAGACCCAACCGATCCTATATGGGTCAAGTGTTGCCCGCCTTACACCGACAACAGCAAGATCGTCGATTACAAGTTCCCGACATCTTCCACGCCACTGCGCACTCGGAAACCCGCACACCTGTTAGATGCTGATGACCTGGCCAAGTACAAGGAAGCCTATAGACTTATGAGAGCGCTCGATCCAGAAGACCCTTGGAGCTTGGAGCAGCAGGCAAAGGTGCACTGCCAGTACTGCAATGGCGCGTACGATCAGGTGGGGTTCGACGTCCCGGTGCAAGTCCACTTCAACTGGATGTTCCTGCCGTGGCACCGCTACTACATCTACTTCCATGAGAGGATCCTCGGGAAGCTGATCGGTGACGACACATTCGCCCTCCCCTTCTGGAACTGGGACTCGCCGGACGGAATGACGATCCCGACCACTTTTAATGATACGACGTCCTCGCTCTACGATGAAAAGCGCAACCCGGCTAACCTAACGAAGGTGCTGGACTACCAATACGCTCCTTCAACTGAGAGCCCGTACACCGACGATGAACTGAAGATGAAGAACCTGTATCAAATGAACAAGACATTTAGGGAGTCTCTGCCGCTTCCGGAGCTGTTCTTGGGAGATCCGGTCAGGGCCGGTGAGGAGGCCTCTGCGGGAAAGACGATGGGGCAGATTGAGTCGATACATAACGCGGCGCACCAGTTTGTGGGATTGCCCGATTCACCGTACCGGAATATGGGCAACTTCTACTCGTCGGGTTACGACCCGCTTTTCTACTGCCACCATTCGAACGTGGACCGGATGTGGCACATCTATAGGCAGAAGCGAGGAAATAAGGTCGACTTCAACGATAAAGACTGGCTCAACTCATCCTGCATCTTCTTCGACGAGAACAAACAGTTGGTAAAAGTCAAGGTAAAAATGCGCAACTCCCCTCCTCTCTCTGCCGCCGAGTCTATATTTGAAAACTCAAGAAAAAAAAAAAAAAAAACCGCCGACTCGGCTCGAAATTACCAGATTGAGTCATGACTCGTTCAAGACTCAGTTGACTCCGTTCAACTCGACAAATCTTGAAATAAACTCAGAAAATTTCGATATAACTCGGCAAAACTCTCCACACTGTTCACTGCTCAGCAAGGCTCTACAATATTTGTATACTTTAAATGCTGGCGTTCAGTATTCATGAAAGTCCAGCGAGTTAATGTTACATCCACTCTGTCCATATGTTGCACCGTCTAGATTTGACAGTACATCCCGACATTCAGACTGATCTAAAACTCAGATGGGCCACTGGATGGGAAACAATGTGAGATTAGGCTTAAAACCTCTCAGACCTGTTCAAGGTTTAGATCAGGCTAATTTTTGAATTGTCTGCCATATTGAAAGGTTGGATCAAATATAAACACTCCGGTGAGCCTCAAACAAAACCCTAGAGTTGGCCTGTCATTCCACTGTTCTTTGTGTTGTAGCCTCCCTAAGCAGTGTGGATGAGGCTGAATTTTAGCCCGTAGATATAAAATGTCATGGCTAACCACGGACGGAGTGGATGAACAGATGAAGTTGATCAGACTCTTCCTCAAGGATAACTACTCCGGATCCATGGAGCTTCTCTAGACTCCTCACATGGACTTCTCGAATTCACGAGTAAAAAAGTAAAGAAAATAAAAACTAAATTAAATAAAATCGGTAATTTGATTGATGAGTGAAACAAACGGTTCCCAACCCTTTTAATAGGATATTAATCCATATGAAAAGTTTTGGAATCAAACTACAGCTAAAACTCCTAGAAATCGTGACTTCTTAATTTATCATTTATAGACAATCGTAATGTGACAAAAAATAATAAGTGTCTTATTTGGCTGAACCATGATGTTTTCCTAATTATTATAAGCAATTTTTATGTTGAGCGGCTCCTAAACCCCAATTGATGAATAATTATATTCAAATTAAAATTTATTATAAATAGTAAAAATAAAAATAAAATGAGATTTTGACCTCGAACTGATGGTATTTCACAAATTTGGCGTGGCAACCTGGTGAAGTGAAATTGGCTGGCTAAAGTAGCTCGTACTACACCAAAATCAGATATGGTATGTCTGATATAGTTCATTCCGGTTTGTCAGATATGTCCATTAATTTTAAGTTCTAACGGATCATTTCTGCTTCCAATTGGACCTTTTCTAATCCATTTAGGCCATCAAACTGTCTGGACCCGCTCTACATGAGGATGTCACTGTCACTCAAGCAACAGGTGGGCTCCAAGGAGCCGTAGTGTATTACATCTCACGCCAATGTACACAGATCTAGGCCATTCGTCTGGTGGTCCTACGTGTTTGATGACCCTGTACTAAGGCCCGTCCTGCTGGCACTCGGATGGGTTACTACCCCTGCCCGTTCGGGTAAAGGCAGGGCGTTTGAGGGGGCAGCCTGATGTGTGGGTTTTAACCATACAGGTCATTCATTTTTATTTTACTTTTTCATATTAAATAAAAGATATAAGATTAAAAATGAGGCCGATACAAGGCCCGAGTGTACTACACTATTAGGGATTAAACACCCATTTAATGGGCACTTACCATGACTGTACGTACATGCATGCATGCATACCATATATAAATGGCTTGGCAGTCATATCTGTGTCGACAATGGCCTTAAAATAGATGGTTGGAATGAAATTGGATGCACAAGGAGAATCTAATGACAAGGATCCTCCATATGTGAGATTTTCAATCGCCATAAATTTTTGAAGAGGACGCACTATATGGACGGATCAGAATCACTTCCTGATCAGCCACGTGTCTGGTTAAGGAGTACAAGCCTCCCTTTGTCTAGCTAGCAAAAACATAAATTTTAATCAGAAGATCTAAAAACAAAATCAGTGTATAATTGCTGACGTGTCATCTTTGCACCACATTCAATCTTTCCCAAAAGGTTTGTCGTCCAATCATAAAGGTCCTGGGTAAAAATAAAACCATCCCACTTATCTTGTGGTCCACAAATATAATTTAAATTAGATTGTCAGTTGCCCATTATTTAACCTGGTTTGGCTCACATGATGAGTGAACCAGTCACTGATATTTGCATAAGATATTCATCGTGACCCATGTTGTACCCACTTAATATATTTACGTTTATCTGCTACCATCCAACTAGTTGTATGCGTCATTCATGCATTGACTAACAAATGAACGCAACAGGTGGAAGACTGTCTCAATCCGCAGAAACTCCGGTACACCTATGAAGACGTGGAACTTCCATGGGCTGATAGCAGCATCAAGAAAAAGCAGAAGGCCAAGGCCAAACCCAGATCCAGAGTCTCGTTGGTCCAGGTATCCGAGTTCGGACCCGACCCAAGACCCCTGGATTCGACCATCAGGGCCCTTGTGCAGAGGCCCAAGAAGTCCCGAACCAAGGGCGAGAAAGAGGATGACGTGGAGGTCCTCGTGATTGACGGCATAGAGATCACCCACAATGGGCCCGTCAACTTTGAGGTGTACGTGGCAGCGCCTTATGGAGGAAATTTTGTGGGACCTGACCTTGGAGAGTCTGCAGGGAGCTTTTTGAAACTGGCCCACTTCCACATTAGTAAAAAGGGTGATGCGGCGAAAAAGAAATTCATCCTGAAGTTAGGTATATCCAGCTTGATAGAAGATATTGATGCTGAAGGCTTGGAGAATGTGGTTGTGAGTTTGGTACCGAAAGTCGGAGAAGTCAACATTGGCGGGATCCACATCGATCTAATCAAGACCGATTGGACAGCTTAGATAAGAGTACTTGCGACTGTAGTGGGAATGGGGTTTCCATTTCACTCCCACTTCCCTTTGGTTACTATCGTTATGGTAAGATTAAGGTTATGTCAGTAATAAAGGGTTTTGAGTTGAAGGTTCGAAGACTCGGTGAATTCGGTCCTGAGTCGAGTTGCGACTTGGCCAAGCATTAGGCGCAGACATCCTTCATTTTCAGTCATGAACCATGGCGCCGAACAGGATCGAAGTTGACCAAGTTCGAGCTTATTCCAACGAGTCGACAATCCATGCTTGATTTTATTCTGCTTTTCCTAGGGTCGTGTAGGTGTGTATGGTATCATAGGGATGCCCTGTAAGTTGCTCATGTCTGTTTACGTTTATGAATAATAAATATTTGGTAAGCCCGTGTGCTGCGTGTTTCTTGTTACCAGAAAGTCTGGACCGGTTACTAATCAGGGCAAATTATAAAAGAAAAATGATTATTTCAACTGGCAGGACCATAAGATATGGTCCACCTGGTTGATAACTTGTAAATACAAGTATGATTATATAAGGTGATCCTCGTGGGGCCAATCTATTGGACAGGTTGGAAGTCGTATGCACATGACATGTTGAAGCTTGTCAGCTGAGTGGAGGTACACTTATTGTGAAACACTGTTTGAATGTGAGCATAAAAGTGCACCACAGGCTTGGAAAACGCCTATGATGATTCAAACCAGGCATGCTATGTCTTGACAGGTGAGTTGCTCACGACTATCTTAATCATATCGAATTTTAGCTTAATGGGAGCCGTAGCTGGTTTTTGTCTTTAGTGTTCACTGACATGAGCGGAGATTGAAGGGTTGGAACCTCCCAAACGAATGTGATGTTTGAGCCATGGCTGGCTCACTGCTGGAATATCATGAGATGGATGGTTTGCTTTCTATCTTGTAGTGGACACTTTCCTTTTAAAGATGCTTTGTATGCATGGCGCGTGCAATGCACCTGGACCACCTGAACCGTCTGTGTTCTACACTTCCCTTTCAAAGATACTCGTATACATGGCACATGCAATGCACCTGAACCACCTAGACCGCCCATCTGCTACAAACTTTTCTTTTAAAAATGCATGTGTGCTTTCCATCTTTATTTTTATTTTTATTATTTTTTTGTTCACAAGTGAAATTTCACAAACTGGATTTGGACCACTCATATTGTCCACCATCATTTCTTCTCAAATGCAGTGCCTTCCGTTGCAATAGATTTAAGCGTATATTTGACTTTTTTTTTTTTTTAAATTGCATATTACACGTAAGAACTCATATGGTCAATCCAATGGTTTGGCATCAGACCAAGATATACATCACAGGAATATTTGGTTGAATCAAATATCTAGACTATTTAAAATTAAAAACCAAAAAAGAAAAATGAAAAATGAAATAAGATAGAAGACTTATATAGTTGAGTAGAGGTGTAACGTGCGTCACTCAGTTTGAAATCGAATTTGCTTTCCTTGTACAGTGTCCCTAGTGCAATAGGTTTTTGGAGCAATCGACATCTAGAATACAACGATTATAACCCAATCCCAGTGGTGCACTCACTGTATACGGGTTCGAACCATTTGCAATTTAACCTGAAAATACTAAGTTAACTTAGTGAAGAATTTAGTAATCAAAACTCATAAAATAGAAGAGGAATAGATCGAGCATAAAGATTTTTCATGGTTTTTGAAATGGAATTGAAGTTTTTATATAGACTTTAAAGTAGCGCATTAAGCACACTTTCGAAAGGGTTTGGTCTGCGCAAGTGTGAGTACACTCTCGCACAAATAAAGTCCTGCGAGTACTCATACACACATTCATGCGAGCACACACGCATATGCAGATTTGGCTTGGCGCACGAGCATGTGTGTGGTTAATAGCTTAAATTAGAGTTATTGGCATAATACCCATGACCAAATTCACATGCACCCTGAATGAGGCTCAAGCCATGACCAAAAAGCTTATCATACAAAAGAAAGATAAAAAAAAAAAAAAAAAAAAAAAATCTTAGGCAAATTCAATTTGCGACTAAATATACAACGAAAAAATAATACAAGTTTCAAAATTGAAATATTCCAACAAAGCTAAATGATGTGTCAAAGGAGTTACTATGGTAAGCTAACTAAATCTTCAACAAGGGACCAAAACATTTCCTACCACGCCAAAGTCCCGAATGTGTATACATCATCGTTATGACTTTTCTAATCATGTTTAATGCCTGTAAATAAGTGTGAAAATGACACGCATGGCATCAGCAACTTGCAAGAATCTATACTTTGCCGCACCACGCGGAACAATGGTGAGGGGATCCAACCGTTATTGTGTGTATCTTTTGTCAAACTCATTAATCAAGTGTAACCCGCTGAAATAAAATGAAGATAGAAAAATTAGGCTGATCCAAAACTATTTCGGGCCACACCGTATGAACTTAGAGGTTTTAGAAGTAATTTTACACTGTTTTCATTGTTGTGGCATGTAAGTTTTTTTTTAAGGGGCTGACTTTTTCAATGTACAGCAATATACACGAACTCGGTGTATGCACTATCACTACCTACCGCCAATGCATGAATCCGCAACCATTCAATAGACGGGGGTTACCTTTTAGGTGGAACGTAGACATTACAGCAACTATCCGATCAGTTGCTTCCTTCTAGATGGTTAACAAAGCCATGAACGATGAATACTCCACTAAGTTCTACAGATCAGACGATTTATGGACCAAGGCCCATTAAAGTAGATGACCACGGCAACGGTTGGGGATCAAGTGGCAATATCGAAATACATAAGCATATCTTATGGCTTTTTCACATTTCTTATCATTGTTCATTTACGCATACATGGCAGGCACGGATGACTTTGGAACTGTTTGTGCAGCAGTCTCAATAGTAAATGAACCCTTAAAATGTGGTCTGCAAATCTGCACTAGGAAAGCAAAAATCGCAACAGCGGACATTCATTCATAAAAAGTTAACCAAGTATAATTTATGATGGACTAAACAATATCACTTTTGGGTACTGACTAATCATTGGAAAAACCAGGGTGATGCATGGTCCGGATCGTGATGCATGGTACGGATTATGATGCATGTGCATCACGTGCACGGTACAAGATATACAGGCATGTAAATTCCTGAAGCGGATTGGCTGGTGTACCACACACCACTGATTTGGCTAGTGTGCTGACCTCACCAAGTTATGCGGGTCCCATCATGAGGTATGTTTTATATCCCAACCGTCCTTCCATTTGCCGAGCTCGTCATAAGACATGACTCAAAAAATAAGATAGATCGAAACATAAAGTGGGCCACACTGAAAAAAGCAGTGAGGGATTGAACGTCCACCATTGAAACCTTTTTGGGATAACAGAAGTTTTGAATGGATATGATATTTGTTTTTTTTTGATGGTGGGCCTACGAATGTTTTAACGGTGAGAATCATTGTCCCCACTTCTATTTCTGGTGTGATTCACTTAAGCTTTGAATATGATCATTCTTGGGATCATGCCCTATAATGAACTCGATCGAAGAATGGATGAACGGTGTGGATATAATACATAACTTTTTTTGGGACATGTAACTTTGATATCGTTTGAAGCGTTCGTACGACTCGGAGGTCAAGGAGTGGCAGCGCTCATCGGAAGCGGATTGGCTGGTGTACCACATAGCTGGTGTAGGTGGGTGTCGTAAGAAGACGAGCGCTGACGCTCCTCAAGCCCGTAAGAACGGTTGAAAGGAGATCAAAGTTATATGGCCCCACAATGATGTATTTATTATATCCACACAATTCATCCAATTTTTTAAGATATTTTAGAGTACTATCTAGAAAATGAATCATATCCAAAGATCAACTGGACCACATCACAAATAGGATAATGATTTTCACTGTTAAAAATTTCATAGGGCCCACCATAACGTTTATTTTCCATCCAATATGTATATAAAGGTCACAAAGACCTGGATGAAACGTAAAAACAAATTTTCATTTGATCCAAAACTTCTGTAAACCCCAAAAGGGTTTCAATGGCAGACGTTCTGCTTTTTGTAGTGTGGTCCATTTATCATTAAATCAGTCTTATTTTTTGTCTAAAGACTTAAAACTAGGTCTTAAAATGGATGGACGGTTTGGATATATCACTTACATCATGATGGACCCACAGAACTTGCTGACGTCAATATAGCGGCTATATAGCTGGTGTGTGGTACACTAGCCAATCCGCTTCCCACGACACGTACCCACACCAGCCAGATCGGTGGTGCGTGGTACACCAGCCAATCTGCTTCCGTAAACTCCACGTCATGGAATGATTGGAGAGAGCGGATTGCATGTGCCCCAGGGCACATAGATATACCTGTGCCAGGGCTAGCATATAAAAATTATGGTCATCTCCAGGAGGGTTTCAACGGTGGACATTTCCATTGCCACCATTCAGCGTCATCCTCATCATATGAGTTGTTGCCATTGCTGCCACGCTCTACTCCGGATGCAGCTACTCATCCAATCTACCATTAAACAAATTCCATAACAAGATATTTAAATTCGGCTATGTTGTGGTCGATGCTTTAACAGGACATGATGATCTTCAACAGATAATGATGTAGAATGTTACCGCATTCCGATACGAAGCTATTAGAAGGCTTTGCTTTATTTCAGCTCAATGCGTTATGGATACAGAGAATCTAAGAGGGCATTGAGGCCTGTGACACTCACCATACCACAAGCAGCAGCCTTAGAGGGTAAAGGTGGACTCGGATTCGGCAGTGACCCCTCCAGTGCGAGCTTGGTACTGGAAAAGTTCTGTAGGTCCCACCACCATGCATATATTTTATCCACGATGAACCATTATTAGAACTTGCTTTAGTTCTATATTTTAATTCCAATGTAAGGTTATGGTATTAATGAATTGGCTCGGGATGCATAGAAAAAGGGGTTTGCAAGGGAAGTGAATTGCTAGCAACCTACGTTACATTTAAAAAAAAAAAAAAAAAAAAGGGTTTTGGCAACTAGGGTTATACAAATCACCTATCACCTGTCGCTTCTACTACCGTAGACCATGAAAACGTGTCATATGCGCTTATATGAAGCAGGGTTCACATTCAAAAGGGTAAACTTATCATTTCACATAGAGGGGTCTCCAAAGTAATTCACGGGACTGGCATCTACTCAAGACATTTCCATTGACAACAAGAGTCACAAAGGATTCTTGCAACTTCGGTTCAGTCAGGGCCAAATTGTTGGGGGCCTTGCACAAAACCTTGGGATCTAGACCTCAAGAACAAACTAGAATTATGGATAATAAAGCAATGAAAACAATCAATCACACACCACACAAGAAATTTTTACGTGGAAAACCCTCAAAGAGATAAAAACCACGGGACCTCGTCCAAATCAACAATCCACTATGAAGTAAACGCTACACACCTTCTTCACTCACGCAAGAGTGGATAAACAATAAGAGAAATAGAGAAAACGGAGAGATCTAACCGATTACGAGGACATAGAAGCGCTGAGATATAGATTGCATAGTAGATAACCTCCACGAGCAAAACCTCCCTTCTATAAGCTTCCTCTCTCTCTCTCTCTCTCTCTCTCTCTCTCTCTCTCTCTCTCTCTCTCTCACCTTTGATAGTCCTAAACCCTTTAGCAAATCCCTTGTAAAGCTTTAGGAAACCCTCTTTTTGTGCCTAGAAAGCCCTAGGAGCTCTTATTTAAAGTTTTAGGAAACTCTTTTCCCCATCCTAGTTTGAAAGGACTTGCTTGCGACATAAAATTCGGGTAAAATCGCTGCGTAATCTGCGTAACCTTGACTGGTCGAACCAAGTCCACGACCGGTCGAGAGCCATCTACCACCGGTCGAGCACCCCGGAGAAAAAAAGTCCACAGTTGCTGAACTTTGAGTCGTGCCACGACTCGACTCCTTCAACTGGTCGACTACCAGCCTTTGACAGGTCGAGCAGGGCTCACGATCGGTCGATGACGGGTCAAAAAAACTCATCAAATCTCTCCCTTTTTGACCCAGGAAGGATCTACCTTCTTCAAGCTAGCTAGGTTTCTACAAACCTCAAACTTGCCCTTGAGCAAAGCCTTGGTCATCATGTCTGACTCATTATCGTCCGTATAGACCTTCTCAAGCTGTAACACCTTCTATTCCAAAGTATCTCTGATCCAATGATACCGAATCTCTATGTGCTTTAACTTGAAATGATGACTTGGATTCTTGCTCAAGTGTATAGTACTTTGACTATCGCAATAAACCACGTGCTCCTCCTGCTTTAGGCTAAGTTCCTATAGAAACCTCTTCAACCAAAGCATCTCTTTACATGCCTCTATGACTGCAATGTACTCAGCCTCTGCCATCGACAACGCTACGACCTTCTGTAGCTTGCTCTGACAGGAAACCGCTCCCCCTGCAAACGTGAACATGAACCCTGATGTAGACTTCCTGGAGTCTATGTCACCTGCCATATCTACATCTGTGTAGCCCTCTTACATAGGTTTTCGTCACCATAGCATAGGCTCAACCTGGATGAGCCTCTTAGATACCGCAGTATCCACTTCACCGCTGCTAATGCTCTTTGCCAAGATTGGCAAGATACCGGCTGACAACACCAACCGCATATGCTATGTCTGGGTGTGTACACACCATAGCATACATCAAACTTCCTACCGCTGACGCGTAGGGTATCTTCTGCATCTCTTCCACCTCTGCCTTTGTCTTAGGACACTGTCTATCGCTCAATCTAAAGTGACCATCTAGTAGAGTAATGACGGGCTTCGCTGCATTCATATTGAACTGCTCTAGTACTTTCGCAATATACCGCTCTTGTGACAGCCAAAGCTTCCTGCTTCTCCTGTCACGGGTTATCTCCATTCTTAAGATCTGTCTAGCCGGGCCCAAGTCTTTCATCGCAAAAGACTTGCTCAATTCTTGTTTCAGCCTGTCGATCTTCTTGATGTCTTTTCCCATGATGAGCATGTCATCAATATATAATAGCAGAACTAAGAAATCACCATCTAAGAACTTGCGCGTGAACACACAGTGGTCCGACTCCGTTCTGTCATACCCATGTTTCAACATAAACGACTCGAACTTCTTGTAACATTGCCGTGGAGCTTGTTTCAGCCCATACAAGCTCTTCCTCAACCTACACACCATATGCTCTTTGCCCTTGACTTCGAACCTCTCTCTGGTTGGTGCATGTAGATCTCTTCTTCCAGGTCACCATGGAGAAAGATAGTTTTAACATCTAACTGCTCTATCTCCAGATCCATGCTAGCCACCAACCTAAGCAACACCCGTATGGATGTCATCTTCGCCACTGGTGAGAATATCTCCTTGAAGTCTGTGCCTTTCCTCTGACCAAACCCTTTCACTATAAGTCTGGCCTTAAACCTCGTCTGTGAATTCTTCTGCTCAATCTTCTTTCTGAACACCCACTTATTGCTCAAAGCTTTCTTGCCCTTAGGCAATTTCACTATATCATAGGTGTAGTTCTTATGCAAGGTTTCCATCTCATCTTGCATAGCTTTCAACCACTCCTCCTTATGCTCGTCGGCTAGGGCCTCAGAATAATCTTCTGGCTCTCCCCCATCAGTCAGCATAATGTACTCATGTGGCAAGTACCTCTTGGATGGCGGTCTGTCCCTAGATGACCTCCTCACCTGTGGCTCAACAGGTAGATCAAGTGGGGGCTGCTCCCCTGGTCCATCTTCTGAAGGAACTCCCTCGTCCTCTGTACCTTACTGTACTCCCATGTCATCAGGCACCACGGGAGGAATAACCGGATCCATGTCTTCTAGCTCACCTGAACTAGGCTGGGTCTTCTCTGGCTTACCAATGTCTTCTATACACTGATCTTCAAAGAAAACCACATCTCTGCTCCTGACGAGCTTCCTCTCGGTCGGATCCCACAATCTGTAACCGAATTTTTCATCACTGTACCCTTAGAACACACACTGTCTGATCTTCATATCGATCTTGGACCTCTCGTCCTTTGGTACGTGAACGGATGCCCTGCATCCAAACACCCTGAGATAACTGTATGATGGATCATGTCCAGTCCACACCTTCTCAGGTACTTCTTCATTCAATGAGGCTGATGGAGACATGCTTATCAAATACACTGTTGTATGCATTGCTTCTCCCCAGAACATCTTGGGCAATTTGCATGGGATAACATGCATCTAATTCTCTCAACAATGGTGCGATTCATTCGCTCGGCTACACCGTTATGCTGGGGGTCTTGGGAACCGTCTGTTCATGCCGTATACCCAGGGACTTACAATACTCATGAAAGTCGCCAATGTATTCACCACCATTATCAGTGCGGATGCACTTTAATGATCCACTTGTCTCTCTCTCGACCATAGCATGAAACAATTTAAACACACCAAAGACCTCATCCTTGGATTTCAAAGCATAAACCCAAACCCTCCCAGATGCATCATCTATAAAAGTGACAAAATACAATGCCCCACCCAAGGTTTTTGTCCTCATAGGACCACAAACATCAGAATAAACCAAATCTAATGCATGCTCTTTATTAACATGAGAAGCAGATTTAACAAATGAAACTCTATGTTGTTTCCCTGATAAACAATCAAGACAGGTTTTGAGAGGTGTACCTGTCACGTCTGGAAGGAGCTGCTTCCTCGCTAGTAGCTGAAACCTTTTTTCACTCATGTGGCCTAGTCGCCTATGCCACATGTCAATAGCTGAATCTTCCGCTACGTTCAACCCACCCTTGTACATACTGACACTTTCCTTTTAAAGGGTGCAACACTTCTTTCCTCTGACCACGATCAATGAACCCTTGATGAGCTTCTATCGCCCACTAGCAAACAGGCTTTTATAGCCATCATCATCTAACCTTCCCGTCGACATCAAGCTGAGGCGAAGGTCTGTGATATGTCTCACATCCCTAAGAACCAATGTCCAGCCCACATCGGTCTTCACACAAATATCACCGACTCCCATAATTTTTGATACGCCAGAATTTTCCATCTTCACAGTCCCATAGTCACCTGAATTGTAGCTTGTGAAGAAGTCCTTATGTAGAGTCGCATGAAAAGAAGTTTCCGAGTCTATCACCCAGTCGGTGTTCTGACTCGTGGTCGTGAGACATACATCATGATTGCAGAAAGAATAACAACAACGTCGCCATCTTAAGCGACCCCAATGGAATCTGATTCATCTTCCTTCTCTTTTCCTTTCTTGTCGTTCTTCTTACCACGATATTCATGCTTATAGTGGTCCTTCTTGCCACAATTTCCAGTAATCAACATCTTTCATGTTACTCGACTTGCCTCTTGATTTATCTCGGGCCTTCCCGCCCTCCTGTTCTTTCCTCTCCCCCGTTCTTGTGTTATAAGGGCCTCTTGCTGAGTAGATCCCTGAGACTTCCTCCTTGTCTCTTCATTGAAGAGACAGTTAGTTACCTGTTCCATGGATATCTTTCTGTCTGGCACGGAGTTACTTAGAGACACCACCAATGTCTCCCAACTGTCAGGCAGTGAACTAAGCATAGCAAAGCCTGCAATTCATCATCCACGACCATCTTCATAAAGGTGAGTTGGTTCACTATATTGCTGACCTCATTCATGTGCTCGGCCACAGAACCACCATCCTTGAACTTGAGATTCACAAGTCGCCTTATCAGAAAATTTTTATTACCGGCTGTCTTCCTCTCATACAGCCCTTGTAATTTCAGCCATAAGCTAGATGCTGAGGTTTCCGTAGACACATGGTGGAACACTGAATCATCCAACCATTGTCTAACAAACCCCAACGCCTTTCGGTCCATCTTTTTCCAATCATCATCAGTCATATCCTTGGATTTTGCTGATATGCCTAAAATTGGAGAATATAGGTCCTTGTAGTAAAACAAGTCCTCCATCTTAGCCTTCTATATAGTCTAGTTAGAACTATTTCGGCTGATCATCCTTGATGAGCCACCTTCTATAATTCAAAACCAATCCTACCCGTTCAATGAACTTAGCTCTGATACCACTTTGTTGGGGGCCTTGCACAAAACCTTAGGATCTAGCCCTCCAGAACAAACCAGAATTATGGATAATAAAGTAATGAAAATAATCAATGCATCAATCACACACCACACAAGAGATTTTTATGTAGAAAACCCTCAAAGAGGTAAAAATCACGGGACCTCGTCCAGATCATTAATCCACTATGAAGTAGAACGTTATAACCTTCTTCACTCACATAGGAGTGGATAAACAATAAGATAAATAGAGAAAATGAGAGATTTAACCGATTACAAGGACATAGAAGCGCTGAGATATAGATTGCACAGTAGATAAACTCCACGAGCAGAACCTCCCTTCTATAAGCTTCCTCTCTCTCTCTTTCTCTCTCTCTCTCACCTTTGATAGCCCTAAACCCTTTAGTAAATCCCTTGCAAAGCTTTAGGAAACCCTCTTTTTGTGCCTCGAAAGCCCTAGGAACTCCTATTTAAAGTTTTAGAAAACTCCTTTCCACATCCTAGTTGCGAAAGGACTTACGACACAAAATCCGCATAAAATTGCAGAACGAATCTGTGTAACCTCGACTGGTCAAACCGAGTCCACGACCGGTCGAGAGCCACCTACGACGGTCGAGCACCTCCTTCGACTGGTCGAGCACCCCGGAGAAAAACAGTTCACAATCGTTGGACTTTGAGTCGTGTCACGACTCGACTCCTTCAACTGGTCGACCACCAGCCTTCGACCGGTCGAGTAGGGCTAACGACCGGTCGACGACGGGCCAAAAAAATCCATCAAATCTCCCCCTTTTTGACCCAGGAGGGATCCACCTTCTTCAACCCAGTCAGGTTTCTACAAACCTCAAACTTGCCCTTAAGCAAAGCCTTGGTCATCATGTTTGACCCATTATCGTTCGTGTGGACCTTCTCAAACTGTAACACCTTCTGTTCCAAAGTATCCCAGATCCAGTGATACCGAATCTCTGTGCTTTGACTTGGAATGCTGACTTGGATTCTTGCTTAAGTGTATAACACTTTGACTATCGCAATAGACCACGTGTTCCTCCTACTTTAGGCTAAGTTCCTGTAGGAATCACTTCATCCAAAGCATCTCTTTACATACCTCTGTGGACTGCAATGTACTCGACCTCTGTCGTCGACAACGCTACGATCTTCTGTAGCATGCTCTTACAGGAAACCGCTCCCCCTGCAAACGTGAACATGAACCCCGATGTAGACTTCCTGGAGTCTATGTCACCTGTCATATCTGCATCTGTGTAGCCCTTTAACACAGGTTTACTGTCACTATAGCATAGGCTCAACCTAGATGAGCCTATTAGATACCGCAGTATCCACTTCACTGCTACCCAATGCTCTTTATCAGGATCAGAAAGATAACGGCTGACAACACCAACCGCATATGCTATGTCTGGGCATGTACACACCATAGCATACATCAAACTTCCTACCGCTGACGCATAGGGTATCTTCCGCATCTCTTCCACCTTTGCCTTCGTCTTGGGACACTGTCTATCGCTCAATCTGAAGTGACTATCTAGTGGAATACTGACCGGCTTTAGTGCATTCGTATTGAGCCACTCTAGGACTTTCTTAATATAACGCTCTTGTGACAGCCAAAGCTTTCTGCCGCTCTTGTCATGGTTTATCTCCATTCCTAGGATCTGTCTAGCCGGGCCCAAATCTTTCATCGCAAAAGACTTGCCCAACTCCTGTTTCAGCCTGTCAATTTTCTTGGTGTCTTTTCCCATGATGAGCATGTCATCAACGTATAATAGAAGAACTAAGAAATCACCATCTGAGAACTTGCGCGTGAACACATAGTGGTCCGACTTCGTTCTATTATACCCATGTTTCAACATAAACGACTCGAACTTCTTGTACCATTGCCGTGGAGCTTGTTTCAGCCCATACAAGCTCTTCCTCAGCCTACACACCATATGCTCTTTGCCCTTGACTTCGAACCCCTCTGGTTGGTGCATGTAGATCTCTTCTTCCAGGTCACCATGGAGAACGACAGTTTTAACATCTAACTGCTCTATCTCCAGATCCATGCTAGCCGCCAACCCAAGCAACACCTGTATGGATGTCATTTTCACCACTGGTGAGATATCTCCTCGAAATCTATGCCTTTCCTCTGACCAACCCTTTCACCACAAGTCTGGCCTTGAACCTCATCTGTGAATTCTTCTGCTCAATCTTCTTTTTGAACACCCACTTGTTGCTCAAAGTTTCTTGCCCTTAGGCAATTTCACTATTCATAGGTGTAGTTCTCTTGCAAGGATTTCATCTCGTCTTGCATAGCATTCAACCACTCCCCCTTATGCTCGTCGGTTAGGGCCTCAGAATAATCTTCTGGCTCTCCTCCATCAGTTAGCATAATGTATTCATATGGCGAGTACCTCTTGGACGGCTGTCTGTCCCTAGATGACCTCTTCACCTGTGGCTCAACAGGTAGATCAAGTGGGGGCTGCTCCCCTGGTCCATCTTCTGAAGGAACTCCCTCTTCCTTTGCACCTTGCTGTACTCCCCCGTCATCAGGCACCACGGGAGGAATAACCGGATCCATGTCCTCTAGCTCACCTGAAATAGGTTGGTTCTTCTCTGGCATACTGATGAGGGTCAAATATTGCATATCAGACCCCAATCATTACCAGATTTTACGTATATGATAATGCTTAATGGAGTATTTTAATTGTATTTTTGTTACAGGATGAATCAGGAGCTTGATTGAAAAATGATGTTAAAAGCGTGGATTTTACGCTCCGAAATTACCAGAGTACAGGATGAACCTCAGAAGACCAATATTGAAGAATTTACATGCCAGGGACCCGAGGAAATCAATCCGTTCACGTTTAAAGAGGCCCGGAACTGGTCCAGAATGCAAAATCACATGGTTCCCTCTATCTGATTGGCTCGAAACCTATACATGGGATTAGGGGCATAAATTAACCGTACATTTCAAATTTCAGCCCTTGGATCACTATGAATTGCCCAACTGACAAATCAGCCCATAAACCGTTGATTCTGGGCCCACCTGATATCTGGAACTGCCTCAAATTTGGTTTTGGCGGTTGAAATAATATGAGAAAAACATGGACGGTGCAGATTTCGCACGAACATTACAGTGGGCCCTGTACGTGATGCATGTACACCATGCACATGTAGCCCGCCGTGCATGGACCGCCAGCCGGTCAGCGCAGCTGCTGACCCGCGGCTGTCTCCCTCTCAAAACGGCAATTGCCATTTTCGGCAGCAGCAAACGGACGCCGCTGGACGTTTTAACGGACGGTAGTGGGTCCTACACATCTCCGTACAGACAATCCAAGCCGTTCATCTTGTAGAGTGGCTCGAGCACTACAAAACCATGTTAATATTTTGTGTCCATGCGTGCACACGTGTGCGGTACAGAGGCCACAAAAGGGCTGCCTTGCAACGTTCAAATCAATCTTTCTTTTTGTGTTTTCTTCTCTGGGACGCATCAATGGACATTCAAAACTACCTGTTCTTGACTGAAATTTCGTCCTGAATCCAATGGACGGGGTGAATTTTCCAGAAAATACTTCTGTGGGGCCCACCGATCACGACAGCGGAAGAGGTGCGAAAGCTTTCGCACATCCGCGAAAATCTAGTTTTTCAGGCGGTTGTGAGCCACCATCTTTGATCATATGGCAAATCTGAACCATCCATCATGTAGAGGACCCAAGAAAGTCCTAAGGGACGGTGTTTTTATGGAATTTGAGCAAGGAAAGTGCCGTGTTTCGAGGTCCCGAACTTAGCTGCGAAAAAGCTTTCGCTGCGCGTGCGACACTTCCCAAATCCGATTTTCACCACTCCAGCCACTCCATCAGCTATAAAAAGAGTTGCAAAACCTGAGGAAGGGCATTCAAAAATTGGAGAATTCCAGATCCAGAGGAAAATGCAGATCCAGTGGGAAGAAGAAAGGAGAGAGAGAGGATGGAAGAAGGGAGATGTTCCTATTTTTCATATTTATTTTTCCTTCTTTCCTAATGGATTTTATGGATTGCTAAACTTTCAGCTAGGGTTGAGATGAAGCCCCTAATTTGAATATTCTTGTTATATTTTGATTTTACTTTGATTTGATTGGTGTGTTTCATTCTCTAAGTGGGCTTGATTGGTTTAAATTATATACTTCTCTATCTATGAACTCGACCAGAGTCTATATATGGATGTTGTCTGGATGCTTATTCTAGGTGCTTGTGTCTGATCAAGAACAAGTTTCCTATAGAGGAAGAAACAGGGTGCTTTAATGAACTATACATTCCATGTACCCTACCACCAAGGACATGGGATATGTTAATCATGGCATTGCTTAAAGGAATTAGACATTCTGTATGCCCGATTAAGGACACAGATTGTGTTTTCTCTATATAAGTGGTATCAATCTAGATTAAGGTGAATCAACAAACAAAACAAGGATTAGGATAATTAGGGTGGATTCGAAAGTCCTAGTGCCCTTTCTCTGATTGAATTTTCTTCCCTGTTCTTAATTGTTTTTCCTAGAATTGTGCTTAGTAATTCGCTCCATTATTTGTTGGATTAGTTAAGGAGAATCACATATTTGAATTGTGACGACCAGTCCTCGTGGGAACGATCTCGTAATACGTACCATATCTACATCTGATTCGTATACTTGCGAGTTTAAAAATCATTTAAATCATGTTGGTTTAAATAAAACATCACTTACCAATGTCTTCTATACACTGATCTTTAAAGAAAACCACATCTCTACTCCTGACGATCTTCCTCTAGGTCGGATCCCACAATCTGTAACCGAATTTTTCATCACTGTACCCTAAGATCACACACTGCCTGATCTTTTTATCGATCTTGGACCTCTCGTCCTTTGGTACGTGAACGGATGCCCTGCATCCAAACACCCTGAGATGACTGTATGATGGATCATATCCAGTCCACACCTTCTCAAGTACTTCTTCATTCAATGGGGCTGATGGAGACATGCTTATCAAATACACTGCTTTGTGCATTGCTTCTCCCCAGAACGTCTTGCGCAATTTTGCATGAGATAACATGCATCTAATTCTCTCAATAATGGTGCGATTCATTCACTCGGCTACACATTATGCTGGGGGTCTTGGGAACCGTCTATTCATGCCGTATACCCAGGGACTTACAATACTCATAAAAGTCGCCAATGTATTCACCACCATTATTAATGCGGATGCACTTCAATGATTTACCTGTCTCTCTTAGACCATAGCATGAAACAATTTAAACACACACCAAAGACCTCGTCCTTGGATTTCAAGCATAACCCAAACCCTCCTAG